>PUQB01000743.1:37896-107055 GCA_003024785.1 Selaginella tamariscina | reverse complement strand
TATTCTAAGATAGTTTAGGAATATTCCTTACTAAGTAAGGTTATTGAAGGATTAATTAATTAATTAATTAATATTTAAGGCTTAATTACATATTAATTAAATGATTAATTAATAATTAAAACTTAAATATTAATTAGTAATTTATTTTATATTCCCATTTTCACGTATCATGCCCACTTTAGTTACAACGTGCATATAACATGGCGTGTGATTAAATCGAGCTTGAAAAGTGAAGACCAGATGAATTAGTACCAAGTGAACCCCTTGATGATATTCCCAAAAGAAAGACGAAGGGGTCACTAATTTATTTGCATGAGGACCCGCGATTCATCATTTCTTAGAAAATTCACCGCATCAAGACCTTCCACTACAATGGCACCAATTGGACGTTGTTGACGTCAAGGCCTCTACCCCGAAAATGGGGACGCCAATCGGGAAACTGTTGACAACGCCAATATGTGTGTCCAACCTCATCACATGCCCAACAACAAATTGCACGTCCATGTCCTTGTCCATGGGCCCAACCTTTTGCTAGTACATAAGCAACAACAGCATCAACCTTCATCAGAGCAGGACCATCCCCAACATGAAATGGAACAAGAGAATGTGAAGATGCAAGTGGGAGAGGCGATGACTCATATCATTATGCTAGCCTCAAAGCATCGTTAAGAGTTATTGGAGCTAGTGCATGCACAAGCCCCAGAAGGTCTTGATGAAGTGTTGGTCACAACATACCTAACTTGATATGTTCCAACATATTAGGCTCTACAAGCACCAAAAGACTTCGAAAGCAAACATCAAATTTCATCATCGACTCAGATGGCTCCTAACAAATACGATGCAACTACTGAAAAGCATCGTCACAGTTGTTCATATACCCAAATGCACATTTAAAAATCTTTGGAAGAATACTTCAATCCTCCTGAGTTGCAACGTCTAAACCATTGTACTATTATAATGCTGTTCCTTAAAAACAAATAAGAAACTTGCGTAAACACTGAGCACCGTCCCATAAACCATTAGTACACATCATCCTATGTAACAACCATGGTGAAGTGGTCAAACCATTACTACACATCATCCCCAGGACGTCTGCGAAAGAAATCCGGCCAGACACGCAAATTTGTTACAGGAACATGAGGAGTACCATGGGTTGTGAATGCCGCCATCAATTGAGAGTGATTGTTCAGTTATATTCACATGACATCCAACAATTACATGAGTAGTTGCTCTATAAATAAAGGATTTGCTTGTTGTGCATCCATGTACAAAAAAGAAGAAAAAACAAAATCTACAAGCAAAGAATAGATTTAAATAATGAAAAAGCTAGATCTTACCTTTATCGATTAATCAAAAAACCCTAATTTATATACAGAAGTGAGTGATCCAAATTAAAACCAATTAGACAGCTATTAAAACCCATCACGCTAATAATAATATATGTACATAGATATTACAAGGCTGATTAACTTGATTATAATATTGTTAATTTGATTGACTTCCGTTAAATTAATATAAAGTAAGATCATGCTACAATGTTGCATCATTTACTTGGGTTTCCTTAATTTCTTTTAATACAACATTAACTTTTTTATAGTAATATGGATGTATTTTGCACTTTACATAACAATAGATTTTCTTAACTGACCATTTAAGTTTTACAAAAATTTAAGAACATTCACTTACAAATTTATAGGTTATGTGATGCAGTGTCTTAAGCAGTGAACACTTAAATTTATTAAGTAATAAATAAATATTTAAATTAAATACCAGTTTGTTTAATAATTTTACTTAAATATGAGTTTAAGATAACCCTATATATAATAATAAAATAAAAAATCAGTCCACTTGGGACGATCTATGAAGATGAGCTTGAGTTTACAAGTTCAAGAAGGTAGGCAAAGCAGAAAAGATACTATGATATATGTGTGTGTGTGGCATTTTGGGTGTTGTAATTCTCTTCACAGTCAACAATAACAACAATACACATTTAAAAAGAAGGAAACCTCAAAAATGTCAAGGCTTAGCTTAGACTAGCTCAGGAGTGCCTCCAATGCATCGAAGAACATAGATGCCATCTCCAGAGTGCCAGTCTTGACAGCGCACTTGATGCCCGCTGAACCCACCTGTGTAGTGAGCTCCACCAGGAATATGAAACTGGGAGGAACTTTGGCGGACAGATAGAGCAGCTCTTGATTGCTCTCCCTCAGGACTCTTCTTGCGATGAAAAACACATTGGCAGCGTTTAGCTTCTCGATGCTCGACTCCACATTGCTCACCACCAGATTCGGAAACTCTTTGATGCTCTCGTGAGTGTCGGGAAGGGACTTCCACGTCTGAGTAAAAGCATCCATCCAGTCACACACGCAGGCACCCACCCACCCACCCACACACACAAACAAAGAGAAGCTTACCTCTAGGAAGCTCCCTCTTTCCATTCTTCCGTCTTCACTGAACAAGGGCTCAAGAGGAATCTTGTCATTGAAGTACCAGACTGGCTGCTGGCTGTTCTTCACAGCCACCTGGAGAAGGGAGCTTGGAGGCCCTTGTGAAACGTTCTGGTACATCACCATCGGGAGCAGTACGGTTTCTGATCTCCCAGGCGCCAGTGGCGGTACTTGAAGAGGCCCTGCAGCCGCCAGACCGAACGTATTCTTGTTGAA
Organism: Selaginella tamariscina; assembly: GCA_003024785.1. NCBI lineage: Eukaryota > Viridiplantae > Streptophyta > Lycopodiopsida > Selaginellales > Selaginellaceae > Selaginella > Selaginella tamariscina. The sequence continues at coordinate 104,392 of PUQB01000743.1, read as the reverse complement.
CTGTATCATGAAGCCGTCGAGCTGGAATTGTGTGTTGTTATCCAGCTCGAGTTTGTAAAACACGTGACCATCCTGGCGAACTAGCCCGCCGCTGATTTGCAAACCTTGTCCAGCAGAGGCAGCAAGTAGAACCGGAAGTGGCCTGCGGAAGAAACATTTGTAAGTGGTGAGCGTTTTCACAAATGGAGATCATCTCACTCACTTAGTCGTTTGGTTAGCTGGTCCGCCATCCAAGCCTATCAAGTCTCCCAAGAGGTCGGATGCAGGAGCAGCAGAAGCCCTTGCTGGTGCAGCAGAGGAGATCTCGGCGATGGGTGCTGAAGAATCTCCCTCATGGTTCTCCGCATAGTCATCTTCTTCTTCTGGTTGCACCGTAGTACGGACACGGCTGACGAAAGCATCCGGAGGCTTATGGTAAACGGAAGCCAGAGTTGCAATATTCGTAAGCAGCTCGTCCAGCAGAGACGGCTCCAGCATGTTGGAGTCATCATTTATGGTCGGCTTTTCAGCAAGCACCACGTCCTTAGCTGCCTGCACAAGTGTAACCGTGGTTAGGCCTACTTCTGCCGTACACATGCAAGGACAGCACCTCTGGATCCGTGGAGAGCAGTCGCCAGTAGATGTATGCACGATCACGCAAGTCCGGATTGTCTGTCTCTTGTGTCGCGTTGTTAAGTACCACCTGGCACAAAATGGTAAGTGTCTTCGTAAGTAGCCGAGGGAGACCTACCTGGATCATTTGCTGTGGTCCCTCGGTCGGCTTCTTAAGGAAGAGCTTCACAGTCGCTGTGAGCAGCTGCAACTGAACTTGAGCGGTCTCTTCCGGAAACGTCTCCAGAAAATTCTCCAGCAGCTCATCCGCATTATCAATGCGCTCCGCATATTCACCTATTATCCATATCATGGACGCCTGCAAAGAACATTCTACATTCAACAACCTGCTCACTCCTCCTTGCATGATGACGTACCTTAGCCTCGGGCTCATCGAGATTGTCCAGATTCTCACACAGGGTTGCGATAATGGACTCGTAGCTGCGCCAAATTTCTCACACACGTGATCATTAAAAGAAAGAAGAAACTTACGTGTTTGGATAGCGGCGGAAGATGTCTTTGATTACCACAATTGCTTCCTGGACTACGTAATTCACCTTCAGCTTGATGAGCTCAAGAAGCACGCTTATGCAGCGCTCTGCTGCCCGTTCCAGCTTGATCGCGCATCGGCCAATGGCTCGTACAGCCTTCCTAACGAAATCAACGTCCACTTCCGTGGCATACTCTTTAAACTCGAGTAACACCTAATAACATCATCACATGAACGAGAGTTGGTTTTGTTATCCCTTCCGATACCCACCTGATCGATGTTGCGGTCGGAGGCAAGCTTTATCATGATTTCCAGCTTTTCCATCTTAACATATATAGGATCGTTGTATTTGCAGAAAAATACCTGAATGAAAAACCACAACGTGTTACATAGGCTAACAACCACAGAAAGTACCTGCCTTGATTTCGTGAGCAAGGATGGTCGGCCTGCGCTGCACAATGAGGTTGATGTTCCGCAAAGCCACATATTGAATCTCTGGCTCCGCAGAGATGAGCGTAACAAGAGGTGGCGCCATCTTCTTACACAAGTTGCGTACAACGTCTGTACTCGTTATCAGCTCCATCTGCTGTAGAATTACCTGTTGCAAAAAGCCGGTTGAAGGACAAGCCATGTACGGGTGCAGCAAACTCACCTTGACAGCGGACAAAACAACAGCACAATTAGCATGCTGAAGCCGTGGTGTGACCCTCTCCACGATGTTCTCAGCATCGCGGGCATCCTTCGCCCTGTACCTGGATAGCGCATCCAGTATAAAAACCTGACCCCATCTGCAAGAGATGAATCCAAGAGTTAGCAGCAGCTGTCGTTCTCGGTGCAAAACTTACTCGGTGCATTCGTTAAGCGCGGCAAGAAGCTTGAAGAGCGTGTGATTTGTGATCTCGAATATGACTTTGGTGGTGCCTTCCTGTATTTCAGAGAGAGATGCCACTGCATTAGCTACCACCATTGGATTGCTGTCCGATATCAAGTCCTTGAGTATCTCCAGAAACCCTCTGTCCTCGACGAGCTCTGCATTGATGTCGTGCAGCTTGGCAACGCAGATAGCCGCTGTCTTCCGGACGTAGGGATCATCGTCCTGTAGAGGAAATGGGCAGTCAATGAGATTGCTGAACGAGTTGTCTGACAGTTACCTTGAGACATCTCTGCAATGGATCACAGAGGTATTCGGTGATCTTATCGACTCGGATGCATCCCATGGTTCTGACAGCCAAAGCTCGAATGAGGGGGTTGGGATCCTGAGAATCCTGGGGGATGGGAAGCGCTTTTTATCAACAAGAGTGTTCGAAATCGATTCGTGTTTACCTTAACGAAAGTGTTGACTGCGAGAATGGCGAGATCTGGCTGGCTCTTGGCATAATTGATGAGATAGAGATAGACGAGCTTCTTGAGCTCCAGATTGTCAGTTTGCATGCAATTCACAACATCCGTGAAGAGCATAGACACGTCCTTGCCTACAGTCATTGCGGCAATCACCTTCTTCACCGCATCTTTCTTCTTGTCCTGCAGGGGACAGAGCAGGCTTGACCGATTGATTACACACAGGGATTGGATCACCCACCTTGTACTGGGAGTTGAGCTCTTCCTTGAGCTCGTGGATCTCCCCCTTCTTGGTGGTGGTGAAGTACTTGGAGTCGTGGCCGCTCATCGCTGCCCACCACTCCCGCCCCCGCCCTAGAAAGAATGCCAGCGTTCTTTGGGGCGAGATTAGATATGCTAAACCCGACGAGATTAGGTAAAAGATTAAATGCTCTTTTATTTATTTATCAAACGCAAACACAGTGATGCGTCTCATGGGATGTTGAACATGACTTTGATGGCGTCCCCTCCCTTGGCACTCGTCTCGAACGCGTCCACGATGTCCTTGTCCGAGAAGCCAAAACGGTGAGTGATGAGCGGCTTAACATCAATCCTCCCGGACGCCAGCAGATCAATGCACAGCGGGTACGTGTTGCGGTAGCGGAAAACGCCCACAATGTCCACCTCTCTGGCAGCCGCTCCTGTCAGCGGCAGCTTCATCTCAAAGTGCCCCATGCCGATCAGGCACACTTTACCTCCCGACTTGGTCGCCTTCACCGCAGTACACATTGTTTTCTCCACTCCAACGCAATCCATGGTCATGTCGATGTCTATGCCATCACCCATGGCTTCCTTGATAGCTGCCACCTCCGCCTCCACGCTCTGCCAAGCACAAGAAACAAGATGAGCCGTTAACTACCCAGAGAAGAAAACGCAGTACCTTGGGATCCGTGGAGACCAGACAGGTTGCATCGGCGCCGAGCTTCTTAGCAAGAGACAGGCGCTTCTCCTCGACGTCAGCGATAAGAATTTTGGAAGCGCCGAAAGCCTTGGCAGCCAACATGGTAACAAGGCCAATGGGTCCGGCACCCATGACAAGGAGATGCACATCCGGGCCGATGCCGGCTCTCCTGCACGCGTGCACACCCACGCTAAGAGGCTCGCACATTGCGCCTTCTTCGAGGGATACAGACTCCGGCAGCTTGAAACACAGCTCTGCCGGATGAACAATATAATTTGCCAGCGAGCCATGGACCGGGGGAGTGGCAAAGAATTTCATGTCCGGGCAGAGGTTGTAGCTGCCACCCTTGCAGTAGCTGCAGCGGCTGCAGGACACACCTGGCTCCAAGGCAACTCGGTCTCCAAGTTTGAGATGCTTGACATTGCTGCCCACTTCCACCACAACTCCAGCGCACTCGTGGCCGATCACCATGGGCTCCTTGACAATGAAATCCGCACAGCGAAGGTGCTACAACCACACAGATTCAGATCAAAATGCATGCAACAAGAGGAGAGAAAGCTTTACCCGGTAGTAGTGCACATCGCTACCACAAATGCCCACGGCTTTCATCTGTATCTTGACTTGATCACCGCTAGTGGGCGGAAGCTTAACCGGCTCCAAACGTAGCGTGTTGGGTGCCACAAGCCAGGCACCCATATTGACACTATCATCTCCTCCCTTGCCCATCTCCCTCCCTTGTTCCTTCGCAGACCCTTGGCCTTAAAAAACGCAAATACTGTAGAACTTATCGCTATCTTATCGCCTCCTAGTACATCGGTCGTCGGTTTCACCGGCACGTGGGTACGAACAACGATCTCAGCACCCCGCGTTTTGGGTTCGCGGGGGGTTTGGCAGCGCTACTAATTTGCTGCGGTGCGGGAATCGAACAAGTGTCTTAGCGAATGAAGCGATAAAGCCAGTACATAGATTCTCGCTTTAAACTCTGGTAAATTCTTCTATTACAACAACTCTTTTCAGAGCGTGTTAATTACAAACGAGATGCTCTAGACTTTGGAGGTGGCTGCCGCAGTTGAAGCTTGCTTGGAGGTGAGTCTCTCGTACACGTCCCTGATCTTGAGACCTACAATGGTCTGGAACAGGCCGGTGCCGTTGTTGCTGCCTGGGAAGTCAGCATGCTTGAGCATTTGCTGTGTTATCTCCCCGTAGAAGCGAGTGGAGATGTTGCTAAGGTGGCTCTCCACATAGATGAGTTCATCCAGCTTATCAAATTGTCCATCCATTTCAAGCACCGATACCTGCACCAGGGTTTAACGAAAACACACATATATCCATGTATATCTGGTACCTCGTTGTCATAGTAAGTGTCTGGCCCGTAGAAGAACTTGATGCCCGGGTAAGAGCAAGTCAGCTTTCTTCCACATGGAATCCAAGAGATTGTGGAGCCCTCATCGAACAAATAAACCGGCTCAAAGTGTTCAACGCCTTCCTTCATGAACATCCGAACTCGGAGGACCTTGCCCTCGTTGTCGTCCGGAATAAGCTGCGTGGGAAGCACCTGGATCACCACATCCGCATACTGCTTCTGCGGATCTGTGTCACACACACGATGGTAAGACAAGAGCTTTCAAAGGGAGGTCACCAACCTATGTAAGCATCAAAATCAGGCTTCCTTGCAGCAATGCTGGCCTTGATGCTCTCCAGGCTGTGCCCTCTCTCAGCCATGTCTCGCTGTTTCAAAGACAGGCGTACGTGAAAAACAACTAGAGGAGCACCTTACCTGTATCTTCCAGGCAAACTTGACGGCATCACTGATGTCCAGGTAGATGCTAAAGTCGAGCAGCTCGCGCACCCGGGCATCAAACCTGAGAGAGAGTGTTACGATGCACAATATATGACGGACGTGTTACTCACATGGGGTGGAGGCCCTCGATGACCAGGATGTTAGGAGGCTGAATGAGCTCGGGCGGGTCCAAGAGGCCAGAGACATGGTTGTAGATGGGCTTTTGCACAGCATTGCCTTCCTTGAGCGCCTTGACTTGCTCATACATGAGGTCGAAATTGTTGGCACGGGGATCCAGTGCAGTCACGCCCTTGTCCTTCCTGCCGGTTCTGTCCAGCGAGTGATAGTCATCCAGGCAAATCACAGTCGTCATGTCGCTGATGAGCGTGTTGGAATCAGGATTCCCACCTTTGGGTGGCGATGCTGCGCCCCCAAACACACTGGTTAATCGCCTCATGAACGTACTCTTGCCACATCCTGAATCTGCTGCCAGCCCAATCACCACAGTCCTGTCTGCTGCCCTGCACACTACCACCCTCCGAGTCGTACCTGTACAAATGGAGGAGGGGGAATGCAGCAGTACCAAGGGGTTGTTGCCGCTCAACGCTCCGATATCAGCTCTGCTCTGCACGAAACAACTAGCCATCTCGGCCCAATTCCTCCCTCCCCTGCCTGGCTAGGCCACTAAGTGTGTTTGTGGTGCTCAGCAGCAGATTGCCTGCCACGTCGTCGTGCCACGCCCGCATTCTCCCGCCCACGTCATCTAGCGGATAGAGTGATTGATTGCACACTGTTTTCCGTCGGGGAACTCCCAGCTACCGTCGGCCGCCGGTGGCCTTGCGGCATTAACCGGATGCAGCCGGTTTGGCTCGCTCGCTCGCTCGAACTATGGTACAGGAAACCTAATGCCTCGATCCATCACCGGCTTAGGGCAATCCCCATTGTATTTCTGACATGGAAAGAGGCAAACGAGGTAATGTGGCTGCCAACAGGACAGTGGCAGACGATGACACAGAGTTGAAGGCGCCTTCGACTCCGGAGGAGGAAGGAACACAGGTCCGCCCTCGCAGGTATTGTTTCTTTGCTTGCTCCTCTTCTCTCTCACTCGCTTGCTGCAGGCGTATTTCTTCCCAGAGGCTTGAGCAGCTCTTGCCAGATGGTGTTAGGCGATGCACCCGATCGGATGGAAAGTCGTGGCAGTGTGCAAATGCTGCTATGGAGGACCATCACTATTGTAGCCATCACAGATTTCGGCCCAAAAATAACAAAGACTCCGCTCAAGTTCAACCCGGAGGAAAACGCAAGGTCGCTAATGCAAGCAGAGAACGAAGAAAAAAGAAGAAGAAGAAGAAGCCCCGTTCGGATTCCGATTCCGAGTCCACGGAAACCGATCTCGACATAGAAGACCTCAGGCATACGGTTACGCAGGAGGTTCATCAGGTATGCTTTTGTACCCGCCCATGCACAGCCTTCTTCCTTAACCGTTCGCATTTTCTTTATAGCCCAAGGGCAACGGGACAACATCTCCAGCTTCCAAGGGCAAAGATACACCTTCACCTTCTACAGTTACGGAGAAGAAGATGTGCCACCAATGCCAGAAGAATGACAAGGATGTCATGTTCTGCCAGACATGCAACAGGAAGCGCTACTGTGTCATCTGTATCAAGAGATGGTAAGTGCTCGGTCGCCCATTTCTTACATTGTCTTACATTTCGTGTTTCGGGGTGCAGGTACCCTGGGTTGACACCGGACGATTGCAAAAAGCTTTGCCCGTTCTGCCGCAGCAACTGCAACTGTAAGGCTTGCCTTCGTTCCAAACCGGAAGTGGTAAGTAGCTCGGTTTGTCCTTGTCGTGTTTGTGACCATTTTCTCCAACAGACTACCGCTGATCTAACGACGGAAGAGCAGATTGAGCATCTTACTTATCTCTTGTCAAAGATTTCACCGTATCTTGAGGGCCTCAACGATGAACAGAACAGAGAAGTGGAGCTAGAAAAGAGACTGCAAGGTGAGAGACTGCTTCTGTATGCTTTGCAAGCTGATTTGCTTTGGGCAGGTGAGTCGTTTTCTGGCGTGGAGAAGGCTCCTGTGGACGTCGACGAACGACTTTACTGGTTGGAAGTTTCACTGAGGTTTTCATCTCTTGTTGCACTGACATTTCTCTTCTTCTGACAGTGACAATTGCCAAACTTCCATCGTGGACTACCACAGAAGTTGTCCTGTATGCAACTTCGACTTATGCCTTACTTGTTGCCAAGAGCTGAGGAATGACACCGTGTGCGACCAAAGCAAGGACTACTATGCCGTGGCCTCGGGAGAAAGTGTTACTGCGTGGAGGGCACGTAGTGACGGCAGTATCTCCTGTCCGAGTTGTGGCTCGCATCCTCTCTGTCTGAAGACCCTCTTCAAGAAGCAGCACACTGCAGAGCTACAGAAGTCTATTAAGGAGATGCTGGAAAATACCATCCGGATCCAGCCTGTAAGGCTGCCCAATGCTCAGACTGCTCCCCCGAGAGGCTCCGCATGGCTGCACACAGGGAAGGAGCCAGTGACAACTATATTTACTGCCCGGCTGCAGGCGACTTGAAGGGCGAGGGTCTGAAACACTTTCAGAAGCACTGGAATCTCGGTGAGCCCGTAATTGTTCGAGGTGTCATGGAGAACACTTCTGGGTTGAGCTGGGAGCCGATGGTAATGTGGAGGGCTGTCAGGGATACAAAGCTGACTGAAGACACCAAAAGCGTGAAAGCGATAGATTGCCTGGACTGGAACGAGGTGAGTCATGCTATACAATGTTCAATGTCGCAGTCTCTGAAGGTGTGCTTGTGTTGTTGTTGCAGGTAGTAATAAACATCCGCCAGTTTTTCACAGGATATCAAGAGGGCCGGGTGCACCTGGGGTTGGCCGGAGATGCTGAAGTTGAAGGACTGGCCCCCTGCCAACTTTTTTGACGAGCGGCTTCCGCGTCACGGGGCGGAGTTCTTGAGCTCGCTTCCCTTCCACGAGTATACCCATCCGAAGCGAGGTGTCCTTAACCTGGCTGCAAAGATGCCCGACGGCGCTCTTAAACCGGATCTTGGTCCCAAGACATACATTGCATATGGTTTCCGCGAGGAGCTGGGTAGGGGGGACTCTGTCACCAAGTTGCACTGCGATGTATCTGATGCGGTTAGTTAGATTTGCAGTCTGTCGTCCTCCGACTCATTTCCTTGTGCAGGTCAATGTCCTTACCCACGTTACAGAGGTGAAGCTACCAGCCTGGGGCAGGCAAAGAGTGGAGCTGGCTCGTCGCAAGTACATGCAAGAAAAGGATGAAGGCACGTCATCTACCTCGTCTTCGTTGACCACCGAAAATGCACATGACAATGAGCCCAGCTCGAAAGAAGCCTGTGGAGACTGCTACGGAGGGGCCCTGTGGGATATATATAGACGGGAGGACGTTCCTAAGCTTGAAGCTTACTTAAGGGATCACTGGAGAGAGTTTAGACACATAGGCGACTTGCCTGTTCGTGAGGTACAGTTTTTCTCGTTTTTTGCCTGTTCGGCTCTCACTGTGGGTTTTGGGCACAGCTGAAACATCCTATACATGACCAAACGCTGTTTCTAAACGAGAGTCATAAACGGCGGCTGAAGGATGAATATCGTGGGTTTGCACAGCATAAGTCCTGGAGCTGGTCTAACTGACTCTCTTTTGTGTTTGCCTGCAGAAATAGAGGCATGGACTTTCGAGCAGCACGTTGGAGAGGCGGTTTTTATCCCTGCTGGTTGCCCTCACCAAGTGAGGAACTTGAAGGTATGCCTTTGTGCAAGCATATCAACAAGATCTGTCATGTTTTGTATTGTTGTGGCAGTCATGCATCAAGGTTGCGCTGGACTTCGTGTCACCAGAGAATGTGAGTGAATGCATTCGGCTAACCGAGGAGTTCCGCCGGCTTCCCAATGATCACCGGGCCAAGGAAGACAAGCTAGAGGTTGGTCAGCACTTGGCTAGAAAGAAGCCGCTTATATATAACGGTGTTTTTGCAGGTGAAGAAATTGATAATACATGCGGCTGGAAATACGGTGGACCACCTGAAAAGGGTTGGCATGAGTGGAGAGTGAGTGCAGTGGAATATATACACACGCTAGGTAGGGAGGGAGGTGTATAAACGAGTTAGTTATAGGCTAGTGACATTATATTATATCTGTGAAGCTAAGCTCGGGGGTTTAGCTGCCGGAATTTTTGGAAAATGTAATCAGATGATGATAATTGAGGCCCAATTTCTTCCTTCCTTCCTGTACTTGGCGTTGTGTTTATCTCGATGGATTGCGCTTGCAAGCTGCTGCTCGCTCCAATAGTTCAGCAGCAACACAGGGAGCTCTCCTTACTTGTGACTCCTCCAGCAGCTGCCAGGACTAGATTAGCCGGGGGAAAGAAGATATGTGCAGGAGTTCAACGATGGCGAGTCCTTGCAGCAGTTCCTGCCACCAGCCAGGTTCGCTCTATCCTTCCTTCTTTTCTTCTTACAGTATGGTCCTTGATCAGGAGCAGAAATTGCAACAAGATCCGCTGCAGCAGAAACAGCAGAGGGTGTATACCTTTGGGAAGGGCCTCAGTCAAGGGGACAAGAGCATGAAAAAGCTTGGTAACACTTTGTTTCTTTGTTGTGGTTTCTTCTAAGTTGTGTCTTTTGTATTGCAGTTGGGAGGGAAAGGTGCAAATCTTGCGGAGATGTCAACTATCGGCTTGTCTGTGCCCGGGCCTGACTATAACAACTGAGACATGCCACGATTACTTTGAGAGTGGGAACCGATTCCCACCTGGGCTGTGGGATGAGGTGTTGCAGGCACTAAGCTCGGTCGAGACGGAAATGCATGCATACTTGGGTGATCCCCACAAACCTCTCCTGGTCTCCGTACGTTCGGGGGCTGCTGTAAGTAGTTCAAATGTATGATATGGTCCATATTCATGTGTTGTTGCCCATGCAGATATCCATGCCAGGCATGATGGACACTGTACTGAATCTCGGACTGAATGATCAAGTTGCTGCGGGTCTGGCCGAGAAAAGTGGTGACAGGTTTGCTTACGACTCTTACCGCCGTTTCCTAGACATGTTTGGGGACGTGGTAAGTGAAGGGCTCTTGTCTGTTTGCTCATTGATAAAGTCCTGACTTCAGGTGATGAATGTATCTCACTCCCTCTTTGAGCATGAGCTTGAAACCATGAAGGCTTCTAGAGGTGTATCTCTTGATACGGACCTCACAACAGATGACTTGAAGGAGCTGGTAGCGAAATACAAGGAGGTTTACAGGAGAGCTACAGGCAAAGACTTTCCGACTGGTATGTATGCATTTATATTCGTGTGAGTTTTGTATGACTCTACTCTGCAAAGATCCCAAGGAGCAGCTTCGGCTAGCAATTGTGGCCGTGTTTGAGTTGGAACAGTCCCCGTGCCATCAAATACCGTAGCATCAACCAAATAACTGGCTTGAAAGGAACAGCAGTCAATGTGCAAGCCATGGTGTTTGGGAACATGGGATTCGACTCGGGCACTGGAGTTCTGTTCACACGGAATCCTAGTACGGGAGAAAAGAAACTCTATGGGGAGTTTCTTATCAATGCTCAGGTTTTATCTTGTTTTCCATATAGTTTTTATGGCTAGTGAATCCATTGTGCCAGGGAGAGGACGTAGTAGCTGGCATCAGAACGCCTGAGGATATTGAAGTCATGAAGGAACGCTTGCCAGGTGCATATGGAGAGCTTGTCCACAACTGTGACATCCTAGAGAGGCATTATAAAGACATGATGGTGAGTGGTGCGATCTCCTTGTGATGGATGGGTTCCTGATGTTTTGTTTTTTCCTTCCCTCCAAGGACATTGAGTTCACTGTTCAAGAGAGCAGGCTGTGGATGTTGCAATGCCGGTCTGGCAAACGCACAGGTGCTGGAGCAGTGAAGATTGCTGTAGACATGGTTAACGAAGGTTTGATTGACACTCGTGCTGCTGTCAACATGGTTGAGCCAACGCATTTAGATCAGCTCCTTCATCCCCAGGCAATGAAAATGTTATAATCTCATTTCATACCGGTTAACGTACTGTAGTGTCTCTAACAGTTTGAGAATCCGGCTGCATACAAGGAGCATGTTATAGGATCGGGTTTGCCTGCTTCTCCTGGTGCAGCTGTTGGACAGCTCGTTTTCACTGCTGAAGATGCAGAAGCCTGGCATGCCCAAGGGAGAAGCTGCATTCTAGTAAAGAAACTTGACTGGCCTTCGTTTTTTAACTGAACAGAGGACTATATTTCAGGTTAGGAATGAGACCAGTCCAGAGGACGTGGGTGGGATGAATGCAGCTGCTGGCATTCTAACCGCTCGAGGGGGATGACATCCCATGCTGCAGTTGTTGCTAGGGGATGGGGAAAGTGCTGTGTTGCTGGATGCTCCGAACTCAGAGTGAATGATGTACAAAAGGTGAGCAGTTTCTCAGTTGAACAGATGCATGGCGAGCTGACTCTTATATATGTGCAGACAATGTCCCTCGGAAACAAAGTGCTGACAGAAGGCGACTGGATTTCCTTGAACGGGACAACGGGCGAGGTGATAACGGGGAGACAGGCTTTGTCACCTCCAGTCCTTAGCGGAGATCTAGCAACGCTCATGGAGTGGGTTGACAGTTACCGTAAGCTTAAGGTGTGAAATCTTGTGTCTCCTGTGTTGGACTAAGACATGCATTTGTGTCCAGGTGATGGCCAATGCTGACACACCTGCAGATGCACTGACAGCTCGAAACAACGGTGCACAGGGCATAGGACTTTGCAGAACAGAACACATGGTTTCTTCTTACTCAAAGACACTTCACTTATATTTATCTTTTTCACTCGTCTTTTCCATTGTCAGTTCTTTGCTTCGGACGAGAGAATAAAGGCTGTGAGGCAGATGATCATGGCATCCACCGTCGAACAGAGGCAAGTAGCTCTAGACAAGTTACTACCGTACCAACGATCTGATTTTGAAGGGATTTTCCGGGTTATGGACGGTGAGTTACGTGTCTCCGTCTTGTGTTATGTTTAAATGCGGCCGTTTCCAGGACTGCCTGTGACTATACGTTTGCTCGACCCGCCTCTGCACGAGTTCTTGCCCGAAGGTGACATTGATGAGATTGTCGAAGAGCTTGCGGAAGAAACAGGTGTCTCAGAGGAAGATGTATTATCCCGCATCGAGAAGCTGTCGGAGGTGAACCCGATGCTGGGCTTCAGGGGTTGCAGGTGAGTATTCGAGGTTGGTTGCCTCTTCTTGTAAGATTGGTTATCTTGTGCAGGCTCGGTATTTCGTATCCGGAGCTGACACAAATGCAAGCTCGGGCCATATTCGAATCAGCCACAGCAATGTCCAACCAGGGGGTGTCAGTGCATCCGGAGATAATGGTTCCCCTCGTTGGTACTCCGCAGGTACGCTGTTAAACGGCTTGCTTGGTCATAACTATGGATACTTTTAAGGAGCTGGAGAATCAAGTGGCTGCAATTCATAGGACAGCAGACAAGGTGCTCTCAGAAATGGGTGGGAGACTGGAATACAAGATTGGGACGATGATCGAGATCCCTCGGGCTGCTCTAGTTGCGGACGAGGTAAACGACTAGGATTGTTTTTCATGCGCTCATTCTCCTCTGTTGCTTAGATTGCAAAGCACGCCGAGTTTTTCTCGTTTGGGACCAACGACCTGACTCAGATGACATTCGGATATAGCCGGGACGACGTAAGCAAGTTCCTTCCCGTGTACTTATCTCAAGGCATCTTGCAGCACGATCCATTTGAGGTAAAAAGATACATGGAGGTACTCCACTTGATACGTGTCTCTTGCTGGCATCAGGTGCTTGACCAGAGAGGCGTTGGGCAGCTCATCAAGATTGCAACGGAGAGAGGCAGAAAAGCGAAGAGCAGCTTGAAAGTAAAAAACGTATATAAAACTGCTTACTACGTGTTTAATACTTAAGAAAAGCAGGTGGGAGTTTGTGGGGAACACGGAGGGGAGCCACTGTCAGTGTCATTCTTTCACAGGGTGGGGCTAGATTATGTGTCTTGCTCCCCTTTCAGGTAGGGACAGCCTCCTCTCTGTGTGTATATTCTAACTGGTTTTATTTAATAGAGTGCCAATTGCAAGGCTGGCGGCGGCACAGGCAGCCACCAAACCAGACACTAGTTAGTTAAAAGTGATGTATATAAAACATATATGCCACCGACACACGACAGCTCGCAACGTGTTTGTGCGTGTATGTGGATCTTTTAGGCTTGATGTGCAAATAACATTCTTGTTCAATCTAGACTAGCTTGTTTCACAATGGACACAGCGTCCTTTGTCACGTCCTTGGCTACATCTTTCTTCATATTCTTGCTCCTCACACTTCTCTATGCAATCTTATCTCGCCGGCCTGGGAATTTCCCTGTCTACTATCCCGCTCTTCTTCTGCACGACCACAATCCCGAGGAGGCTGCGCTTCGAGGGCCTTTTGCTTGGTTCCGGGATGCCTGGGGCGCTACCGAGAAGGACATTGTCAGGTTCTCAGGTGTCGACACTGCGGTCTACATCAACTTCCTTGACGCAGGTACGTGCTCTCTCCTCCGTAAGCGTGCACCTCATCTATGTCATATCTCCAGCCCTGAGGATTCTGGGTTTCTCTGCATTGTTCTGTGTTCCCGTTCTGGTGACCCTGTCTGTTCGTGGCCAAGCCTATGTCCACCGCAAACAACAGAGCAGTGCAGACCCAAATGGGAATTCCACATTCTTTGGCTTCGACAGGCTCGCCATGGGCAACGTAGAGGTAATGCTTCATTGCTCGCATTTCTTGCCTCTTCATCTTGGTGTGTGTGTTTGCAGGAGAAGCACCGTGTGATATGGGTGTTTGGCATCGGTGCATACTGGTTGTCAATTGTCACTTACCTGGTGCTATGGAGCAAGTACCGCCACGTCTCCAAGCTACGGAGTGCGGAACTCAACTCCAGAGTGATGCCCGAGCGCTTTGCGGTGCTGGTGAGGGACATTCCTTCCACACAACAAGTCGATGAATACTTCAAGGGCAATCCACCCCGACACTTACGAGGCTTGCATCCACGTCCTCACCTGAAATCGGTAAGTCAGCCAACCAAGTTATCACTGGCAGCTCATGTTTCTTCAGGCTGCCAAGTTGTGGTCTAAGCTGGAATCTGCCAAAGGGAAAGCTTGCTAAAGCCGAGACAGCGTTTGAGGTCTCGGAAGGACGGCAAGCCGAGGGAACTCGGCCTCACCACAGGACAGGAAAGTTCGGCCTGTACGGTAGCAAGGTGGATTCTATAGAGTTTTACAAACAGCAGGTTGCCGAGCTCAAGAAATCTCATGAGGAGGAGCGAGCAGGACCACCGCGTCTGACAGCAACGGGCAGCAGCCATCTGGTGTTTAACAACCAACGAGTGCAGCAGCGTCCAGCCAGTGCATTTACAGTGCGTCAGCCAACAAGTGGCTCACCTCTGCCGCACCAGAGCCTCGACAAGTAGTGTGGGAGAACCTTGGAGTAGCTTGGTACCAGAGGCAGATGCGTAAGGCTGCTGTGTACACGATTGTAGCACTCATCATCTTGTTTTACATGATTCCTATCGGTTTCGTGTCGGCATTGTCCACTTGGACAAGCTCGAGTCCTTGGCTCCGTTCATCAAGAGCATAACGAAGCTGGGAGTGTTAGGACAGTGCTACAGGCTTATTTACCGCAGCTGGCCCTCCTTGTGTTCCTGGCTCTCCTGCCCAATCTGCTGCTCCATCTGTCAAAGTTCGAAGGTATTGTTTCCAGGGGCCATCTGGAGCGTGCTGTGGCTGGTAAGTACTTCTACTTCAACGTGCTCAACGTCTTTCTTGGCATAACGCTGGGCAGCTCCCTCTTCGACACGTTCAAGTCCATTGGAAGAAGCCCAACAGCGCCATCACCCTGTTGGGAAGGCAATACCACCTGCATCTTCCTTCTTCATCACATTCATAGCTCTCAAGTACAGTACATGTATGCTGTCTCGTGTGTCTGTCTGTCTCACTTGTCTCTCTCAGGTTCTTCGTTGGATATGGCCTGCAAGTGTCCAGATTGGTACCGCTGGTTATCTTCCACCTCAAGAGAAGTACATGTGCAAGACACAAGACCAAGTGAGGGCTGCCTGGGCTCCACGTGACTTCGGCTATTCTACCAGGGTACCAGGAGACATGCTCGTCCTCACCATTGCACTGTGTTATGCAGTCATAGCTCCAATGGTACTCCCTTTTGCTATCGTCTACTTTGCATTCGGATGGATCATTGCACGCCATGAGGTAAGGTAGACTAGCAGTGTGTATGTGTGTTCTATATCTGAGTTGCAGGCGCTCAAGGTGCTTGTGCCGTCTTACGAGACCTACGGTCGTATGTGGCACACATGTTCAACAGAGTAGTTGCTGCATTGTGCATTTCCCAGGTTGCCATGCTTGGATACTTCATTATCAAAAAGTTTGTCTACGCTCCGCTGCTGGTTCCCTTGCCGTGGCCACCTTGCTCTTTGCATACATGTGCAACAAGATCTATTACCCGGGGTTCAAAGATACACCGCTGGCTGTTACTGCCAAATATCATTTGCCAGCAGTGTCAACCATTGTAGAAGCTTACACTCCTACCTGCCTTGTGCCTGATAACAGGAAACAAGAGTTTGAACATGTTCGCCAATCCGCTGTATGATACTTGTACCAAATGCAATCGAGTTTTCGTCGTACGAGTCTGTGCGTGTGTGGAAACTGTAAGAGCCTACACATATACTAAGATACACACATACACACGCAGAGTCACATCACATATATATACCAGTTATGCTGCCATATCAAAGAGTTACACCCGGTGGCCCAAGACGTCAAGCAACCTAACATTAAATGAACTTCTTTTGATAGAATATCCATGTACACTTGTTTTAACACATTCCTAAGGTTTGTTTAGGGTTACAATATTAAATCAGTTATTGTTTAAACCAGTTGTTTCTAAATAAGTTTAATTAATTATAAACTAAATGTCTCTAAACTAATTATTTTGAAATCAGTTGTTTCTAAAACGGTTATTTCGATTGTAAATCAAATGTCTCTACACCAGTTGATTGTAAACTATATGTCTTTAATTTAAAATTGGATGTCTCTAACAAGTTATTTCCAAATCAGACAAATTTTTTTGAACCAATTGTTTTTAAATTGATTATTTTTACAAATGATGTTAATATATCAAATGTTTATAGAGAACGTTGCATCCATATGCAATATATAGATTTTGTATGAAGTATTAGAAATTAACATTGGTCTTCAAAACTAGTAAGTCAATTTGATGATGATTAAAAAACACTCATCAAAAATTATTAAAGTGGTTGTCTCGTAATTTTTTTTTATAGATGTATTCTATTATACAAAGGTATTATATATATATTTTTTATATTCCTAAAATTTTTAAAGTTATTTACATTATAGTGATTATTGGAGTTTATTCTTACATATTAATTGTTTAAATTTAATACTTTAATTCAAACTAAATTGCATTTAATAAGTCAGTTTTATCAACTAATTAATAAGTATATCGAACTTGAATGTCAACATTTGCAACTAAACTATATCACATGTACTGTCAGAGTTTTGATTTGATGTCACGAAAGCAACTTACCAAATGCCAACCCTAAATCTCTATTTGGAAACCCTCATCGTATTTGGTAAAGTAACCATATTAAGAACCTATCTTTTAGGAAGTCACACCCTTAGTTAGCCAGGTCCATGATCAAGGCTCACCTCGTGAGTTAAGATGTCTGGGCTAACTGAGGTACAAGTATCATTCCTAACTTAGCATGAATGAGGCAGCCAGAGCAAAGCTTCATCCATTAGGCTTGCGGAACATGGACTTGGGCAATCCTTTTTAGGCTCATGAGTGGGTTGACAAACTAAAAAGTTGACTAACTCCTTAGACATGATGTACCTGGTCACAAGGGCAAAATCCTATAATAAGGGTAGGCTAACCCAAAGGTGGGATGTATCTCTATTGTGTGGAAGTTAGGGCGGCACAACGGAGAGTTGTGCCTTGACGACACAAGCTTAATTTGCATCAGTAAAAGAATAACGAGTTCTCTTTTGTACAATAGGTGACATCAATCAATCTACAAAGTAAAGGGTCAAGTCTTTACAAGAACTATGACACACTCTCTCCACCTTTAAAAATGTTAACATCCTTGTTAACGTCTAACTCTAAGACTAAACTAGGTTAGAAAAAATTAATAAAAAACTAATGCTAATACTCATGCAGAGTCAGCAAAAAGTTCACATTTTTATTAACCCCCTTGCATTTTGCAAAACCAAGTACTTTAGAATCGTCATTCGCTAAGTGACAACTCATCTGCCAGAGGCATCACCTGCGACATAAAATCATTTGAAGACCTTTGCATGTATGCAAAGTATGTCACTATACACAGACAAAAATTAATTAATTTCTTTTCTTTAACTATAATATATATTGGAGGCCTTTAGTTAATATTGTTTGTTGGCTCCTAAGGTTAATAAGAAATAAAGTCCACTTTTTTTCTCATCATCATTACAAACAATTTGAGACCTTGCATTCACTAACTCCATTGCGTTCTATAGATTCTCCAATGGTTCTTATGTCAACTCGTATGCCGGGTAACCTTTCCACTTAACAAGATATTCACGTTTACCTTTCCGTCATCCATGAATGTTTATCCCTTTTAATATTGCCTCCACCTCAAACTCTTTTTCCTTGCCAATTAATGAAGTAAATATCCTCATTCACAAGTGGATGACTTATTTGATAAGTTATCGAAAGCGAAGCATTTTTTAAGAATAAACTTGAGATTTGGGTATCATTAGATTTGGGTAGTGAAAAATGAAATTAAAATAACTACTTTTTAAATGCGTTATGGATCATTTGAGTTTCTAATCTTGCCATTTGGGTTGTGCAATGCTTAAATAACTTTTTGCATAATGATGAATGATGTGTTTAAAGACTAGCTAGACGAGTTTGTAATGGTATATGTTGATGACATTTTGATTTTCAATTCGACAATTGAGGAATATGTAAAACACTTGAAAAATGTGTTTCAAAGGTTAAGGGAGAACCAATTATATGCTAAAGAAAGCAAGTGTGCATTTAGTCAAACCAAAATAAACTTCTTCGAACATTTAATCTCAAGTGAGAAAGTTGCTATGGATCTAAAGAAAATTCAAATTATTACCGAGTGGTTAACTTTGAAAGATGTGTATGAAGTTAAATTGTTTCTTGATCTGACATGGTATTACCGTAAATTCATAAAAAAAATTACTCAAAGATAACAGCACCATTGACAGATCTTACAAAGAACATTCCATGGCATTGGACTCCAATATGCCAGTGAGCGTTCGATGAAACTCAAAGAAGCTATCTTGTCTAAACCAATTTTGTAATTACCAATTTTTGAAGAGCCATTTGAGGTAAAGTGTGACGCTTCCAACTTTGCAATTGGTGGTATATTGCAGCATCTAGTGTCCTTTTTCTTAAAGAAGTTGTATGCCACACAAATTTGGTGGCCTACCCACAAAAAAAAAATGTATGCTATTGATGGTTCCTTGCATCATTATCTTCCAAGTCATAGCACTGTGGTTTGGACAAATAGTGATTCTTTGAAATGCAACTGAAGTTATTATTGAAATATGCTAGATGACAATAGAAGTTAGCTCAATTTCAGCCTGAAATCAGACATAAAGTTGGAAAAGACAATGTGGTAACTAAGTAGAAAGGGGCATCTTCGTATTATGTCAATACTAGTGTCAACTTTACTAAATGAATTTGTGATGGCATATCCTCAAGATGCATTTGCTAAGGAAACCTTGAACCTAGTAGCAAAGAGAAAACAAGTTTATCAATTATAAAGAGATGATGATATTTCAACAAAAATAAAAAGTCAAATGGATGCATTAAAGCGGCCGCATTTTGTAGTGCGAGATAGAGTTCTTTATTATTAAGAGAAAAGACTTTATGTTCCAGAAGGGACATGGAAGCAAAGGATGTTAAAAGAACATCATGATGTTCCTTTAACAAGACATGGTGGAAGGCATAAAATGTTAAATAGGAATTTTATTGGTTGGGAATGATATATGATGTTGTTGAGCATGTTAAAACATGTTCCACATGTCAACAAGTGAAGAGTTAATCACAAAAACAAGCTGGAAAGTTGTAGTGTATATACTAATTCCAAAATGGCCATTTCAATATGTTACTTTGGACTTTGTTATGAGATTGCCAAAATCTGGTATTTTCTAGTAATGGTCCATCAGTTTTTAAAGGTTACTCATATCATTGCAACTGTAAAGACAGTGAATGCAAAACAAGCAGTAAAATTATTCTTTTATAAGGTCGAAGAGTGTGTGGATTACTGAAAATGATGATTTCATATTGGGATCCTCTGTTTACAAGTAAGTTTTGGGGAACGTTGTTTAAACAGTTTAATACAATGCTAAAGTTGTATCATACATGGGAAGTTGCTTGTCAGCATATCATAATTTCAAGGCCAATTGGTGTTTATGAGAAGGCCCCTACTCAAAACACCCCTAGTCATGATAACGCATGGTTGTACATATGTGATCAAGCCCCTAATCATGATGACGCATAGTTGTACACATGTGATCAAGGATTTAGGATTTAGGATTTACTCATAAGTTTACCCATGATGGGAATCGAACTGAAGATTGCTTCGATACCAAATGTCACAACCTTTCCTTTTCCTCTTAAGCCAACTAGGCAAAGGACCAATTGGTGTTTATGAAAGGGCCCCTGGTCATGATGACCCAGTTATGCTTGAGCCTTTCCCACATATCCCACAATCTTTACCTAGGTGGTCAACCCACCATGTTAGAATTATGACATTAAGGCGAGGTCTCAAATTGTTTGTAATGATGATGAGAAATAAAGTGGACTTTATTTCTTATTAACCTAGGGCTGACAAACAATATTAATTAGAGGCATTTGATATAAACTCTAGTTTAAAAAAAGAAAATTAACTAATTTGTTGTCTATGTTAGATGACAAACTTTACAAATGTGCAAAGGTCTCCAAGTGACTTCATGTCACATGTGGTGCCTCCGGCAGTTAAGTTATCACTTAGTGAACAACGGTTTTAAAGTACTTGGTTTCATGAAATGCAAGGGATGATAATAAAATTTGTGTAGAGCGATTAGCATTAATTTTTGATTAATTTTTCTAACCTAGTCTAGTCTTGGAGTTATACGTTAATGAGGACGTTGACATTCAAAGGTGGGGAGTGTATCATAGTTTTTGCTATCTCGACCCTTTACTTTAGAAGTTGATTGTTGTCACCTACTATACTATATTGATGGGCCCTAGATGTAGTAGAAAATAGGCCTGCTTAGTGCACTTAAGTATTTGATGATGGTCTAGTTGGGTATCATTAGGTATTTACAAGAGTTCTAACTCTAGGCGAAGTTAGAATTTACCTTTTAGAAAACTCTCTCTTGGTTTGACGTTCCCAGTTAGGTATCTTTAAGAGTACAGCAAAAAAGGTTAGGACACCCTAGGGTTGACCTAACCCCATGCCCTAAGAGGCGGTTCACATGTGCCCTCGCCCTCAAGAATCTTTTTACTTCCACTGGGTCACATGTAATATTTTACCCTCACCCTCATGAGGGTCTCAAGGGCAAGATTTTAAATAAGGTTGGATTTAATTAAATTCCCTCACCCTCGTAAGGGCAAGAATATGCTTTTTCTTACCACGTGTTTCATTATTATATGTTTTAAATAAAAAAATTTAAAATATATTAATATAAATAGGCAAGACTTTTAATTTTATTTATTTTATATAAAAAGGATTAATTACTTAGGCCCACTTTCCACTAGAGGGTGGTTATTTGGCCGGTGGTAAATTAAAATAATGCCACGTCATTAATTATTACTACCATTGTGCTTTTCCATTAGAGTGGTTAATTGAATTAAAAAATAAATTAGTAGTGCATAATTTTTATTTAATCAATTATTATAAATATACATATATTACACATACATATGTAATAAATGTGCACCTACTTAGTATTTTTAATTAAAAAATATATTAAAACTCCAACTTTTCCTTGTTATTTATAGTTTACTAATGTCTTTCTATATGTATGTGTATAACAATATATATATATACACACACACACACACACACACACACACACACATATATATATATATATTACACAAACATGTGAGTGTGTTGAGAGAAAGAAAGATCTACAATAACTTATGTTCTTTCTGCAAAATAAGTATATCAACTAATGTGTCTATATATATATAATATTCTTACATGTAAATGAGTGATATTTTGCTAAATCTCATGTTTGCTTTTTATTTTAAAGTTCTAATTTATTTGTTTTTCATTAATTTTTTTAAAAGCTAAATAAAGTAAAACCTAATTTCATTAATCTTGATACACGTGTCATTCAATTATGCCCGGTAGCCATACAACCGGGCAAAATTGCCCGTTATTAGGCTACCACCGAAAAAGCCATGTAGGCGCCACATAAGTGCCACGTAAGTGCCATGTAGATTATAAATTATAAATAACCAGCAAGTGGAAAACTAAACCCATGGTAGAATAAATAATTTTTTTTTATTTTGATTAGTTGAGGCAATTAACCACCCGCTAGTGGAAAGTGGGTCTAAGAAACTCACAATTTTAATTTATATTTATTTTATTTTAAAAAATAAATTTTATTAAATTTAAATTAATATCATAAGGGTAAATAGGTCATATGTAACCCTCACCCTCACCTTCACCCTCACGTGAGGGTGAGGGCAGATGTGAACCGCCTCTAATACCCCCCAAGGGTTGGCATGCCAACCCACTTACTCAATTAGGAAAATGGGCGGGGTAGGGGAAGGCTTCATCACATAAATAAGGTAAAGTATATGTAATGAGAGTTCCTGAGCTTGTTATTCTCTTACTAATGCAAACTAAGCTTGTGTTTATTGTGCTGCCTTAACTTCTACATGACAAAGATACGTCCCACCTTCGGGTTAGCCTACACTTATTGTTAGCAAAATTTTGCCCTTGTGATTGGGTACTCATTTTCAAGGAGTTAGTCAATTCTTTAGTCTATCAACCTACTCGCAAGCCTAAAAAGGATTGCCTAAGTCCATGTTCCACAAGACTAGTGGATGAAGCCTTGCTCCTGCTGCCTCATCCATGCCAAGCTAGGTGCAACTCACTTAGCCCACACATCCTAACTCACGAGGTGAGCCTTGACCGTGGATCTGGCCAACTAAGGGTGTGAATTCCTAAGATATGGGTTTCTAATATGAGTACTTTACCAGATATCATGAGGGTTTTTAGAGAGGGTTTCTACGGTTGGCATTTGACAAGCCGCCTTCATGGCACCAAGTAAAAACTCTAACATGTACCTTTCTTTCACCCAAGGTACAAGTATAAAAGTAATTGTGAGGTTCATGTTTGCTACAACATGATGCATGTTTTAAAAAGTGATAGTACAACTTCAGAGTTTGATATAGAGAAACATATTAGTAGTTTGTCAACAAGTAAAAATGTAAGGGATTTCCATTTTACATTACAAGATATAATATCAAAATGTTAAAAATCTTTTTTTTTTTTAATTTAAGTGTTACAAATTGTGCAAAAAGACTTGCACCTTTTTTTGCCATGTTTTATATTAGGTCAATCACTTCTAATCTTCAAACCATAAAGTTGTAACTAAGGAACTACTCATGTGTTGCTACTGCTCAGAATGAATATCTTGACATCTCACAAACTTTAATGTTGATTCAACTAAGCCTTTTGCTCATAAACAATCCTCAACACTATCATGCCTTTGTATTATGCTTCTTAACTCACTCATCAAAGCATATATATACCTGGCGACCATCGAGGCTTTTTAAGTCACCCCACATATGGCCTATAGAGTCCCTAACGACCAAATGTCAACCATGGAATCTCCTTTATGTGAACCTTTAAGAACATGGTAAAGAGAATCTATTAGCCAAGATCCCATGCCCACAATTAAATAAGAGCACAAATGTACTGTCATAGTTTTTACTATGACTCGACCCTTTACTTTGGGGTTTGACTGTTGTTACCTACTGGATTATGTGACGAACCCTAGATGTAGAAGAAACAGGCCCGCATAGTGCACTTGGGTATTTAGTGATGGTCCGGCCGGGTGTCGTTAGGTATTTACAAGAAACTCTAGGCGAAGCTAACACTTCCATTTAGAGAACCCTCCCCCGTTTTGACGTTCCAGGTTAGGGTTCTTCGCAAATTATAACTTGTCAAAATAAGGGTTAGGGACACCCCTAGGGTTGCCCTAACCCCACGTCCTAAACCCCCCACCCTAGGGGTTAGGTTTAGGATTAGGTTAGGACAACCATTTTCTCTAAGGGCTGGCATTTCCGTGCCAGCCCACTTACTCACTTAGGTAAACAGGGGGGGGGGGGGGGTCCGTCACATAAATAAGGTAGAGTATATGTAATGAGGCTTCCTGGGTTCAAGAGAGAGCTCGTTAACCTCCTACCGGTGCAAGCTAAGCTTGTGTCGTCAAGGTGCAACCCTCCGTTGTGCCGCCCAAACTTCCACACGACAGGGGTACAACCCACCCTAGGGTTAGGCTATCCTTATCATTGGCAGGATCTTGCCTTTGAGATAGGGGCACGTCACTTCCAAGGAGTTAGTCAAATTCCTTGGTCCGAAAACCTGCCCGCAAGCTCAAAGACATTGCTCGAGTTCACGTTCCGCAAAACTAGTGGTTGAAGCCTTGCTCCGGCCGCCTCAACCACGCCAAGCTAGGAACGACACCTAAAGCTCGGCTAGTCCGTGTATCCTGATTCACAAGGTGAGTCTCGTTTGTGGACTTAATCAGCTAGGGGTTCGACTTCCTAAGGCTTGGGTTTCTAATACGGGTTACTTTACTAGGTTTCATGGGGAGGGGATTCCAGGGTTGGCACCTGGCAAGCCGCCTTTGTGACACCAGGTAAAAACTCTGACATGTACCTTGCTTAATTACAAGTTGTCATAGTTTTATTATGATTCCTTTTAACTTTGGACGTTAATTGTTGTTACCTACTGTACTATGTTGATGGACCCTATATATAGTAGGAAACATGCCCATTTAGTGCACTTGGGTATCTGGTGATGGTCCAGCCGAGTGTCATTAGGTATTTGTAGGAAACTCTAAGCAAAGCTAGAATTTAATGCATGGAACTCATCTGCATTACCAATTAGTCTAACTAGGACATCAAAATTGAGGGTGGGTTTTTTAGAATTAAGTAGGCCTAGCGTTGACCTAAACCACACCCTAAAACCCCCACCCCCTCGGGTAGGGTTTAGGGGTAAGAATTAGGTTTTATTAATAACTCATCTCATTAGCTAAGGGACATGCATTCCATGCCAACCCACTTACTCTATTAGGAAAACAGGGGGGAGGGGCCTCTATCAGGTAGAGTATGTAGGAAATGAGGGTTCCTGGGTTCATGACTAAGTTCGTTACTCTTCTCCCAATGCAAGCTCTAACTTGTGTTGTCAAGGTATAATCCTTTATTGTGCCGCCTCAACTTCCAGACAATAGGGGTACGTCCTACCTTCGGGGTAACCTACACTTAACGTTGACATCCATGTCTGGGAGGTCTTGTCAAACTGCACATTCTAAGAGGCAGAGGTTGAGGCTTGTCTCCAGCCTCCTCCTCCATGTCAAGTTAGGTGTAGCACTCACGGCCAAGCAAGGCACATCCATGTCTTTGTCCAGCTCTAGACATGGGATCTTGTTTGACAGGTTCACATTACCCAGTTCCTAAGGGTTCACTGAGGGGTTCTAAAATTAGCATTTAAGAGCCACATTTATGGCACTTGGTGCAACTCTTAAATCTAAATTCACATCCTTAAAGGCAGTGTCACATGAAGATGTGACACTGGGGTAGACGTCACATGATACAATGCTCAAGGCATGCCCTTTGGGGTTGTGTCATGGGTTTGTTGCCAAGAGGTTGGATACTCTAACAAACAGGCATGCTTGTGATCACACTAGGGTGTTAAGCCTTAGCATTGGCTCAAAGGAGGTTAGGTCTTGTAACTAAGTGTGCTTTGGCACACTTGGCTAGGGGAGTGTTCTCCTTGGAATCTAGGGGTTGAACAATTTAAGCTTGTTAACAAAAGCTCTTTTATGAGGCACTCGCAAGGTCATATACTTAGGGTTATTCAAACCTAGCCTTAAGGAGTTTGCTTAACAGAACACTCATGTCCTTATTAAGTACTAGCCCTAGGTCTAGAGTATGACTTGGCCACTCAAACCCTTAGGGATTAGTCATGGTTTAGGGTACCCCTTGTCACCCTAAAGGGGTTGTACTCCCGAATGAGGGTGATTTCTCAAAGGGTAAGTGACAATGCCTTAACTCTGTCATGAGGGTACGTGTGAGACACATCTCCTATGTGGGGTTAGGGCATGAGCATGTCTAGATCTACTGGGACATGATCCTAAAATCTACTCTAGTTACATTCTAAGGGACTTAGGGTAGGATTCTAAATCTTCTACCTAATTGGGCATCTAAGTTAGACTCTTGGGGTCATCTTGGAAGACTTAGCATTGCTCACACATGGTGATGACATCGAATGGCCACTTGGCAACCACGTGTTGCCACATGTTGACCCTTCAAGTTAAAATTCTGACATAAGTGTTGCTATTAATTTGATATGGAGGAGAAATTTGGAGACAAGCCTTAACCTCTAATCATTAGAATATGTGACATAATCTCCCAGGTGTGAATTTGCCAATGATAAGGGTAGGCTACCCCTCCCCTATCAACTGGAAGTTAGGGTAGAAAAATTTGAGTTATACCTTGACAACATGAATTAACTTTGGCTTAGACCATGCTTTTTACTATTTATGAATAGTAAACCCTAATTTTGAATTATATTATATATTAATAATTTATATAATGAATCAATTGAAAAGGTTTCATAAAATTAAATAATATGAGATTTAATTATATAATTAATTTAATATAAAATAATAAAAATTATTATATAAAATGATTTGAAATTTGTTGATTTAAACCACCATGGTTTATGTCAGAGTTTTAACCCGAGGGCTAACACGTGACTGCCAAGTGGCCTTTTGGTGTCAATTCCCTATGTGAGCAACGCTAAGTCTTCCAAGATGACTTTAAGAGTTTGACTCAGATGCCTAGTTAAACAGAAAACTTAGAGTTCTACCCTAAGCCCCCTAGAATGACCATCCCTCGAACCCTAGAAGATATCCCGAATAAACTTTAAAATCCTATCTTAGTAGACCTAGACAGGCTCATGCCCTAACCTCACAAAGGAGACGTGTCTCACACATGCCCCATGATATAGCTAAGGCATCGTCACTTACCCCTTGAGGAATCACCCTTATCTGGGAGAACAACTCCTTTAGGGCGACAAGGGTACCTTGAACCACGACTAAGCCCTAAGGGTTTAAATGGCCAAGTCATACCTTAGACCTAGGGCTAGTATTTAGTGAGAACATGAGTGTGCGCCATAGGTGGACAAGAATGTTCTACTAAGTAAACTTCCTAAGGCTAGGTTTGGTTAATCCTAAGTACATGACCTTACGAGTGTTTCACGAGAGGGCTTCTGCTAATGAGCTTAGGTTGTTCAATTCTAAGGAGAACACCCCCTAGCCAAGTGTGCCAAAGCACACCTAGTTACAAGATGTAACCTCCCTAGAGCGGATGCCTAAGGTTTAACACCCTAGTGCGAACACAAGCATACATGTTTACTAGAGTATCCAATCCCTTGGCGACAAACCCATGACACGACTCCAAAGGGCGTGCCTCAGGCGTTGTATCGTGTGACGTTTAGCCCAGTGTCACATTTCCATGTGACACTGCCTTCACGATATGGGCTATCATGCCATAGCCCTTAGATTCAAAAGTTGC
This sequence comes from Selaginella tamariscina, assembly GCA_003024785.1. NCBI lineage: Eukaryota > Viridiplantae > Streptophyta > Lycopodiopsida > Selaginellales > Selaginellaceae > Selaginella > Selaginella tamariscina. The sequence goes on along the minus strand of PUQB01000743.1, from coordinate 77,309 downwards.
ACCAAGTGCCACAAACATGGCTCCTAAATGCCAACTCTAGACCCCTTAATGAACCCTCAGGAATTGGGTAATGTGAACCCGTCAAACAAGATCTCACACCCACGGTTGGACAAGGACACAAATGTGCCTTGCTTGGACATGAGTGCTACACTTAGCTTAACGTGGAGGAGGATGGAAACAAGCCTCAACCTCTGCCTCTTAAATGTGCATTCCGACAAGACCTTTCAGGCATGGATTCGCCAATGTTAAGGGTGTGCTACCCCGAAGATGGGACATACCCCTATTATTTGAAAGTTAGGCCCATGAACTCTCGCTACAACTACTCTACATTATTTATGTGATGGAGCCCACTAACCCATGTTTCACATATATTCCATGATAAAGCGAAGGCATTATCATTTATTCCTTAAGGAATCACCATCATTCAAGAGTACAACCTCTATAAGGTGACATAGGGTACTTTGATTACAACTAACCCCTAAGAGTTTGAGTGACCCCTAGACTTAGGGCTAGTACTTAATGAGGACATGAGTGTTCTACTAAGCAAACTCTCTAAGGTTAGGTTTGCAGAACCCTAAGTACACGACTTTTCAAGTACCTTATAAAAGGGTTTATGATAATGAGCTTAGGTTGTTCAACCCTTGGACATGTTCACACCCCCAAAGTGAATGCCCCCTAGCCAAGTGTGTTTATTAGCACACCTAATTAAGAGACCTAACCTCCCTTGAGCGGATGCTTAAGGCTTAGCACCTTAATACAAGCACAAACACATTTGCTTGTTAGAGTATTCAACCCCTCAACGTCAAGCATGTGACACAACCCCTAAGGTTGTGCCTTGAGCATTATATTGTGTGCCATTTAACTTAGTGTCACATATTCATGTAACACTATTTCCTAAGACATAAGTTATCTCGTCGTAGCTGCTAAGACTCAAGGGCTACACATGGTGCCACGAACATGGCTTGTAAATGTCAACCATGGAACCCCCTCTATGTAAACCTTAAGAACATAGTAAAGAAAATCTATTAGCCAAGATCCCACACCCACAGTTGAATAATTTAATTATGAGTGTTGTTATTAGTTTGACATGGAGGAGAAGGTTGGAGACAAGCCTCAACCTCTAATCATTAAAATGTGTACTTTGACATAACCTCCCAGGCATGAATTTGCCAATGATAAGGGTGGGCTACCTCTAGGGTGTGACATACCCTATCGACTACAGCAAAATATGAGTTGTGCCTTGACGACACAAGCTAAAGCTTGCACCAATATCTCTAAATACCCAAATTCAACATACTTCCATAAGTGGTCATCAACATACTTCCATAAGTAACAATAGTCAACCTCCAAAGTAAAGAGCAATCATAGTAAAAACTATAACAAAACTGGCAAGGCTGATTTTCTCTCATTTATCCTTAGTGTATAGCCTTGCATTCTCCTCCATCCATGTTGTTTTAATGATTACTATGAAATGTATGTCACTTGGAGTTGTGTTGATTTTTTTAATGGTTATGTGAATATCACCTTTCCTTCCAATTGCAAATGCATAACCTTTACCAGCATCCAGTCCTAGTCATTTTTGGTCCATTGGGTCCACGAGACATTGCTGCATGAACTTCTTTATGTCTCTCATTGTCATTTTCAAAATGATATGTAGCACGTTCATTTGGAGGCACAAGTGCTCTATTTGCTTCTTTTGTACATATAACATGTGATAAAAATTGATGTCAATCTATGTTTTGCAAGTTTTTGTTTACAATTCACCTTAGAATAACATTATATATAATTATGTTTAAAATGTCTATATTACATGTGTGCACATGGTAGAAATACTTCTCTAATGGGGAGGAAAGAACATGCCATGTGTGCTCTGCTCTTAAGAAATCCAAACTTCATTCACATTTGTTCCAATATAGTTAATGTCATTAATATCCATTACTATTTTGAAATGACAATTATAGTTATGTGACACTCTTGTTCTATGTTTGCTTGGAGGATTGTTGACTCTACTCTTTTGGCCAAATTGACCAACGTATAGTTCCCTAGTCTTTCCATTAATATCATGCCTACATTGTATTTTACACAAAACAACTTTGTACTTCGCCTCCAAATCTTGCAAGTGTTCTTCTAACTCAATGTGTTAAATGGCATATTTAGACCACCATGGCCTTCACCAACTTGTATATAATTAAACAATTATATATAATTTAAAAATTAAAAAACTAGTAGCCAACAACCAGTAATGGACATCTAAGAATAAACCAGTAACAAACAACTAATATATGACAACTAATAAATATTAATTGGTAAACAACAATTAATAAATACAGTACCATTCAATTCATCTCTTGCTACAACCCTTGCAGGCGCATTCTTTCAATGTATCCTTTTTGGTAGTCTAAATGAGCAAATTCAAAATCCAAAATTCTTCTTCCAAATACTTTTTCATATGTGGTTCTTCTTTAAAATGGATTTTCATAAGTTTATTAAACCACATCTCTTTTGGAAGAACCATTGTAGATGGATTAGTCTTCAATTAAATACCTTCATTATCTGAGTTGCACACCAATCAATCTCTATATTGCTTCCATCTGTACAAAATACCTTGCTTCAATGTATATTTTCTCTATTTATAACTATTAAGAAGTTGAAATGAAGAATTGGCTTCAAAAATCTCATGAATGGTGAGCATGTACATGTTTTCACATAATGCTCCATAAGATCTTTAGATCTTGGGCTAGGTGACTACCTTTGTCTCAATATCACTACAACAATCTATGGAACAAGTATCACTATCTTTTAATTTAGATATTTCAATGTCAAGAGAGTTGTATATAAGATCATATAACTTATTAAAAGAAAACATTTCTCATTTCTTAGTTAATCTAGAGTTTTTATGAACTATATTAATTAAATTGGAGCTTCTTTTAACTCCAACAAGTCGTTAAAAAATGATATCTAATGCCACATCCATCTTAATGGTGCCCATTGAAGCTCTTAGAGTCTGCACAAAACATTCATGCAACTTGTTGAAAACATGTTTCTCTACATTCCAGAACTGGATAATTATGCTGACTAATGTAAATGAATAACCTTGTCATTTTTGTATTGGATAAAATGACGGTGTAGTAAACAACATCACATGAACACATGCATTTCAATTAAAATCCACAATATCTACATCTAAGTTTACCATGGACACATGCATTTCAACTGAACTCTACAATATCTACATTTAAATTTACCATGGATACATGCATTTCAATTAAAATCTACAATATCTACATTTAAGTTTACCATGGTTTGAGTTGATATGTCCTACAAATGGTTTGAGTTTCAAGGTGTTATTCCAGTACTAATGTTCTTCTTGAACTTCTATACTATTACATGAAAGATGTCCCCGCATCGACTTATTCAAACACTCCCATCGAAATCCCTCCAGTGTGAATCATGGCTCTTAATTTAAACTTCATTGTCCAATCCAGGGATTGATGGCAATTCAAAAACCATATCACCATCTTATGCTTGTGGAACTTCCATACACATGACTCATTAGCTTTTCATCAACAAATTCCTCATGTGATTCAAGGAACACATCAACAAATCATATAAAGATATTGCTGTACCAAATGCCAATGATTCCATGTTGCTGACTTGTCTAGAACTAGTATCCTTGGTAGGCTATGTCTCTACACATAAAGAACAAGTTTACATGTACTTATTTGTCAAAAGTAATTTCCTTAAGACATACATGTTTCTTGTTGTTACAAGTCTACTGATTTGTAAAACCTCTAAAGAATCACTAAATTAGCTATCAAGAACATGAATGCAATGTTGTTTTTTTGCACATTATAATGACATCCTTCCCCAATTTGAAGTGAATGTTAAAAGTCCCTACATCATTTAAAAAACTTTTTGCCAAGACTTATTAGAATTTGATGCAACATAAATGTCCTTCTCTTGGGTATTTCAAAATCTGCATGAAGAACAAATGTGGCAAGAAAATCATGTTGTTTACATTTGCATTGATAACTCCTTGTTATATTCCATATGAAATAGTAAACAAGTCCATTAGAAACAATAATAATGAATCGAATAACTAGTTAGAAAGATAATCTTTAATCTCGAAATGGAAATGAAATTTTTGGTTAACTAATTTTTAATTTTGAACAACGAAATATGTTTTCTATTCTTAATAAGCTACTAGATATTTGAAATAAATTTTTACAAACTATTGAATGCCTATATATAATAATTCATAAGAATTATGTGAAATATTCATTACCATACCTACAAACCATACAAAAATTGGTTAATTAATAATGAGTGAAGAGGATATTTTGAAGACTTCACAAGTATTCTTAACAAACTCAATAAGTTATCTAAAGACCTCACATGTATATTCTGGCATAAGACTGAAAAGAATATTCCTACTCATTTTTTGACAACACGCCACTTGCACATATGCACCAACCACATTGGATTGGCACATATAAATATGAGTGTGTTGATGTTGATTCTCACTATTTAGGTTTTCTATTTTATGGTTTTGTTGACGTGTTTGATGAAGCTATTTCATGGTAGCATAAAAAAAAACCGGTACATTTTGTTCACTTGCATATGCATCCTTGGCACCAAAAAAGGTTTACTTTCTTTTTCCTTTTAGCATTCAAGGTTGTGGATCGTTGTCACCTTCGGGACTCATCCTCGGCACTAAGAACGGGCAATGCTTTCTCAAGATGAGTCTTTAATTCTTTTATCTAGTTCAATATCATCCTGTGTCGAGGATGATCAATATTTTCTCCAAAACATAGGACTCATTCCATTGATTAGTGTGATGCAAGGATGATCATTACCTTCATTTGGTGGACATTAAAATCTTACTTTTGAGTAGATTCTCCATCCTCGTATTGATGAAAATCATTGCTGTCAGAGTTTTAACCCAAAGGGCCAACACGTGGCTGCCATGTGGCCATTTGGCGTCATCACCCTGTGTGAGCAACGCTAAGTTCCCAGAACAACCCCAACGACCCCTAGGGTTAGACTCTAATGCCCAAGTGGACAAGAGACTTAGGGTTTAGCCTAAGTCTCCTTAGAATGTCTGCCCCCAGAACCCTTGAGGGATAACCCTAGTTGACTTAGGGTTTAGCCTAAGTCTCCCTAGAGTGTCTACCCCAAAACCCTTGAGGGATAACCCTAGTTGACTTAGGGTCTTGCCCTAGAAGACCTAGACAGGCTCATGCCCTAACCCCCATAAGGAGACGTGTGTTCCACACATACCCCGTGACAGAGCTAAGGCATTGTCACTTACCCCTTGAGGAATCACCCTCATCCGGGAGTACAACCCCTTTAGGGCGACAAGGGGTACCCTGAACCACGACTAACCCCTAAGGGTTTGAGTGGCCAAGTTATACCCTAGACCTAGGCTAGTACTTAGTGAGGACACGAGTGTGCGCCGTAGGCGACACGAGTGTTCTGCTAAGCAAACTCCCTAAGGCTAGGTTTGGGATAACCCTAAGCACATGACCTTGCAAGTGCCTCAGAAAGGGCTTCTGCTAATGAGCTTAGGTTGTTCAACCTCTGGATTCCAAGGAGAACACTCCCCTAGCCAAGTGTGCCAAAGCACACCTAGTTACGAGACCTAACCTCCCTTGAGCAGATGCCCAAGGCTTAGCACCCTAGTGCAAGCACAAGCATGCCTATTGCTAGAGTATCCAACCCCTTGGCGACAAACCCATGACACAACCCCAAAGGGCGTGCCTCAGGCGTTGTACCATGTGACATTTAGCCCAGTGTCACATCTCCATGTGACACTGCCTTCCCGATGTGGGCTATCATGCCATAGCCCTTAGATTCAAGAGTTGCACCAAGTACCACAAACGTGGCTCCTAAATGCCAACTCTAGAACCCCTCAATGAACCCTCAGGAATTGGTACTGTGAACCTGTCAAACAAGATCCCACGCCCACAGTTGGACAAGGACACGGATGTGCCTTGCTTGGCTGTGAGTGCTACACCTAGCTTGACGTGGAGGAGGAGGCTGGAGACAAGCCTCAACCTCTGCCTCTTGGAACGTGCATTCCGACAAGACCTCCCAGGCATGGATTCGCCAACGTTAAGGGTAAGCTACCCCGAAGGTGGGACGTACCCCTGGCATCTGGAAGTTAGGGCGGCACAACAGAGGGTTGTGCCTTGACGACACAAGCTAGAGCTTGCACCGGGAGAAGAGTAACGAGCTCAGTCATGAACCCAGGAACCCTCACTCCTATATACTACCTTATTTATGTGACAGAGGCCCCCCCCCTGTTTTCCTGTTTACATAAGTGGGCTAGCACTGAAATCTCATTCCCAGAGGGAACATACTTGGTGAGTTATCCATCGACCCCTAAACCCTAACCTGTCAAACCTGGGGGTTTCTAAGCATATCCGACATGCCGAACTCACCGGAACTAGCCATTAATCCAACCGGGACACGGAAAACGAGGGTAAGAGTTTTCTAGAAGGTAAGTGCTACCTTCGCTTAGAGTTTCTCGAGATATCTAAGGATAGCCGGCCGGACTACCCCTAAACACCTAAGTGCACTAAGCGGGCTGTTTCTCACTACATCTAGGGCTTGTCAACATAGTACAGTAGGTAACAACAGTCAACGTCCAAAGTAAAGAGGAGTCATAGTAAAAACTATGACAATTGCCTTCTCCTCCCGATAATAACATCTCCCTGTTTCCCCCACCCCTCTAATGAGTGCATTGATCATCCTTGGTGCCAAGGATGATGATTGTCTTCTAGTGTAGAGTATTTGGTCCTCTTTTAAATTGTATTAGCCATCCTCATTGCCAAGGATAGTATTGGTGTAGGGATTGCACTAAACCTTCCTCCAAAAATGATATAGTCATCCTTGGCACCAAGGATGATTATATCGTATTTGAGGGAAGGTTTTGTTATAGTTCTAACCTCGTGAATTAACCACATGGGTAAAGATTGTGGAATATGTGAAAAAGACCCAAGCATAACTAGGTCATCATAACTAGGGGCCCTTTCATAAACACTAATGGGCCCTTTGTCTAGTTGACTTAAGGGAGAGGGAAAGGTTTTGACATTTGGTATTAGAATGATCTTGTGTTCGATTACATATTTAACTAGACCCCTTGATCCCATGTGTACAGCCAAGGTTGGCTCCCTTATCCTTACCTAACTAGACCCCTCGATCCGTGGGAGGATGACCATGGGCATTATGAGCTCAAGTGTCGATTAGACTATAAGAGGAGATCGACTTTAACACGGAGGGGAGATTGATTCACATAGAAACATACATTCATATAGGGTTTTTAGTAGGCTCTCACACAATTCTTTTTTTTCATAATATGCTACAAAGTGATCATTGGCTGGTTATCAGCCATGGAGAGCTCGCAAACAATCATGGCATTCTATCCACTCATGAATTAACAATTTTGACTTATGGTTTAAATTAATAAATTTTAAACCAATATATATAATAATTTTTAATGATTTTAAATTAAATTAAATATATAAATTTAATCTTATATTCTTAATTTTATGAATACCTTCTCAATTGATTCATTATATAAATTGTTAATATATATATATATATATATAAAATTAGGGTTTATTATTCATAAATAGTAAAAACCATGTCTAAGCTAAAAATGTTAATTCATGTATTCACCACCAACCCAACAAACCCAATTCGTTTAGAGACCAGAAGGGTGAACTACATCAGTGGAACTCCTTCCAGGCATAAAGCCACCGAGAGGCTCCATGTGAACCTCCTTGGGACATGTCTGGAGGTGGGTGTTGGTAACAGCGCTCTAGTGACTCCACATCTAGGGAATACAATAGTTGACCTGTACAAGGTTGAGACGACCAATCCCCGTTCCAATTTACAATATATAACTCATCTTGAGTACCAAAGATGTTACTTCTGATTCATCTTCTACAAAAGTAGATTTGCATTAAACCATTACACTGCAAATTCATGTATAATGCACATTACCTTCTCATTCTCCATCGGCATGTGTTCGAGCATCCTATTATCTGGAGAACTCTTGACAATGTGGTTGAAGAGTACAATTAGAACAAAAACAAATATTCAATCTACTCATGCCTCTAAAGTATTTTAGTATCGATTGCATAGATATGCACATGTGGGTGTGCCAACTAGACTGCACATACACATGCACATAGAACTCTTGACAATGTGGTTGAACAGTATAATTAGAACAAAATAATATTCAATCTACTCATGCCTTTAAAGTATTTTAGTATCGATTGCATAGATATGCACATGTGGGTGTGCCAACTAGACTGCACATACACATGCACATAGACTTACTACCACTACATACGTATATCTAACATACCTGTGTGTACGTCTAGTGTGTAGCTATGCATGAATGACAAAACAATGACAAATCCCATATTGCTATCTTTTAACAAACCGCAAAACTAATATGTATGATATATATATATATATATATATATATATATATAATATATATATATATAATATATATATATATATATATTATATATATATATATATGTATGTATGTATGTATGTAGTAATGGATTGTGTACATAATAAATCTTTTGTTATGCAAGTTGGTCACTCAATATACATATTATTCACAACACCAACCAAATTTTCTAAATTTTATGTAGGTTATCAACATATTAAGGTATGTACAAAAGAATTGTCTACTTCTTATATATACCTATAGAACCAACATCACAATACATATAGAGTGAATCATTAAATACGGAGGTTGGCATTAATACACTTAAAAGTTGAGTCCTTTAACATACATGCCGCAACATATTTGTATCTTTTACATTCAATGGCCTTTAGATTGTACGTATTTAATACACCTAAGCTAAATGAGCAAGTTAGAAAACCTAAAGAGGTCCCAACAAGTTCGAGTTTCCTTTTGGGCCTCAACAAGAGCTTATGTGGAGTATATGCTCCTATAAACAGGTCCCATGGATGGTGCTCCATCTTTGCCTTCCTTAACGTCTTCAATTTTTGCTATGTAACAATCCAAAATGTCCTCCATAGATGCGGATAAAAGTGATTCTTTTGTTGAGAATATGCACTCACCACACTATTGATTCAAATGCGTATAAAGTTTAATAACCGATTCAGATTCTTACATCTATCCCAAAACATGGAGAACCTCATGGATTCCTTTCATGAACATGAATACATTAACACTTACAAACATTCATTGTGTCCGTAGGAGTGAGATTGGGATTGATAAAAGAGGAAGAAATAGAAATTTTTGTGAATAAATCTTTTTGAAAAGAGAGATGCAAGAAACTTCTGAAATGCAATGCAAATCCTAAACTTACCTTTTTCAACTAAATGATATTCGATGTGTGAGATAGTAATTATTAGCTTCAATCGTTAAACATAATAAAGGAGGAAGAGCCCTTCGGTAATAAAAGATACTACATTTATATTAATGTAACACTGTTAAAAATCCAAAACGCTTTGAAGAAAGTAACACTCATTTAGAATAAACATGTAATTAAAATAATGCTCCCACAAACCCATTAATTATGAGCATGCTTTTGCTTAGTTACATACATGCATACACACATACATACATATTATCCAAACAATAACACATATTTATATGTGCGTAGAGCATATAGTCGTTGTGGTAGCTCCATCTCAATGTGAGCCAAGCTGAGAGCACTACACAGTACAAACCTCTCTTTTATTGTCATCAACCGAAGATGCACCAGAAGTTGAAGGCATTATATGGAAAGTTTTATCAAGTGCATCGAATATAACATTATAAATATTATTTTAAGAGACTTTTTGAAGAACCAAAACGAATAGCGTTACATCCCTAATATAACAGTAGATTGAAGGTTTTTAAGGTTTTGATTTGACCTTCCACAGATATCTGCCTCCCAAAATAAATACATGGAGGGGGGGGTTTAGAAATAGTTTTCAACCAACAAATCAACACATCTCGTTAAAACCTCATCAACAACATCGTTACAAAGATGAAATTCTGTGGTTTTGGCCCTTTTTATACTCCTTGGCCGCTCAGCACCTAAGCTCATGTGGGATAATTGGATAGAACACGTGGCAGCGCTAGAGCGCGTGTTAAGAATATCCGTGGTTAAAACTGAAGCAAATATAAACATACCGTACAAGTCAAAAAAAAAATTGTATTTAAAACTAAATCGTCAAATTTATTTGATTTATTATTAAAGAATTGTCTAACTTTGTTTAACATTTTTATTTTATTTTATGTGTTAGTTAGTCTCATTATCATAAGCAATATATGTATCTAGTTATAAGTACGTATTTTATATATTTATAAATAGAACATTATTATTATATATATGCTTATATTGCAACTAAAGACTGCTTAATTGTGGGACAGAAAATGTATCCTTAAGAATATTCTCTCTATATATTGTGTGGTAATCATGCATATGACATACTACATAAGCTTGTTATAAGTTTTAAGTTGTTACATTTTATTTTTTTTTATTAAGTTAGCAATTTTTAAAGTTTTATTTATTTTATTTTATTTTATTCTTCCTTGGTTGCTGTATTATACTTAATTAGTAATTAATAATTCAATTTAATCAGTTAGAAATAAATGTTATTATTCTTTAGTGAATATGTTATTATTAGCTTCCTTATTTAATAAATAAATAACATCTATATAACAATAGTGAATTTTTTAAATCATATATTAATTAATTAATTATAAAAGGAATAAATTTAAATCTTCGGTCCTGACTATTTCACGGGTTCTTCTTGGTGGTGTTGAACTCACAAGTCGCGACACTTGAAAACAGACACTTTCCTGGGGTCGTCACATGGCTGAGCTGTTTATTATTGTTTTCATTAATCATCAATTAACTCCAGGATTAATATTATTACAATTAAATCTATATAATTTAATTAAATGTTTTCACTTCTGAGTATGGATTTGATCGAATATTCATATAGTAAAGAAAAAACAATTAGTATTATAGTTTAAATCATATAATAAGTTAATTTAACATATTCCCCATCACATAGTCATTTTCGCGACAGTGTTTGTCCATATACTATTGTTGTTTTGCAATATATGAAATATATTTAACTAATATTGTTAATAAATTTTTTAATAGGGTTTAAGTTTCTTATATTGGGGTTTAATGGTTTTAGGAAGGTTTAAGTAAAAGTTTAAGTAAGTATATTAATAGTTAATGTGTTAAAGTGGTAAAAGTCGAAACTACCAGCAGATCGCACAAGCAGTCATGTTCTTCTTTAATGTTGTGTAATCCTCTCAGATCCTCCAAACCCCTTCACTGTTGACTCCATTATATCTCTCTTATCCCGTTTATTCCCCTTTTATCCCACATTTTCCCCAATTTCTTCTATGGGATGTTTGTTTTTGCACAAAATGGTGCCACATTCATCCCATGTATGTGTTCATGTGTGTATCCCTATATCGGTTTCTTCTAGACAGGTACATTTCATTTAATGCTCATTCTTAACAGGAAATGTATTGAACAGGCAAGTTTCTATATATGTGTGTGTGTGTGTGTGTACATATGTGAACTTTGCGTTTTTTCTTACAGATGCTTGCAACATGAGGGTGAAGAAACCAGGAGCCGCATTGATTCTGGTAATATATGTGTGTGTGTGTGTGTCCCAGTCACACACAGACACATATATAGAGCGGTATGTGTGTTTGTGTGCGTTTGCATCTGTACATAGGTAATTATCTTTAGTATCATGTATATGAAGATACATATGTCTCTATCTACAGGTCAACTTATCTATCAATTCAGTATATATACAAAGGAAACACATATGTGTTTCAATATATGTACACAGGAAACACGTGTGTACACACACACATAAGAGGATATGTGTGTGTTAATTGTGGGTTTCAACAGATACTGGGAGTATTCATCATTCTTGTAGAAAGCTCGGATTATTTACTACCATGGAACGACGATGTTTTGGGTTTAATCGTGTTTAAGGCAGATTTACATGACCCAAAGACTCCTTGGCATCTTGGGTAGAAGATTCTTCGAATCCTTGTAACTGGACCGGTATCCAATGTGATCCACTGAATTCCCGAGTCGTGGGAATTCATCTGGAAAATCTGGGAATCTCTGGTACGTGGGTGTATTATGCGTGCATGTGCTCATCTAATGATACGTAGAACATAATCATTACACACATGCACACATACACATCATTACACATTAGCTTTAGATAATATATGCTAATAAAACTTTCGTATAGCATTATTTTATTACAAGTATATACGATATATAATAAACAGTAACATATTTATATATCATTATATGCACCGTATCTATAAGCGTATACCTACATGGGTATGTACAGGTCCAATTGGGAGAGGCCTGGGAAAGCTGGACAGACTGGAAAATTTAACACTTGCAAAGAACAACTTTTCTGGGAATATTCCTGCAGAAATACCAGAATCTTTGAAGCATCTCAACTTAAGCTACAATAGCCTATCAGGAGATATTCCAGTGTTCGGGAATATTGGAGGGAATAATTCATTCGGGAATGTTCTCCAGGTAGTGGACTTGTCGGGAAATTCCTTAACAGGGGAGATTATCTTCTTAAACTGCTCGAGTTTAAGATTTGTCTTCTTGTCGGGGAACAGGTTAACGGGACAGGTGCCATATACTGCCGGAAGTTGCAACCGTTTGGAGACACTCGTCATTTCCGACAACAAACTGTCTGGGAATATTCCAACAACAATCGGATCTTTGACCAGACTGAAGACCCTTGACCTCTCACATAATGCGTTGACCGGAGTATTCCCCCGGAGTTGGGTCTGTGTTTCGAGTTATCGGTCTTGGATCTTAGGTAAAAGCTATAATCGACACACGAACGCACACACACGCGTATATAGCACACGTAGGGAAACACATATTAGTGTTAATGAAATATATTATGTAGTTGTAAATCATTTCAAAAGTTTTATATATGTAGCTATATAATATATAGTTATAACAATATATGTTTTTATATTTAGTTACAATCTTCTTTCTGGAGATATTCCTGCGTCTCTTCAGAGCCTCTCCCAGCTTTCGGTACTTCGATTACTTGGAAATTCTTTTACTGGGAACATTCCAGACTGGATTGGTGACTTCTCAGAGGTACGTGTGTGTGTGTGTGTGTGTGTGTGCGTGCGTGTGTGTGCATATAGGCCTTATATACATGTATGTGTATGCAAATAATTTGTATTAATTGGTTTAATTATTATTTTTTAGCTTTTGGAGCTTAATATTGGAGAGAATGAGTTAACTGGACAAATACCATTTACTATAGGGTTTATGAAGTCACTTGAAAAGCTTAGTATTCACAAAAATAGTTTACAAGGGGAATTCCCTTAAATATTGCTGGCTGCTTCAGGTAATTATATCTTTATATTATTTTGTTTATTGCATATTAATATAAATATAATTTTACAAATAAAAGTTTACACATTTTATTATATTGAATTTGACGTGTTTATTTTCATCAGGCTGTCTTATATAGATTTAAGCAGCAACAATTAACAGGGAGTATACCAGATGAGCTTTTCGAGCTATCTAAGAACACGTTGAAAATCTTGGACTTGTCATACAATCAACTCACAGGTATTATAGATTTATCTAATTACCTTATTTTTTATAAATAAATAAATAAATGCCTCTTTTTCTAGGGATATTCCCGAGCGGCTAACGGAATATCCATATTTGGAGAGTTTAAATTTGTCTGGGAATACTCTCCACGGTTCTGTTCCGTATGACTTGGGCGGACTCCAGAGCCTGAATTTGAGCAGCAATTACTTAACAGGGTATATTCCAAGGATATTTCCTGATTCCTTGAATATACTTAAGCTGGATCACAATTCACTCGTTGGAATCATCCCCCAGGAGCTTGGAAACGTCTCATCTCTCCGATATTTGTAAGCTATACATATGTATAGGTCTGTATAGGGCACAAGTGTGTGTGTGTGTGTTATAAAGGTACTTGTTATCGAACCACATAGCCATAGACACATTGTATCTATAGAAGTACTAAGATGCAAGTACCTATAACACGCACACGCACACACACACACACACACACACAGAGAACTTGTGTATATATATACACACATATGTATCGGAAGGTACATATATATACACACAGAGACGGATATATTGTGTGTATGCAGGGACTTGTCATCGAACAACTTAACAGGGAGTATACCAATGGAACTAGCCGGTTTAAGCAACCTTGAAACCTTGGATTTCATATAACCACTTAACAGGAAATATACCGGTCCACTTTGGTCAACTCCAGAATTTAACAATGTTCAATGTTTCACATAATTCTTTAGCAGGCCCTGTACCCAGTGATGGTATATTCCCACTACTTGACCCAAGTTCTTTCACAGGTGTGTGTGTGTGTGTGTGTGTGTACATTATTCTACGTAGAGACATATATCTGTCGTGTGTCTATACACACTTCAATTTACTCATATACATGTGTATGTCTATATGAATATACACATTTCTATCTCCTTCTCTCTCTCTCTCTCTCTCTCTCTCTCTCTCTCTCTCTCACACACACACACACACACACACGTATATATGCAGGAAATGCGAGGTTATGCGGTGCAGCAATGGGAATAGATTGTCCACCTATACCAAAACCAATTGTTTTAAATCCTAACGCGACAACTGAATCATCCCCCATTATTTCCTCACACAGAGCTTCGAATAAGATCGTGTTCAGCGTGTCTGCAATAGTTGCTATTTCTGCTGCTGCTGTAATAGCTCTTGGTATTGTGGTCGTTAGCGTCCTCAATCTGCGTACACAGGTGCGTGTGTATCTAGGTGTGCATGTACATTCATATGTTTTTTACATATGTGCACATCAAGTTTACATAAAATATATATGCATCGAAACTAGGTTATATGAATATATGAATGTCTACATATACATATACATATATGTATATGTATATACATGATGATGTGCGTTAATGTCATGTATTTCATCAGGCACAAACACGTCCAAGGGCTAGTTTTTATGTTGTTGACAGTTTACCAGGTACGTGTGTAATATACTGATTAATCAATTAATTAATTAATGCTAGTAATATATTTCTACCAAATAATTATTATTTAATTAATTTAACAAATTTATTAAAAGCTTATGAATAATATATTTGTTGATAGGTTCATCACCAAGTGAAGACCTTGCAGTTGGAAAATTAGTAATGTTCACTGACGACTCAGATAGCAAAGATGAAGATTTACTTCCAACAGCTCAAGCTTTACTCAACAAAAACTACGAAATTGGACGAGGCAGCTTCGGAACAGTTTAAGGTATTTTATATCTATTAATTATTTATATATTTATACGTTTAACATTGTATATGTATACGTTAAGATATTAATCAGATTTTAATATTATATATGTATATTATGTTATATTTCAGGCAACTCTAGCTGCTGGACGAACAGTTGCAGTTAAAAAACTCAGTATTCCCGGACTTGTTTCAATTCAGGTAAATACTTGAAATAATATATAGTAGAAATTAATATTCTGTACATTACATATTAAAAATAATAATGTTATTATAAAGCACATACTCTTTGTAAAGTAAACACACACACACACAGAGGATATATGAACTATTGCATATTATAAGCATATAATACAAACTATTATATGCAATATAGTATAATTTATTATATAAGAAGCTTAATAGTTATGTATGTATAATACACAGGAGGAATTCGAGAGACGGGTTCAATTCCTGGGGAAGATCCAACACGAGAACTTAGTTAATTTTCAAGGTTATTATTTTACTCCAAAACTCCAGCTCTTAATGTATGATTTTATCCCCAATGGTAATGTATTTGAGAAGCTTCACGAGGGAAAACATGGTTTTCCATGGGAGCTCCGTTTTAAGGTAATTATTTATTATGTAAACATACATTTAATATATAATTATATTAACAATAATATTCTGTTAAGGTGGCATTCGGTACTGCCTCAGCAATTTGTTATCTTCATCACAAGTGCAGGTGTGTGGTAAATTTGTATACACATGCCGTATATACATAGATTATCACGTATATAAGAAGCTCTTTTTAATTAATTCTAATTACAATGCAGGCCAAGAGTTATACACTATAATCTTAAGTCAAGTAATATACTTTTGGACGATCAGTTTAACCCCCGGGTTAGCGACTATGGTTTAGCTAAACTCCTCCATTCAAGGGACCGTTTTGTTGTTATGACTAAGTACCAGAGTGGCTTTGGATATTTAGCCCCTGAATTCACCTGTGAAGGATTTAAGGTGTGTGTGTGTGTGTGTATACACTAACATATACACATAAAGAGATGTATATACGATGTATTTACGTATTTATATACAGGTGAACGAGAAATGTGATGTTTATGGGTTTGGAGTAATACTCTTGGAGATTATAACAGGGAAGATGCCAGTGGAATATAGCGAGGATGACGTGTCTATTCTATCTGATTACGTAAGATCAGTGGTTGATGAAGGGGATCCGCTACGTTGTGTTGACCAGGGTTTGATGGGATTATTTCCTGAAGATGAAGTGCTTACGCTAATTAAGCTTGGATTAGTGTGCACTAGTCAAGTGCCATCTAATAGGCCTTCCATGACTGAAGTTGTGCAGATTTTGGAGCTCATCAAGCCGCTTTGCTGATAGTATATCTATCTATGTGCATTATAAAACTTAAACTTATTTGCAACTAACTTAAACTTAATTAAATAGGCATAGAGTTTATATTTATACGACGGTTGTTAAAATCGTCACGATCCTTGGTGGTGACTGGATCGCTCATGTGGCTGCACACTGTGGTCTTGTTCACTCCCACACTCCTCAAGGCCAACGTTTAAATTCAGTCCAAGAGCCTTCATGAAAACTTCATGTTTAACCAGCACGTCCGCTAGCATGGTGTTTGTCGGGCAGAACTCCAGCTCGATCATTCCTCTCTGGATCTGCTCTCGTATAAAGTGGAAGCGCAGCTCAATGTATTTAGTACGAGAGTTCTTGGTCAAGGCTATTGCAAACTGGTCGTCACACAATCACTTGACCACGCCTGTGTTGATTTGTAGATCCTGGAGAAGTCCCTTTAGCCATGCTGCTTCCTTGATTACAGTTGCTGCAGTTATGTACTCAACTTCGGTACTTGACATCGCTGTAATAGCATGTCATTTGCTGCACCAGCTTGCGACATTTCCATTTAGCAGGAAAACATAGCCTGTGGTTGACTTTTTGTTGTCGAGATCTCCTGCCCAATCAGGATCAGAGTAACTATCCACAGCACTGGCAGGCTTTGAAACATATTATGAGGAACGTGGCAGGGACTAACCAGCTAACTTTGAAGTATTCCAGAGGTGAGAGCGGCAACAAGCTGGCGGGACGGTCTAGGTACTTTGCCACTGTTCCCACAGCATACACAAGGTCAGGCTTAGTGGAGATTACTAGGTAGATCAGGCTGCCAATCATAGAGCGATAGACTGCTCTACATGCTTTCTCCTGGGAGATTGATCAAGGTCTCAGCAGATACGTTCCTGCCCGTGGCAACATGATTAACGTGAGCAAAGCCATACCTTTGGAGCAGCTTAGCTCCAGAGTGCCTCGCTCCTTGTTTCTGGTTACCTAGATACCGAGGCAAAAATGTAACTCACCCAGGTCTTTCATGGCAAATTTAGCTCCAAGGTACATTTTAAATTTGTGGATCAAACGAAGCTGATTTGCCATGAGAATAGCATCGTCCACATATCAAGAAGGAATAGATAGCCCTCAGCGAAAAAATATATGTAGAGGTTACAATCAGCAGCCCTGCACACAAAGCATCTATTTTTGTGTACCATTAGCATGGCGACTGCTTGAGTCCGTATAGAGCTTTATTGAGCTTGTAAACGAGGTGTTCTTATCCAGACTTGATAAAATCAGGAGTCTGAGCCACGTACACTCTTCATCAATGTCCCTGTTGAGGAATGCAGTACAAACATCAAGTTGATGGAGCTTGAGATCCAATTCTGCAATTAAGATTAGTAGCATACAAATGGTTGTGAGCTTCACCACGAGGCTGTAAGTCTCCGTTTAGTCTAGGCCAATGCACTTGAAAAAATCCACGTGCCATAAATCTCGCCTTGTAGCTTCCATTAGCTTTATACTTTTTCTTGAACAACCACGTGGATGAGACGAGCTTTTACGAGCTCGAAGTTTAACCAGCGACCAGGGGTTGTTTTTTTTGAGAGAATCATACTTTTCCTGCATGGCTGCTTACTAGTGCTCAGCTTCTGGTTCGTGCAAAGCTGCTTGGGGACCAAGAGAGGCATGTGGAGCTATTATAGCCTAGAAGTAGACACACTTTTCCTGTAGCCATTGCCTCCTTGGTCTTGAGAGATGGTTTCACAACATGACTGGAGTGTTGTCACCATTGTTGTGCCAGCTGGAGGAGGTGGTAGCTTAGGGGGAGGAGTGGTGGTATCTTGATACAACACGTCACCAACAAATAAGTCAGCCACGAACGTGGAAAGATCTAGTTGTTCTAGGTCGTTGGTGCTTAAGGATGCAGTCGTTGTGGCATATGTGGAGTCATAAGAAGAGGTGTCGAGAGAAGAGAAGTACTGTGATCAACTCCTCCTGCTGGATCACCTCCTTTGGGTGCTCCTTCAGCAACTCCTCCTGGCTCTACATCAGCTGGATTGTATAGTATTTTGATAAAGATGAGCTTCATCAAACACCACATCTTGCTCACCACTAGTTTCATGCACTGGCAATTATATAAAGTCATAGGCTTTTACCTGAGTGTGATAGCCCACAAAGATGCATTTCTTGCTCTTGGGATCTAATTTTCGACGCTGAGAATCTGGAATGTGAGTGTAAGCAACGCAGCCAAACACCCAGAGATGCCCTAACTTGGGGCGCTTCCTTGTCTAGACTTGAAACGGCACCTGTCCAATGGAACGTGTTGGTTGCCAATTCTGAAGATACACTAATTTGTTGAATGCCTCTCCCCAAAACATTTTGGGCATGCCAGCATGTTGGAGAAGGCAATGTACACTCTATCCATAAGTGTCGTGTTCAAGCACTTGGCTTGTTGTGAGGTGTGGGCTGAGGTGTACTCGTGGTGGATTCCAGCCTGAGCAATAAATGTAAGAAATTCATTACTCATATGCTCACCGTTGCCATCTAAGCATAGTGTCTAGATGCTACAGCCAGTGGCATTTGCTGACCAGCTTTTGTAGATCTAGAAGTGATGGTAGACCTCTCCCTTATGTGCCATGAGGACAACAACCATATAGCATGAGTAGTCATCGATGAATGAAACGAAGTACCGCTTGTGACTAAGAGTTGTTGCTAGCACATGGCACACATCCGTGTGTACTAGCTGAAGAAATTATAAGGCACCATCTTCTAGATTTCTGCATGGAAAGGGGAGTCGTGACTAGCACATATCACATACTCCTAGTTGGCCGACACCAGTGAGGGTAAAGTCATCAGCAAGCTTGTGGCTAGCAAGTAGCTGGATGTCGTGAGAATTGGCATGCCCTAGTCGAGCAAGCTAGAGCTGAAAAGAGTTGCCAGCCCTGGAGCTAGGGCGAAATGCAAGCAAATGCCCCTACTCATGAGTTGAGAGAATAACTGAGCATTGAGCTTGTAGAGAGTCTCAGCTCGTCTACTAGAAGCTATTGGATGGCCAGTCTCATCAAAGATGGTGCATTCGTCTGCGTTGAAGAGTGTTGAGAAGCCTTGATTTGCTATTACCTATTGAGAAGACTGTTTGTCCCGCCCACTCTTCAACTTTACGATGACTATGCCTTGTCCTTCCACTGTCAACGAGCATTTGTCTCCTACAAAGACTTGCTTCTCCTGCTCCAGTGGTCGGTACTTGTGGAAACCACTCTTCAACAGTGTGAGATGCATCGAGGCTCCAGAATCCATCTAGAGCACTTCAACTTTGGACATATTGGATGAAGATGCAGCAAGCATCATCATCAACACCGTGTCAGGTTGGTGTGAAGAAGAGCTTCTTTCAACACAAACCTTTTATGTGGCTTTCTTGATCTAGCATTCATGCTCCACGTGGCCAGTTTTGCCGCAGTAGTTACTTGGGCCCTTGTGTTTTTTATTGGTTGCAAGTCCATGGGCTTTGTTGTCCTTGAACATGACTATCTCATTTATTCCCACCCGATTGCTTGCCAATAAACAAGGCTTTCTCCACACATGAAGTAGCTTGAGAGGACACCTTGCCTTTCCTCTCATTCTACTTGCGTTCTTCCTTGTTCAAGTCCAAGTAGA
The DNA here is from genome assembly GCA_003024785.1 of Selaginella tamariscina. Taxonomy (NCBI): domain Eukaryota; kingdom Viridiplantae; phylum Streptophyta; class Lycopodiopsida; order Selaginellales; family Selaginellaceae; genus Selaginella; species Selaginella tamariscina. Next base: position 56,955 of record PUQB01000743.1, on the reverse strand, counting down.
GCGAGTCTAAGTTCTTCCCAAGCACAACCAAGAGCATTGATGCAAAAGGTTGGAGTTTAGGGGAGACAGAGCTGAGTAGGAATGCCTTAGCTTGATCAATGGTGATTGCTGTTTCCGTGTTCTTCAACTTGGTAATCATCACTTTAAACTTTCCAATGTAAGTGGCCATCGTGTCATTCTCATTGTGAATATGTTGATAAGCATTAGGTATAAAAAAATAGGTCTGATTAGTGCACTTGGATATTTAGTGATGGTCCAGTCGGGTGTGAACATTTGTGTTAGCATGACCTTAACATTGGCAGCTTTTATGATAAAGATTTGTGTAAGGGATGTCCAATTCTAGTGGGCTGTTTTGTTGAGATCAAGGAGAGATGAATGAATTCATCTCTAAGACCTAACTCAACAATTGAGAGCGCTTTTTGGTTCTTGGAATCCTAGTTGAGCCGTTAGGTTACACATTCCCTCCACTATAGGCTAGCAATCCTTGGCAAAAAGAATGAGTTGTACCTTTGTTTTACAGGTGGAGAAATTTTGTCCTGTGAACTTTTGGAGAAGTTTCTTCCAGTTCCCAACATCCCAGAATTTCCTATTGCATTAGTAAAAGATATTCTATTTATTTTTTTCAGTAGGCTGGTCAAAGAGCTTGTTGACGCTTTCGCTCTTGAATCTTTTGCTCCACATGCCAGCACTACCAATGCCCTCACATGCTCCTGAGCCAAGGGTTCCTAACCCTTTTGATCCTCTTGCCATTAGATCGTTCGCTGCTCCCGTACCTACCAATGCCCTCACATGCTCCTGAGCCAAGGGTTCCTAACCCTTTTGATCCTCTTGCCATTAGATCGTTCGCTGCTCTCGTACCGTGTGGTATATTATTACGATGGTTGATACATTTGTTAAATGTACGAGTTTATCATGATGATCCCCTGGTGCCGACTAGATCATTCATGTGGCTGCATGCTGATGTTCCAAGGTGTCCTTAGCAAGGAGATTCCACTGGGTCAAAAAATTCCTAAACAACCTTATAAATTCTCACTTTACCCAACGACCATTTGGCAAATAGTAGCAACTTCAAATATTAGTCAAAGGTAGGCGATTGCCCGGTCTGTGCTAGGAGGCGATGTCGGTCAACTCCTTAGTGACCAATCGTCCACCTAAAAACACGGTGAGAAAGATTGACGACCAGCCAAGATCGCAGTTACGGACCACATTATTAATAGGATAGCAATAAAGTATGAGTGGGATCTAGAGATCATGTTAGAAGAATTCCTGGGTTCTTCCTTATATTTTTTGTTGGATTTGAGATTTGTCAGTTGAAGGCAAATCAATTGGAGAGGGCTCGTTATTGGTGTGAGCAAGAGACTGTAATTACTGCGGTTTTGATTGGTGATGGTGATATTGTCCAAGTTGGTTATCCTTGTTTGCTAACACTCGACGTTGGGAAGAAGAGAATCAGGTGGTACAAACACCTGGCTGGAATTTGAAAAGCAAATGAAGATGGAGAGGATCTGACAAAGTAACTCTGACTCCTAGAGAAGCATAACCCTCTGATTGGCTTTCTGATGTTCAAGCCAAATATTCTGGGTCAAATCACTATGTCTAAGAATCATAGTGTTCTGGAGAAAAACTTTTGGAGACTGTAATTTTGTGTGGGAGATGACGAGCTACAGGGAATTCACATCCTACCTCGTTGTGACTTCATCAGGGAAAGCATGGAACAATAGCTGCTTATGTGAAAAACTGTCAGAGGACAAGACAAAACACGTCATGATAGTCTGCTTTAATTTATAGGCAGGTATTATGTGAGCTTCCCTTGGGACTCATTGAGGAAGCAACAACTTCCTCAATGCAACGGTAAGCAGGGCTTGAGGAAGCGGCAATACAAGGCTTGATGGTGACAAAGGAAAAAGGGTGGCAGTTAAGATGTGGACCGACAACGCTAAGAAGGCCGCAAAGACCAAGAAACGCAAGTCTGAGGGTGCAGGCGTCACGGAGATGGAGATTGAATATAACATCTTCGAGACCAACGAATTTGGGGTGTGCAATTACAATGAGGAATATTTGCTTACACTGTATCACAAGCTCCACTGACACGTGGGGATAAGAAAATGTGAGTTTTTGAAGTTAAATTTTGTTTAAATATAGTTAAACTGTGTTTGGTCTTTTGTATTTTATTGTACGTGAAATAAGTAAACCCCTCTCTCCCTACACTCTGGTGTACCGTGTATGAAGAATATGCATATATACATCATGCATACAGACTTCTTGGCGGAGGGACCGGCCCATTTCCATTGCATTAGTTTCAGTCTATCAGTCAAACTTAGTCAAACTCAGGTTTAGCTTCGAATCTCAAACATAATTCAAAATTTAAATTCTTTTTCACTCAAAATAGAGAAAGGCTAGTCTTTTAAAAAAAATAAAAATTTGTGGGAATAAATATTATAATAATTTCATGCACTTCAATATTTTGTAATCTATTTCATCTTAATGTGTAAATTTTTCTAATACATGTATGTAAATTTTTAAATTTTTTAAAGATTATCATTTTTAAGCAAAATTTATTTATTTTATGTTGTAATATTTGAAAGATAACCCTTTAGATGTGCATATTTGTTGCTGGTGGTTATTAAAATATTAAAGATTTTGAATGTTGATTTAGTGATTTTAACTATATAATGGACATTGTTCTTAATTTGTTATGATCTTCCCAACTTTAATATAATGAATATAACATTTGAATCTTCCCATATATGTGAGTACACATGCATATAGAAAGTAGTAAATATAATATGTATGTATACGAGCATAACTAAATGTCTTTCCAAACTAAAATATTTAGTTATAAGTCACATTATATTTATGTCAATTAGATTAAATATATATATAGAAGTAAAATTTAATTAGAGTAATTTATTAATGACAAGTATAAATAATAATTTACAAATATTCAAATAACTTTTAGTTTTTATGATGCCCTAACTTATGTGGAATCACCTACATTATACATGTGTAATTCATACACATATGTATACATATTATTTACTTATTACATTTTAATCGTCCGCGATTGTACAACTTACAAAATCAAAATGATGCGGCTGAAATCAAATCTCCGACAGTAGCCCGTTCACGTCCGTCGGATCCGACAGTCGCCATTGATCAAGAGAATTGGTGGTTGAGTTATTGTGCTCATGTCATAAGCTGGAGGATCTGCCGTACGGTACATTCATAGATTCCCAGTAGTCAATAGTTTTTGAGACCGACGTACGCCGTACATTCACCGTATTCTGACACATTTAAGTACGTAACAACCTTATTATGTTTTCTGCAATGTTACATTTTCACTTAAATAAATACACGTGTAAGTGTGGCGAGAACCCTAAAAAACAGAGACTCTCTAGGGTTTGGGAAGAGCTATCTGAGAAAGGGAATTGCTGGAGCTCCGCGTCGCGCTGCAGTAGGCGCTGCAGGCGTTGTATCAGAAACAGAAATGCATATGGCTGCAAATCGATGGCTTGAAGAATTTCAGCGCACCATGGAGGCCTGGAGGGTAAGAGAGAGATGGAGAGAGAGAGCTCTACAATATTCATATAGATACCCAATCTAAGCATATGACTCGTCTTATGCAGTTCTGTGATAGCCTGCTCCATGATCCAAGCAGCAGTTTCGAAGTTTTGTATTTCTGTGCACAGACAATAAGAACAAAGGTATGTGTATGATTTCTGATATCAAATGGGTTCCTTTACATTGTTTTCTTTAGGTTCAAAGAGATTATGAAGATCTCCCAGCTGGGGCCGCTTTGTCCCTGCGGTCCTCTCTTATGGTGAGTGCATATTTCATTCTTACACACATACATATGTGCACACACACACAGATGCAGACACCTTACATACTTTGTTCAGAACTTGCTTGTGAGATTCAATAATGGGCTCCCGACAGTTAGAACTCAGGTAAATGTTTTCTTATTACTTCATCACGCACACACACAGACACAAATCATATCATATCTCTTTGTTGTGTTATATATAGCTGAATACAAGCTGATAACTTATTGAATGTAGTTGTGCCTAGCTATGGCTGCATTGGCAATACACGGCGCATGGCAGCAATGGCACCAAAAGCGAGAGTTCGAACGAAGAAGTGGAAAAAAAGCCCAGAGCCGGCCGCAAACCCCCACCAAAAAACATGCCTTCAGAAGAATGGGCGGTATTGGAGTGGTCAAATGGTTAGGACATGAACTAGGCTCACGTCCCGACGCTACCTTGAGTCTTCTGGAGTTATTAGCTGTTTTACCTCAGGTTTGTTTAATAAACTTATCTTAATTGTGGATAATGCAAAGTATTCTTGTATCTCTTATTTCCGCAGGAGGCGTATGCTACCAAAGTTACTACTCGTCCCGAAAGAAGGCGCCAATTCCAAAAGGAGTTAGCTGTTTCTGTAGGGAAGCTTTTGCCTTGTTAATCTCCTGCTTTAGAAGCTCTGAAGCGCTCCGTGAACAGGTTAGTACAAAACACCCACTGTGTGTGTCAAATGTTGATTATGGTATGCACTGAACTGATTTTACTTGTTGATGTATATATCCTTAGTTAGGGGCGATCCACATACTACCTATACTATGTTTCACTTATATTATAAACTTCCTATCTATTTGCAGGTGCTTCAGGCATTTGCTGCTTGGATTCGATTGGGCAACGGGTATGGCACTAGCATTTTATTTATGAAAGTTACTAATAGATGTTTTTCAGGATTCCTGCAAATGTCCTGGCTTTGCATCCACTTGTCCAAGCTGCTCTATCGTCTTTGCAATCTGAACACATTCGACGCAGCAGTCGATGGTACGCAAGTATAGTGAGTTGTCTTTTGACCCGCTGATACATATCTGTGTTTGTGCGCACGCGTGTATATGTTTTTGTATGTATGTGTGTAGTGCTCATATGCATATATATATATATATATATATATATATTATAATATATATATATAATATTATATATATATATATATATTATATGTGTGTGTGTGTGTGTGTGTGTGGTGTGTGTGTACCTCTCTATGCTCTTAACGTATACTTGCAGCAATTACTGAGCTGATTCGTTACACAATAAATGGATGTCCGGAGGATTTAGCAGTACATATGCCCCTTGTTCAAGTGTTAGTTCCCTGTGTGGGCTCCGTCCTCGGTTTGCTGTTGCTTTGAAGGTATATGTTCTTATTTTGTTATGGTGGTTTATATAATTATTGTTAAGTATTGATTTGTTTATGAAAACACTAGTTAATCAATTGATATGAATTCAATTACTCCTGTATTATATTATAATTAATAAATCCCTGTGTCTTTTTCTTGAGAATTTAGGCTGCTATAACTGAGAAACAAGCAAAAGAATCAGCTATTTCTAAAGAAATGGACGGCGCTGAAGAGGTAAACTTTATGATTTACTGCATAATTAATTTTTGTAGGTTCAATTAATATTGTTTTTAACACAACTTAGGATGACGAGACTGTGAAAGGAATGGCCTATTTGTTTGCAGAGATGGGAGAAGCCTACGTTGGGCTTATAGCCAGTGGTATTAAGCTAAACCATGAATATTAATATTTAATTAAGTAAATGATTATCCAGCAGAAAAGAGCAAGCATTAAATGCTAGCTATCCAAGCAAGTATATTTATTTGCTAATACAGATTTGTTTCTAGGCACAACTGAAGCAATAATGATTGTGGATGCCTTGGTAGAAGTCACGTCGCACCCAGATTATGCTATTTCTTCAATGACTTTCAACTTTCATCGGCTGAGTCCAGAAGGTACGCAGATGTATGCTTATGTATCCTTGTGCGTATTTTGTGTGTGTGTATGCTGTCTATAGATACTGTTCACATCTATTAGTCATGACTAATATTGTTTAGTTTGATATACTACGAACCACATAACACACATATACAATAGTTATATATGAGTTTATATGTGAGTTTATTTAAATTTTTTATAATAACTTTATATTACATAACATATTTAAAATTACATTATTATATAATATATTAATTTAAATAATTTTATCATTAAAATGCTGGTTTCTTTATCTCTCTCACACATTTAATTATAATATTTAATTAACTGATGTCAAATTTTCTTTAATTAATAATTTATATTATTTATTATATTTATAAAACACATAATTCTTAATTCTTTTCGTACACTTAATTTTTTTTATAGAATAGATTTGAGATTACATTATTTCATAAATCAAATTATATATATATTAATAAATTGATTTTGCCATTAACAATAAAGTGATAAAAAGGAAAGTATGTTTTAACAATTAATATACATACATTTAATTTACTATTTAATTAATAAAAAAAGTTTCTCTATCTCTTATGATGTCAAATTTATTTTAAATTAATAATTTATATTATTTAATTATGTTGTGCAAAACACTTATATATTACTTTACAATTAATAAATCGATTTTTCATTACATGTTAGGAATAATAAAGCAGAAAAATTATTAATAAATAAATTATGTGTAATATTATAAATTTATATTTTAAGTTTGCCTTAGAATATAGAAAATTAAAAATATTAATAATAATATTGGTATTATGTATATATTATTAGTATTTAATTAATACATCCGTATGTTCATCATATACTATAATTAAATCATGGTTAAAGGGATTAAATTAAATCTAGGGCAGAAGAGGGAATCGAACCCACGTCTTGCACAGAAGGACATGCCAAGGAGATCTTCCATAGCCTACCGGCTGGAGTTCCGAACAAAGGCTGCTACTAGTGTGTTTCATGAGAGGAAGCCGCCAGTTTCTCAAGACGAGAAGTAAGTGTTCCAGGTTATCCTACTATATATACAGTTCAAACAGGTGGAAAGAACATTACATAAGTTTTGTTATTCATTTAATTTGCAGGATATGATGGTGCATAGGGAATGAAGACTTATCATAATCTTTTGACGTACAGATAGATATGGAGGTAAGAAATCTCTCTTTAAAAAATTCGTTAGGCAGCTTCTGTCCTTTAAGAAATTAAATTTGACTGGTTAAATTTAATTTATATATATATATTAAATTTTAAATAGTATAGTGTTATTTTTCTTATCAATGGTAAATTTATGTTTAATAAAGTTGTTAGTAATAAAATATTTATTTAATATATTTAGTTTTAAACTTCCTGAAATATCATGTTCATATTATTTTTTCATAGGCATCTTGAATATGCATATATATAAAAAGAAATTAATGAGTGGGCATTCAAGAATATGATAAAGAATTTTAGTGTTGAAGAGAAAAAATGTTTAATTTAATAAAAAAATTTAATGATCACTTGTCTTTCTATAATTTATAATTAAAAAAAGAATATAATAATTTCTATCAAGTTTGTTTGGTTTATTACTTTCTTGAACGACTCTTTTAATAATAATAAAGTTGTAGGTGAAGCTTCAGTTATATCTTATTTTATATAGTCTTGAGCATTTACAATAGGATTGTCACATTCTTTAATGTCTCAAATATTTTTATTTATAAAGCTTATTACGACTTGATGAATGACTTGGTTTGTTAATGAAATCATTCTTTAAAAGAATGTTTAAAAAGGGATAGTTTCATTAATAAATGTAAGTTACTTATTAAGTCATGACAAACTTTATAAATAAGAATATTTGGGACATCAAAGAGTGTGGTAGTCTTATTGTAAATGTTTAAGACTGTGTCAAGATAAAATATAATTGAAATTCTACTTATAACTTTATTATCGTTAAAAGGATCATCTTAAAAAGTAGTAAGCCAAGCAAACTTGATAGAAGCCATTATATTCTTTTTTTTTTACTATAAATTATAAAAAGACAAGTGAACATTGAAACTCTTTATTGTATCAAACACTTTTTCTCTTCGATATTAAAATTTTTTCTCATGTTCCTGAATATCCATTTATTAACTTCTTTTAATATATATGTATATTTATGATACCTTTTAAAAGACAATGAGCATGGTATGTCAAGAAGCTTAAAATTAAATACACTAAATAAATGTTTTATTATTGGCAACTTTATTAAATATGGACTTGCCATTCGTAAGGAAGATGAAACTATACTATTTAGAATTTGATATATATATATATATATATTATAAACTAGATTTAATTAGTCAAATTTAGTTCCTAGTTGAAAATGAATTTTCTAATGTAAATGTTTGATTACATGATATTAAATATTATGCTATTTATATTGATATAATTACTGTAAAGAACATAATAAACTAAGCATATTAAAATTGGATTGTGTTTATGTTAAATCTTGAAGACTATTAAAAATTAAGTAGACAAACTTCACAATAAATAAACTTTTTAATTATTATTAATGTGACCTGCATTTGCCAAATTATAAGAAAATTATATTTAATTATATATATATTCTTTTAAATATTCTTTTAAGTATTCTATTAAAATCCATTCAATTGGTTGAGCAATCCATTTATACAGTATGGTACTTCTTCTGTACACAATTGTTTTTCTTTCACTTGTATATGGATTGAAAAGATTCTTTTCTTGTTTTAATCTGCCTCCATCCCTATGGAATTGCATGTCATTGGCCATATGTTTTACATGGCAGAGAACATTCCATTTTTCTTTCTCTACACTCATTGTCTAAGAAGTATGGCCCCATTCTATACCTGCGGCTGGGAATGGTCCTTGCTATCGTGATTTCAAACTCAGAGCTGGCCAAAGAGGTACTAAAAATTCAGGACCAAGTATTTGCTTCCAGGCCTTACATTCTAATGGGAGACTATGCCCTGTACCACTTTCAAGGTGTAGGCCCTGTGCCTTATAATGAGCATTGGAAGATGATGAGAAGGCTTTGTGCTATGGAGCTCTTCACGCCCAAACGCATCGACTCATTCTTACCACTCAGGCTGGAGGAGTTTAGCAGCATGCTCTCCTCACTCCTAGATGCCCACAAAAGTGTGGACATGAGGAACATGCTGTCAACTTTTACTCTCAATATCATAACCCAGATTCTCATGAGCAAGAGGTTCTTTGAATTCAGTGAGGAGCATACGAATGAGGAGGCCAAGCAATTCAAACAAGCTATCTCTCATATTGCAGATGAAGGCCTTCAGTTCCATATCAGCGAGTTTGTTCCGCACTGGCTGAGATGGATGGACTGGAAAATCCCAAGCTTGAAAAGGCTACATGCTAAAAAGGATAAGTTGCTGCAGGACATTCTTGACCAGCACAAGAAGCAGAATGAATCCCCTAAAGACTTCATGAGCATCAGGCTGCAGAGTTTGCAGCATGTAGGGCCCGAGAGGGAGGAATTCATCAAGGCACTAATGCTTGTAAGTGCTTAAAAACTAATTCAAAGTCCGTCTGAATGATCTTGTGTTGTGTGTGGGTGCATGAACTCATTATTGTAGGCTCTGACACAACTGTTTGTATAGATGAATGGACGTTGTTGGAGCTCCTTCATAACCCACATGTTTTGAACAAGGTCTGAGAGGAGATCGATGCCATGTTACGGAAGCTGACTTCCACAAGCTGAAATACCTTCAAGCAGTAAACTTTAGGCTCCACCCCCCACTGCCGCTACTCATACCCACATGTCAACTTGGGCTTGCAAAGTGGCTGGGTTTAATATACCAAAAGATGCTTTCACATTTGTCAACATATATACTATAGGAAGGGACCCAAGAGTGTGGGAGAACCCATCCAAGTTTTGGCTTGAAAGATTCCTGGGGATGTGAGAGGCCAAGATTTTGAGTTGCTCACATTTGGTCGGGCAGGAGAGCTTGTGCAGGTATCATGGTCGGATTGAATACGGTTCACTTGCTGGTATCTAACTTGGTCCATGGTTTTCATTTGAGCTTTGCACCTGGAAAACCAAATTCAAGTTATCTTCTCCAAGAACGCCATGGGACAGTTAACTGGTTGAAGACTCCATTGGAAGTTGTTGTTACTCCAAGACTCCCAAGACAAGCGTACTCTCAGGTTATATAAGTCAACTACAACTATTATTAATCATGTATTCTGTGAGGAATAGCACTTAAATGTTAAAAGTTCCCTGTCTAAGAAAGATACGAGTATATCACTTTTTCAATTAATAACCAATATAAAAACTTCATATTAATAATAATTCATACAGTAAGAGTTGGTCGTAAACTGTTTCACAACACAAGCATATACTTTCAAAGAACCTGCACGAACACACAAATGATGTGTGTTTTATCACATGAAATCTAGAAATAACGTTTATCAGATACATATATGTGTACAATGTGACCACGTGCTCAAGTATACGTGTGTGCTATACACACACATAGCCCTCTTTAAACACTTCCATGTGTGATACATACAGTGTGTCCATGTGTGCTCCGCGCCAGTGTGTGCATGCATATATTCATTGTGCATCAATACAAGCCCAACTTAAACTTAGTGGCTGATCAATCACTGGCCTATAGGTCTTTAGAAAAAAGAAAAAAAATGTTCTCCTTGCACAAGCTTCTTCAAGAAGATACTTGGATTTCTATAGGCATGTGTTGGAATAAGCTGGACTTTGTAATTCAAAGGTGTTTGGCTACTTAAACTAACTAAATGCAGGAGCCTTCTACTGGATCATCCATGTGTTGTATCCTAGGTCTTTGGACAGCGTTGGATAAGAATGGTAATTCATATAAAGAAGGCAAACCTACAATTCAGGGGCCATAGAATGTCATAGTGTCTTTATTCAAAGCTCAAGTCATGAATGGGATTTGACAAACTCTTGGCTATACTTCCATAGCTCTGCAGCCAACTTCATGTCCTTGGCATACTCAGTACAGTCAGCTTCATTACAGTCTGCCAAGTACCTTCCACTCACTCCCTTGATGGCGGGATGGATAGATGCATACACAGTGGTTGCTGCACCCTGAAAGTAACATGCGGCAGAGAGATGCACATCTGTTCATCCAAATCATACCTGAGGGATGCTCTTGAGAAATGGACTCTCGAAAAGAAGCATCAACTCTGCGTACACCCAAAGAACATATATATGAGTCTCACGTTGTGCCATGTGGATAATCATGCTTACTTGCCCACGTTTTGAAATCTCTCCCAAGGTTCGTGCGGATAGTACCAGGATGAACCGCATTCACTGTTACATTCACGCCCTTTTCTTGGAGGAAAAGGACTCAAAAGGTTGTTGGATGTGTGTGTGTGTGTGTGTTACCTTGAGACGTCTTGCCAGCTCCTTAGCGTGAAGTATGTTTGCTAGTTTAGATCTCCCATAACTAGTCACCCAGTTAAAGCTGTTTAACATGAGTTAGTAACTGAGAGTCTACATGGACCAACCAACCTGGCTTCATCGTTGATCTTGTCAAACACAATGCCGCCTTTTGGTACATATCTGTGACCCTCAGATCCCAGTATGACAATTCGACCTTCAACTCCAGTTTCAGAGGCAGTTTCAATCATCTTTTCCAACAAAAGCTCAGTGAGCAGAAATGGACCTGGAAAAAAAAAACAACGTTGGGCTTATAGCCAGTGGTATTAAGCTAAACCATGAATATTAATATTTAATTAAGTAAATGATTATAAAAACCTTGGAATACCCCAGCAGAAAGAAGAGCAAGCGCATCCGCTGAATTAAATGCTAGCTATCCAAGCAAGTATATTTATTTGCTAATACAGATTTGTTTCTAGGCACGGCTGAAGCAATAATGATTGTGGATGCCTTGGTAGAAGTCACATCGCACCCAGATTATGCTATTTCTTCAATGACTTTCAACTTTTGGCATCGGCTGAGTCGCATATTGACCAGATGTATGCTTATGTATCCTTGTGCGTATTTTCTGTGTGGTGTGTGTGTCATAGCTTCAAAAACACGAACACGGCATTCAATTTTTTGAACACGAACACGGAACACGGAAATGAACACGGATAAACACGGGTGAAAACACGAATATTCTCTAGAATATTCTACTTATCACTCCATCTCATCTAGAAGCTCCTCATTAGCAGGATCATCATCTTCGTCTTCGTCCTCTTCTTCCATAGCTTCAATATCAGCATCAGTAATTTGAGGAATACTTCCTGTCTGGCTCAATCCCACAAACTTGTCATAGGAAGTGTGGCTCCCTATCAACTTGGTATTACTGGCCACAAATACCAAGTCTGCAATCCGGCTCACTGCTAAGCAATTCCTCTTCTTTGAAGTGATGTGCCCAAAAATGCTGAACAATCGCTCCACAGATGAGGAAGAACTTGCCTGACTAAGCACTCGAATTGCCAACCTCTGCAAATCTGGACCTGAGTAGCCATTGTCCTCCCACCACTGCACAGAACCCTTTGTTGTACGATCCATCTGAGAGTCCCCGGTGCCAAAACTACCCTCCAAGTTCCTGTATTGGCAAAGCTGATTTTTTATAGTTGACCTTTGCTGATAGTCAGGGAACTGGATCTCCAAGTACATGTTCCAATCTTTGGAAACTTCCCTGGATTTTTCCTGTCCTCGCCCTGAAACTCTGGATCAAGCATGTATGCCACGGAGTGAAAGGTGCTATGATAAGCCCACCACCTGTTTGAAATCAGTTGGTTTAGCTCCTCATTCCTAAGATTGTTCTCCTCTTGTTGACGGATGTTCTCGCTCATCTGATCCATCCCCTCGTAGACCTTCCCAATCACAGGCACGTCTCCGTCAACCATCCGTAGCAAATACATCACCCTCCTTGAAACACCCAGCATGTGGTTAACCTCGTTCCAGTATGTATCGTTGAACACAATTCCTCGGCATGCTATCCCAGAATCTGTCCTTGACTCTAGCCTTGCATTGTAAGCGTCGCTCACAAACATTTGTTGTAGCTTTGGCCTCAGCTCCACCAATCTCTCCATCATAAGAAAGTTGAAGGCGAATCGTGTTTCGCTGAACTTCAACACTCGTCGTGAAGAGAAGGATGCCAAAATCGCTACTAGATGCGAATGGTTCCGGAGGAAGCCAACCAGAGTCTTTCCCTTGTCTAGCAGCCCAACCATCCATGGTAGTTTTGCGAAATCCTTGAGAATGTTGTTCAAACAATGAGCTAAGCACGGAGCCCACATAATCCTTGGCTTCCTCGCCTCTAGAAGCCTAGCAGCAGCCTTGTTTGAAGCCTCACCATCCGTGACAATAAGAACAACATTCTCCTCTCCAACAATCTCGATACCTCGCTCCCATGTCGCAAAAACGTTATCAGCCGTCTTCCCACTAGAAGATATATCAATGGCCTCGAGAAAAGTCGACTGTCCTCTGCTGTATGCAACAAGCCCCATGATATGTCGATTTCTTGTGTCATTCCATGCATCAGCAACAAGAGTAACCCCACAATTCTTCCAACGTGCCTTCACCTTGGCAAGTTGAACTTCAAGATTGGCTTTCTCCACTTGCAACAATTGCTCTCGCAATGCTGTCTCTGTTGGAAGATCGTAGGGAATTCCATGCCTTGCAATCTGCTGCACCATCTCCTTGAAATGGTGAGAACGAGCTTTCACAAATGGTATGTGCTCGTTCCAGAAAAATCGTCCTATAGCCATATCCACTGCTTCCTTCCTTTTTGGATCAAAAGAATCCCGGATTCCCTGCTGTCGTTGCGAAAAAAACCTGGAAATTCCTTCTACAGAATTGCCACCTGGTGTAGAACTCTGGGAAGCAACAAAACTCTCTCCTCCAGTGCTTTGGATGCCTTCGACACGTGTAGAAACTGCTCGTTTCTTGCTTTGGTGTTTTCCAGCCAAAACCTGGTCGTCGATGGTTTTAGCCATCTCCCTAAGCTGTTGTCTCTTCTCTGCTGAGATGACATCACAACTTAAGATTTCATGACCAGCTTCCCCTGTGAGATGTCCCCTCACAGATCCACACCTGAAACTTGTCTCTCAACGAACACCACTTGCAAGACCAGCGTCGATGCCCACTACGGCAGTTGTTTGATCACCAAGGATCACTTCTTCCCACCAAAAGGATGATGGATGTCGCCCTGTTGAAGTCCTCCTGCTCTGGCTCCCGATGCCATCACTCATCTCAACCTTTAAAATCTTGCACCTGCTTCTACTCCAATCCACAATCACTTAGTCCAACCTCTAAAATCCCACACCCTGCTGCTGCTCCAATCCACAATTCTCAGCCTCTAAAATCCCACACCCTGCTCCTGTTCCAATCCACAATCGGTCACGCCCTACGCCTAAAAAATTTTTGAAAAACTCAAAATTTTAGAATCACGCCGTCAATAACACAATCGCAACGCCAAGCAACTAAGAATCACAGCAATCTACAAAGATGCAGTGCCAAGCAGCTAAGAATTATGGCAAAAGCAATTCCAAGGAGAAAATTTGGGAGAGAAAATCTACAAACCTGGAGACAATGATCAGGAATTTTTTGCAGCAAATCAGTCGTGGCTGAGCACCATTCCTCCCACTCCAGCGCTAAATCCTAGAGAGGGCATTCCCAGCCAAGAAAATCGCCATAGATCGCTGGAAAAACCTTTTGATTGATCGCAGGAATTTTGATTTGATCGCAAGACAAGAAAACATCAAAGCGCAAAACACTCACGTGAACCACGTGAGCTATTGTTTTAAGAACACGGCGTGGTCACACGGTATTTGACCGTGTTTCAACCGTGTTTGGAGCCGTGTTTTGGAGCATTGACCGAGTCAATGAACACGGCCCGTGTTAACACGGCTGGGCCGTGTTCGTGTCACCACACCAACACGCCGTGGTGCACGGCGTGTTTTGAAGCACTGGTGTGTTGTGTGTTGATGTCTATAGATACTGTTCACTCTATTAGTCATGACTAATATGTTTAGTTTGATATACTACGAACCACATAACACACATATACAATAGTTATATATGAGTTTATATGTGAGTTTATTTAAATTTTTATAATAACTTTATATTTACATAACGTATTTAAAATTACATTATTATATATATATTAATTTAAATAATTTTATCATTAAAATGCTGGTTTCTTTATCTCTCTCACACATTTAATTATAATATTTAATAACTGATGTCAAATTTTATTTTAATAATTTATATTAATTTATTATATTTATAAACACATAATTCTTAATTCTTTTCGTACACTTAATTTTTTTTATAGAATAGATTTGAGATTACATTATTTTATAAATCAAATTATATATTATATTAATAAATTGATTTTGCCATTAAATGCCAAGAACAATAAGTGATAAAAAGGAAAGTATGTTTTAACAATTAATATACATATATTTAATTTACTATTAATAATAAAAAAAGTTTCTCTATATTTATTTATTTGCTAAATAACTCTCTTATGATGTCAAATTTATTTTAAATTAATAATTTATATTATTTAATTATGTTGTGCAAAACATTATATATACTTTACAATTATAAATCGATTTTTCATTAAATGTTAGGAATAATAAAGCAGAAAAATTATTAATAAATAAAATTAGTGTAATATTATAAATTATATTTTAAGTTTGCCTTAGAATATAGAAAATTAAAAAATATTAATAATAATATGGTATTATGTATATATTATTTAGTATTTAATTAATACATCGTATGTTATAAGTATATATTTCACATCATATACTATAATTAAATTAGGATTAAATTAAATCTAGGGTAGAACAGGGAATCGAACCCACGTCTTGCACAAAATACAGGATCCTTCCATGGCCTACCGGCTAGAGTTCCGAACAAAGGCCGTTACTAGTGTGTTTCATGGGAGGAAGCCGCCAGTTTCTCAGGTAAGGGTTCCTCTCTGTGTGCCATGGATTTCATCCCAGACAAGAAGCAACAGCTCAAACAGGTGGAAAGAAGTTTTGTTATTCATTTAATTTGCAGGCGACGATGGTGTATGGGGAGTGAAGACTCGATCGTAATCTTTTGACGTACAGATAGATATGGAGGTAGAAATTTCTCTTTAGAACATTCCTTAGCTTCCATCCTTTAAGGAACTAAATTTGATTAAATTCTAAATAATATAGTGTGTCATCTCCTTTAGCAATGGCAAGTCCATGTTTATAAAGTTGTCAGTAATGAATATTATTTAATGTATTTAATTTTAAGTGTTCTAAAATATCAATTAGATACATTAAATAAATATTTTACTGTTGATAATTTTATTAAATATGGACTTGCCATTGATAATGGCGATGATACTATACTATTTAAATTTAAATAATATATATGTTGTACGTATGTATGTTTATTTATAATATATATATATTAAACATTTACTGTTGAAATTTTATTAAATATGGACTTGCCATTGATAATGACGATGATACTATACTATTTAAAATTTAATTATGTATGTATGTACGTATGTATGTTATTTATATATATATTATAAACTAGATTTAACTAGTCAAATTTAGTTCCTTAGAAGACCGAAGCTACCAAGGAATTTTCTAATGTAAATGTTGACTACATGATATTTAAAATTATGCTATTATATTTGATATATTATTGTAAAGAACAGAATAAATAAGCATATTAAAGCTTTTTTAAAATAAAGATACAAGCATATCACTTTTTAAATTAATAACCATATATATCATTTATTTAAAAACTTCATATTAATAATAATTCATACAGTAAGAGTTGGTCGTAAACTGTTTCACAACAACAGCATATAGTTCTTCTTACGACCAACTGATATCACAAGCATATACGTCAAAGAACCTGCACGAACACACAAATGATATCACATGAAATCTAGAAATAACGTTTATCAGATACATATGTGTACAATGTGACCACTGCTCAATACGTGTGTGCTATACAAAACGCTTCCATGTGGGATACATCAGTGTGTCCATGTGTGCTCCGCGCCAGTGTGCATGCATATATTCATTGTGCATCAATACGAGCCCAACTTAAACTTAGCGGCTGATCAAATCATTGGCCTACAGATCTTTAGAAAAAAGAAAAAAAATGTTCTCCTTGCACAAGCTTCTTCAAGAAGATACTTGGATTTCTTCATAGGCATGTGTTTGGAAAGCTGGACTTTGTAATTCAAGGTGTTTGGCTGCTTAACTATTGGCATGGCCTTGTTGAACTAAATGCAGGAGCCTTCTACTGGATCATCCATGTGTTGTATCCTAGGTCTTTGGACAGCGTTGGATAAGATGGTAAATTCATATAAAGAAGGCAAACCTACAATTCAGGGCCATAGATGTCATAGCGTCTTTATTCAAAGCTGGATAGGATACAAGTCATGAATGGATTTGACAAACTCTTGGCTATACTTCCATAGCTCTGCAGCCAACTTCATGTCCTTGGCATACTCAGTACAGTCAGCTTCATTACAGTCTGCCAAGTACCTTCCACTCACTCCCTTGATGGCGGGATGGATAGATGCATACAGAGTGGTTGCTGCACCCTGAAATAACATGCGGCAGAGAGATGCACATCTGTTCATCCAAATCATACCTGAGGGATGCTCTTGAGAAATGGACTCCCCAAAAGAGCATCAACTCTGCGTACACCCAAGAAACATATATATGAGTCTCACGTTGTGCCATGTGGATAATCATGCTTACTTGCCACGTTTTGAAATCTCTCCCAAGGTTCGTGCGGATAGTACCAGGATGAACCGCATTCACTGTTACATTCACGCCCTTTTCTTGGAGGAAAGGACTCAAAAGTTGTTGGATGTGTGTGTGTGTGTGTGTTACCTTGAGACGTCTTGCCAGCTCCTTAGCGTGAAGTATGTTCGCTAGTTTAGATCTCCCATAACTAGTCACCCAGTTAAAGCTGTTTAACATGAGTTAGTAACTGAGAGTCTACATGGACCAGCCAACCTGGCTTCATCGTTGATCTTGTCAAACACAATGCCGCCTTTTGGTACATATCTGTGACCCTCAGATCCCAGTATGACAATTCGACCTTCAACTCCAGTTTCAGAGGCAGTTTCAATCATCTTTCCAACAAAGCTCAGTGAGCAGAAATGGACCTGGAAAAAAAACACAAAACAGAGACGTTGACGTCTTAGCTGTTGTACAGGTACTAGAGCATATCCATGTGGTTTGTAGCAAAATCAATCTCCAAGCGTCAGTTGACAATGCGAAAGTGCTACTTGTTAATCCAGCGTTGTTTCTGCAGAATTAACAATATTAACGCCAGATTTTAGAACTTTAAGTACGTACTCACATGAGGAGTTAAGGGGGATTCAAAGCTTTGAAGTCGTCAACAAATTTCCTGACTGATGCAAGACAAGCGAGATCAAGCTCCCCCACAGTTATAGTTGCATTAGGGCATTCATGTGCGATCTTTGACCGTGCTGCTTCGGCATTTTGTAGTTTTCTAGCTGGAATGACAACGTGGGCGCCATGGTTGGCTAAAACTCTGGCAGTCTCGAATCCAATTCCAGATGTAGCTCCTGCTCAGAATATATGAGCAATCTTGATTTGATCAAAATACCAATCAACACAACTCACCGGTAACAATTGCCACTTGAGAATCCAAGAAATGCCTTGTGCTACGTCTTCTGCACTACTCCCTGAACCAAAGCCACTGGGACCCCGGCATCCGCCGATGTAACTCACCCAGCCCATTATGCTTTAGTGTAAACAAAATCATGTGAAAAGGACGTGTATTTAACTTTAATGATACATACAATAATAAAACCTTTTTATATACAAGGAAGCTAAGTTATTTTAAGCAACTTTTGATATAATCCTTTTGTCCTACATGGCATCTATATTTAGTTTCCATATGTGCCTTAGAATATACTCAAGGTATATTCCATAGAATCCTTACATTATTCCCTCCTTTGGATTAGAACGTTGATGATACAGAAACAGTCATTGAACATGCACATTCGTGGAAATCCTGGAGATGATGGTGTACCATTGGTTTGACCATTTCACCGTGGTTGCTACATATCATTCATGGGACAGTGCTTAGTGTTTGTGCGAGTTTCCTACTTGTCTTCAAGGGACGGCGTTGCAGTGGTACATGGTCTGAACATTGTAACTCGTGAAGATTGGAGTTTCTTCCAGAGATCTTCAAAACGTGCATTTGGGCATGCAGACAATTGTTGTCCAGA
>PUQB01000743.1:0-33556 GCA_003024785.1 Selaginella tamariscina | reverse complement strand
ATCTCCTATTTGACTTCACCAGTATCCAAAAACCATTGCAAGAAACACACGTTCCTGATGTCTAACTGCTTTGCGCAACTGAGTCAAGGTAAGGAACATAGGATTCCAGTCCTTATCAGTTAGCGTTTCTATTCTGAGCGTCGTTTTTTAATGGCTTCTTTATCTGCTGCAAGCGTAATTCGATTATCTCCAGAACCCCTCATTTCGATTACATGTTTATGGAACCATTCCATACCCAGAACAAAGTCAAACCCCGTCATATTCAAGACAACTAAGTCTAGCTTAGCCTTCCAATCTTTTGATTTGGACAGGAACTGCCCTTGCTATATTATTAGTATTTTGAGAACCCTTGCCAAAATTGATCTTTATTTCACACATCTTTATTACATCCAAATTCAATCGACAAGCTAGACTAGTCGATATTGAAGTTGTATGTTGCTCCAGTATCGATCATCATTCGGACTCGGTCCCCTCGTATCCTTCCTGTCAAATATAGCAAAGGGTCAGTTTTGTCTTGAATAGTGAATAAGGCAGGTTGTGTCTGGCACAACATTACCTCTTCTGACTCATCTTCCAGATCTTCAAGCGTTTCTGGTTCAGCAACTTCCTCTTCTACCATCGCCTTGAAATGTCCTGATTGTTGTGAGGGTGCCGGACACTCTTTAGCAAAATGACCAGGCTTGTTACAATTATAACATTTCACGACCCCGCCTGCGGAACGCGGGGGAGCAGACTTTGGAACCGATCCTTTGGTCTGTTGAGGAGGTGGTAACGCCAACGGTTTCCGAAATCCGGTGGGTCTTGATGTGTCCGAAAACTTTGAACTACCGACAAAGGGGCTTGCACTTCGTTTCGATGGTGACTGAGTTGGTCTTCCATCAAACCTTCTAAACCCAGACTTTGGAGAAAACCTCCTCGATTTAGGTTTTGCTTCCTCCCCTTTGTACAAGTCTTCTAACGACATGCCATAAGCAATCTTTTGAGCTGCCTCTTGACATTCCCGATAGCTTGTGGCTTATACCTTAAGATTTCCCTTCGCGTTTTCTCATTCAAGCTAGCCATGAAGCAACTTCAAGCTTCATCATCGCTCATATTTGGCACCAATCGCCGTACACTTTCGAATCGATAAACGTGGTCCATTGGACTTCCCCGAACACCCTGTTGACAAAGTGCCAGGTCAGCACGCAATCGCAACCCGAGGTCATCCGGCATATACTGCTTTTTGATCGCCCTTTTCATGTGTTTCTAGCTGTTTCGGTATCCACGTTCACCTTCAACAATTCGCCACCAAGTCTTAGCTTCTTCTTTAAGAAACTGCTTGGCACATGCAACCTTTTCTGTCTTTCTCACGGAAGCAGCCTCGAAATAGCTTTCCATATCATACAACCAGTCATCCAAAACCTTGTAATCCTTGAACCCATGAAATTCGAAGGCTTTACCGGTTTGAATTTACTGGGACCTCCACCAACTACTTCCGTCGAAGAATCTGATTCAGAGGAACCTGACTCTGAGTCATGCTTCTTCTTCCTTTTCCGTGTGTGTCTGGTTGCGGAACATCCGGCACTGCTGTATTCGTTGAATCCGAACGGCAACATTATCGATTCAGTCGTTCAACCCCAAAACATCCCCTCGAAGTTCGTTTAGGGCATCCATCATTATTTCACGCCAACCAGGTCGCTGCCTAGCCCTAGGGGGTCGACCTGGATCAGCTTCATCCATCTCTCATTTTGAGCCTCTGCGACAGCCCTCTCTGCCTCAGGCTCCGGTTGCTTTCTTTTGCTCATCGTATTGAACCCTAGTTTCAACACTCGGAGAATATGCTCAGAATATTCCCAATGTTAAGTTGGAAACACCCTGCACAGTTGTACACCCACACACATCAACTTGCACTAGCATAAGACTTTCGGACATACCTGGAATCTCATGCCGACTCACTGAGCAAGTGTTCTCCGAAGTTTGACAACTCACAGGATCAAACTCTCTGCGCAGAATACAGACATGTTAACCAAAGCGATAAAGTAGATCAAGAATTTAGAATTATCTAAACATTGAAACACTCTATGACTTAAGGTAGTCCTACTGACCTCAGAGAACTTGCTCTGATACCAATTGTCAGAGTTTTTACCTGGTGCCACAAAGGCGGCTTGCCAGGTGCCAACCCTGGAATCCCCTCTCTGGAAACCCCACGGAATCTGGTAAAGTAACCCGTATTAGGAACCCAACCCTTAGGAACTTAAACCCTAACTGACAAGTCTCCGAACGAGACTCACCTTGTGAATTAGGATGCACGGACTAGCCGAGTTATAGGTGTCGTTCCTAGCTTGGCGTGGTTGAGGCGGCCGGAGCAAGGCCTTAACCACTAGTTCTGCGGAACGTGAACTCGGGCAATACCTTTGAGCTTGCGAGCAGGTTTTCGGACCAAGGAATCTGGCTAACTCCTTGGAAGTGACGTGCCCTTGTCTCAAAGGCAAGATCCTGCCAACGATAAGGATAGTCTAACCCTAGGGTGGGTTGTACCCTTGTCGTGTGGAAGTTTGGGCGGCACAACAGAGGGTTGCACCTTAACGACACAAGCTTAGCTTGCACCGGTAGGAGGTTAAAGAGCTCTCTTTTGAACCCAGGAAGCCTCACTACATATACTCTACCTATTTATGTGACGGACCCCCCCCCCCCTGTTTACCTAAGTGAGTAAGTGGGCTGGCACGGAAATGCCAGCCCTTAGAGAAAATGGTTGTCCTAACCTAATCCTAAACCTAACCCCTAGGGGGGGTTTAGGACGTGGGGTTAGGGCAACCCTAGGGTTAGGTCAACCCTAGGGGTGTCCCTAATCCTTATTTTGACAAGCTATAATTTGCAAAGAACCCTAACCTGGACGTCAAAACGGGGGAGGGTTCTCTAAATGGAAGTGCTAGCTTCGCCTAGAGTTTCTTGCAAATACCTAACGACACCCGGCCGGACCATCACTAGATACCCAAGTGCACTATGCAGGCCTGTTTCTTCTACATCTAGGGTTCGTCACATAATCCAGTAGGTAACAACAGTCAAACCCAAAGTAAAGGCGAGTCATAGTAAAAAATGGCAGAGTTGGTCTTGAGATCTATAACTCTTCAGAGTACACCTACTCATAAGTGGGTGTGGGTTATGGACTCGAATGTCAAAAGTAACACTGGAAATCAACTCCAAGTTGTATGTTAGTTATTACCTTGTGGTCGTCTAGGTTACTTTACCATATACTTTGACAAGACATGGCATGTTAGTTTGTTTTGGCTTACAAACTAGGTCTTGTGAGGTGGGTCTTGTGATATCCTAGTCTACACATTATTGAAAATTTTTCTTTTTCTTTAAAGGTGTTTAGATTTGGGTAACACATGATTCAGAAACAGACAGTGTCCATTGAGTTTTGGCTTAGGTCAAGATTCAATTAACGGGTCCAATAATAGTGTTGAAATAGGGAAAGACTTATGTTCAAATGTGCGTCTTTGACTTCGGAAGAAGGGCATATTCAAACATAAGAGTGAACACTACATTTTGACAGAAGTTGTAGAATGAGCTCTCATTATAGTGCATGTTTCGAGAAGCAAATTATGGTGATGAACTTAATAATACAACAAAATGTTAGATATTAACATATGATGAATATGTTAAGCAGTTAGTTTGAAGATCCAATGTAATCAAAGTATTGTCTGATGACGCTAGCTACAAGTAACATTAGATGGAATAGTTTACTAAGTTCAAGTCACCTGATTTGAACATGTATAACTTGAAACCTTAGTTAGTTGTAAGCATGCACTTTGTATTATTAAGTTTGTTAGTTTCAACTAACTTGATTATGAAGTTATCTCATGTGGGATCATAAAAATGAGATAGAATAATAGATTTGGCAGCATACAAATTTAATGTTGTATCTAACAATGCAGCTTTTTTTGGATGGATGGCATGATTTATCACAAAGAGTAATGTTGAAAACATATGTTTACATTTTCAGTTTATTGAGTAATGAAGGACTTATATAATGAAGGTGTTCAGCGCACACTTGTTCATTTTCATTGTTAACTCTTTAATATTGAAATTTGTAACATTGTTTGCAATATGGACATAAAGCTCTTGAACAAGGGTGATTCCTTAGTTAAGAAGAGCATGATTTGAGGTTTTCCACTTTGTTTATCGGCTAATAAGGAACTTGTTAAGTTTGATAAACTTATGTTGGAAGGTTTAAGTGCATGTACCCTCCTTAAAATAATATGTATTAGATAAGAATTAGAAGTTGGTATTGGTTTCTAATATCGATTTCATTTTAGAGTCAAAAAGAATTATTCAAAAAAACAGTTTCTTGACTTTGCATCATGGTCGAAAATGTGGGCACTCAGAGAACTTATTAAGTAGGTATCTTCAGTTCTTTGGAATATCAAAATAAAAATAAAAAAAAAATAAAAATAAAACTATTTTTGACTCAAGGTTTAATTGTATTCCTTGGGTTAATTGTTAGTTCTATCTCAAGGTTGATGTTGTTTCTTGAGTTAGTTCAATATTCTTGTAAGTATGATATTGAGTCGTGGGAATAGCTCAAGAAGATGGTCCTCTTCTTGATGATCCTAGTTCAACATTCCTAACGTATGGTCCAATATTCAATTCAAAATATGAGGTTTCCTATCACCTCATCTGTTGAGATATTTATATTCTAGACTTTGGAGGTATTTGTGACAGTCTTTCTAAGATTAATTATAAATAACTTGGCAAAGTATGGTATAAAATCTCTTGAATATTGAGTTTGGAGCGCTCAATATTGAAACTTGATTATCATCACATGAGGTGGCCATAATTATGAAATATAAAGACTCAAACGTATTTGAGTTTAACACTTTGATAAGGCAATACCTTAGTGTAGTAACTTGAAACATGTTTTCAAGTTAGTTGAGAAATGAGGCATTTCCCAATACATTGCTTGAGGAGCAATGTGGTACTTTGTAGATGGTTAGGTGTCTAGAATGAATAGTGTATTTTAGTTCGATATATTAAACTAGATATCTTATTCATGTTTGAGAAGATTTATTGAATTATAAGATATGACTAAAACATAAAGTTGATATAAACTTCAATGTTATGATAACATTTATGTGAAAGTTAATATCTTACTAATCAATTAGATGAACCAGACATTAGTTCATGATCCTCTTAGTCTCTGAACAAGTTCCTCAGAATACTCTCATAACATTATATATCCATTTTTAAAAACTGAAGTTCGGTTCATGTAAACTAAGACCATGTTTATATTATAGTTGTAGCATTTCGATAAATTGATATAATTGTAAGTTTATATCCACTAATATAACAACTAGTTGGTAGTTTAAGATTTGAACATTAAAATGATCATTATCCATTCGAGAATATCAATATCGAAATTGCAAACTGTTTTATAGAATAGGATTAATTTAAAAAGATGTTCACTAATTGCTCCAATTAGTAGAAATGCTATACTTCGTATATGTTTAGAAACATTTACATAATCAGCTTGAGACTTGAAAATAAATATAAAGTTACAAAGGCGTGCAATATTACGAGTTCAGGGAGACTCTTATTGTAAAAATTTTGAAATTTGGTATTTTTGAACTTAGTGAGATAAAGAGTTAGAATTATTGAATGGCATCTAGCATGATGTGCTCTTTAGGGAATGAGTACAATGAGAATAACAATTAAGAGACGTGTTATTTAAAGATTATCGATTAAGGCACTAGAGATGGGTTGAATTTCATGGTTTCCACATTGGTTTGTAAGAAAGATATGTTAGCTTATCTAGTCCTTGAGTTGGTCGGTGTTATAAAAGAGTACAAAGTCAGTTGCGAAAAGTGAATATTAGTGCTATTACACTTGGTAGTAGATTTGACTTGAATTTAATTTCCATTGGGAATAAAGTTATGTCAATGACACATCAAGTGGATGGGCTAATTTCAAGTTGGCATGACCTTGTTGTATACATGTGTACAGCCATGTGCCTCTGTGATCGCCTCTGGCCAGATTGACATGTCTATAAAAATAGGGTTTTGAGAGAAGTACTCTGGCATTGGAAAAGAGCTTGATTCCGATAAAAGTCTCATACCTAGTCTGGCGTAACTATATACTAAAGGGGATATGTATAGTAGCAGACCCTTATGAAAAGGAGTAATGAGAAACGAGGGATGCAGAAATGTAAAGCTATAATATTGTAACATGTGAAGATGTGAGACCATTGGAAAATCAAAGAAGTGCGAAGATGTTTGGTTAAGCATTTGAAAGGTGCTTGTTGTGCACTAGATGATAGAAGTCGTCAATAGCATTTAATATAAATGAATAAAGAAACCGTCTTTATTTATTATTAACCAAGGGGCCGGCAACAACACTAATTAGAGGCCTCCAATATAAATTTTAGTTAAGTAAAGAAATTAACCATTGTGTGTTGTGTGCGTCGGGTGACAGACTTTGCAGACGTGCAAAAGGTCTCCAAGTGACTTCATATGGCAGGTGGTACCTCCAGCAGCTGGGTTTACGACTCAGTGAACGACGGTTCTGAAGTACTTGGCTTCGTGTAATGCAAGGGGGGTAATGAAATTGTGTGAACTTTTGGCTAACTCCTCATAGAGTGATATGTTAGTTTTGGTTAATTTTTTCTAACATTATCTAGTCTTGGAGTTGGATGTCAACAAGGACGTTGATATTTTCAAAGGCGGGGAGTGTGTCATAGTTTCTACTATGACTCCTCTTTTACTTTGGACGTTGACTGTTGTTACCTATTATACTATGTTGATAAGCCTTAGGTGTAGAAGAAACATGCCTGCTTAGTGCACTTGGATACCTAGTGATGGTCCAGTCGGGTGTCATTAGGTATTTGTAAGAAACTCTGGACAAAGCTAGCACTTCTATCTAGAAAACTCTTACCTTGGTTTTCCATGTCCCGGTTGGGTTAATGGCTAGTTCCGGTGAGTTCGACATGTCGGATATGTTTAGAAATACCCCTAGGTTTGACAGGTTAGGGTTTAGGGGTCGATGGATAACTCACCAAGTATATTCCCTCTGGGAATGAGATTTCGTGCTAGCCCACTCATGTAAACAGGAAAACAAGGGGGGGCCTCTGTCACATAAATAAGGTAGTATGTAGGAGTGAGGGTTCCTGGGTTCATGACTGAGCTCGTTACTCTTCTCCTGGTGCAAGCTCTAGCTTGTGTCGTCAAGGCACAACCCTATGTTGTGCTGCCCTAACTTCCAGATGACAGGGGTATAGCCCACATTCGGGATAGCTTACCCTTAATGTTGACGAATCCATGCCTGTCAGGTCTTGTCGAAATGCATGTTCCAAGAGGCAAAGGTTGAGGCTTGTCTCTAGCCTCCTCCTCCACATCAAGCTAGGTGTAGCACTCATGGATAAGCAAGGCACATCCGTGTCCTTGTCCAACTGTGGGCATGAGATCTTGTTTGACAAGTTCACATTACCTAGTTCCTGAGGGTTCACTAAGGGGTTCTAGAGTTGGCATTTAGGAGCCACGTTTGTGGCACTTGGTGCAACTATGCAACTTGTAACTAAAATGGGCATGGCTATAGTCCCATTTCCTAATAATTAGCAATTTTAGCTATTTAATTAGCATTTTCTAATATTAAAGGAATATTCTTTAGAATATATGTTTGAAAACAGAATATTCTATTTTGTATTCGACCCTTTAATAAATTATAGCATTCATTAACAAAAATTAATAACATTAAAAGTAGAAAGTATTAAATTATATAATATATTGCCTAATATAACAATTAAGGAAGAGCATAAGAGGTACATTATATAAATATTGATGTTTATTAAAATATTAATATTTAAATATAACATTATTAATTAAAATTTGTAATAGTAATAATATATATATATAACAAATCCTATATAATATAGTCAATCTTCCATATCATTTTTTAAATTTATATAGTTAAGTAACAATTTGGTACTATTATTAAAGAGTTTATAATAATTATGAATATTAAATATATGATATTTTAAATTTGTAATTGGCTTTAAGCTTTAGAAAACATACATTCCCTTGCAGTTTTGTTAATTGTGACTTTATCAAGCTTCTTGACATCTACCCATATCGAATGGATTTAACATTTATAAAACATGTTGGGTCTTTTTGATTGGGAGACCATGTTTTCTCTAGGCATCCATTATATCTTTTGCTCTCCTTCTCGTGTCGCCTTTTTTGTGGTTTGAACCATGCAACCTTAACAATACTATTTTTTGTGATTACTTTAAGTGTGTCGATAATTTGACCCATCCAAATAGGCTGATTATATGATGCATCTGGAGTAATGAGAACCATCATTAATTTTTGAAAGATCCTGACAACAATCAAAGTATGCTTTAAGGTTTTTGGTTCCTTTGTCCAACAAAGTGTGGGTTTGCACTTCCACATCACTATTGGCTTCTATGTCGTCTATGCTCAGTGATTCATTTCAATCTACTCTCGCCACCTTGTTTTAGGCCAAAAAGGGTGTTGCAATTCTGTACTTTGTGACAGTAGCCCTTCCAACTCTCGAACAACAGTCTCCCAATTAGTCGACCACATGCTTATATAGTTCTGAGTAACCAGTTGCCTTATCAGAATTCTTTGGCATCAATTTTTGAACTCATGCCACATATTTTTTAATGCCATCAATAATAACCTCTTGTTCTTAAGTTGGGCACTCAATGAATAGGGTCTGGTTGTCCTTTTGGGAGAAGTGGCTTTCCATTCTCTCCACTTTGAAGAGCATTAACCCCTCTTTTGGTAACCACTCATGCTCTGATGGCCGTAACTTGTACTGCATAATAGGTATACCATCTCGTATAAAGAAAAAGAATTGTAGCGGACAAGGTGACCAACTAAAGAATCACTCCCCTCTTTTATATACTCCTTAAGAAATTTTTAAAGTCTGGCACCTCAGTCACAAGCAAAGCACAACTTTTTTTGGAGATGCAGTTTTCAAAAAGATTCATCATATGCGGTAAGGTAAGTGCACTTGTCCTTTTGTAGAGTTGGAGACCTTGCTGAAGAACGCATCAATATCTTCATGAGTGTGACCAACCATAAAAAACTGAGCGTGATTGTCTCAAACACACCTTTGGCAACAAGCATTGACAAGTATGCTAGCACATATTTAGAAATAAAAGTAAGTATGAGTTGGAAACCCTTAAGAAAATGATTTACCTATTTTTGTTCTCGCCTGCACAATTATCCACCTGTAAAAGCAAATGACGAGGAAGCTTATTTGATGTTGAGGACACATGTACACTATTTGAGCTAGATCCTCCACTAAACCTGAACTCTCAACAGGCCATCTATTTTTTGTGCAGGTTGCTGACAATGCCTCTCATATTCCCAAGTAGCCTCAAGTGCAGAATGTGTTCATGAGAGCATTATGTAAAGGTTGAAGGTGTTATTTCTTCACTTTGATCACTGATAGGACGTGTCTGTGAGTGGGCTTCAAGGTTTCTGAAACACATGGCCAATGACCCAATAGTGAAATTGGAGTCACTAGACAATGTGGAAGTGAAAAGTGTCCATATGACTCACAACCGTGTCCATGTGTTAGACACCTGTCAATGAAATCGGAAGTTTCATGACATTTCCAAGGCACTTTGGTGTTGCAACGAGATTGGAATGCTGGTCTTTGAATGATCCATCTTGTCATGGATCAAGCACAGGTACTCTAATGGGCGTGACACAGAAAGCATGGGTGTGCATAGTACTGAGACCGCAAGTTTGTTGTGCAATCATGTGGGCCTCCATCTTCTTTTGAATTGGCAATGATCTCCACCAAGGTTTTTGCACAAGCCTCTGTAGCCTTCAATGATGTACAAGTGTCACACTTGGAAAGCTAGAGTGTTTTGCAATCTCCACATCCTAAAATGAGTATTCCATATGTTGTTGAAGGTACTAGTGCAGATTGCTTGCAGCCCCATCAAGCTGAGGCACTTGTTCACATGTTCACACAGCTTCAATTGAGTGTAGATCGAAGGCAAAACCTTGAGATTTTCCCTGACCCTTGCATTTGTGGTTCGGCATTTGTGAGGCATCCTGTCTGCGTTTACTTCCACAAAAGCCTTGAGTATCTCTATGGCTGCCATAATGTGAGAGCGGGTTTTGACCAAGCGATGTTCCCATGTACTGAAGTTCGCGCTCCATCTAGCCACTCATCCCTCCGACAGTAGAATGTGGTCTTTGGGATCCCGTATATACTGTACCAAGCTTGAAGCAGATGGCCACTTATTAAATACCATGGATGTACTCTGATAACCTGTGTCCCAAGGCCATTTCATCAATACACCCAGTTAGTGCAGCATATACAAACTCATTGCCTTTGCTTTTGGGTGAGTGTACGAAAGACATGTCTACATTGGGTAATTTCATTCCGGTCTGCCATTTGACAACACTCTTCTTGCAACAGTCAATCGTGGAAATGCTCGTAACACTTTCGGAAGATGTAGGATCCATCTTAACCCTCTGCTGAAACTTGCGGGGAAAGATCTACAACCCATGAATCGCCTTTTCTTACAATAGGACCAATGCAAGGAACCTTTTCAAATATGAGTTGTTCTTCCAGGTTGTTATTTATGAAT
This sequence comes from Selaginella tamariscina, assembly GCA_003024785.1. NCBI lineage: Eukaryota > Viridiplantae > Streptophyta > Lycopodiopsida > Selaginellales > Selaginellaceae > Selaginella > Selaginella tamariscina. The sequence goes on along the minus strand of PUQB01000743.1, from coordinate 22,947 downwards.
TCAACCTAGAATATGTTGAACCATCTTGCCGTCTTAATTCAGATGTTCGCCACCTCACGAGGGATCCAGGATGCAAAGTGCCATTAGGTGAAACCTCTGTCACAACTACACCCACGAAGCGGACCCTAATTTCTCTTCTAACACTGCTTCCATTGGATTTATAGCTGTGGATGGCCTCTCCCAACCTCAATCTCATGAAGAAAGAGAATCACCTCATCCATCACAGTAGGCAAGCCATCATCTGGAAAAACTCATGGTACTGTTTGTTTGTGACTCTGTATATTCTGTGTCAGCCTTGACTTCATCCAAATTCCACAATATAGGAGAACCCTCCTCAAATTCCATTCCGGAACCTCAACATGCTTGAAAATGATGTTCACCCATACGTACACACAAGATCCTTGGGCATATTGTGACATGATGCATTATCATCTCGAACTTCCACAGTTCCAGTGCCAACTATCTCGTTGTTCTGAAGAAGACATATTTTATCTCCAGTATTATACATATTATCCTGCACATAATATTTGTTTATGCAATATTTCTAAGAAATCATAACTGCGGTGCTTAATAATATGCATGTGCAATAATACATAATTATGTATAAAGATAATATATCATGCTTTATTATATAACTGATGGGTGGGATTAATCCCACCCACGACTCCATTCGACGAGGAACGATGGCGGGATTATCCCGCTGCAGACTCTACCCTTTCGGAGTGAGTCGGCGAGATTAATCTCGCTGACGACTCAAGCCCATCGGAGAGTGTCGGCGGATTAATCCCGCCATTGACTCTACCCCATCGGAGAGAGTCAGCCAGATTAATCCCGCCGCCGATTCTTTCCCGCGAGGAAGAATCGGCGGGATTAATCCCGCCGTTGGTATTCCACGTCGGAGAGAGGCGGCGATTAATCCGCCACAGACTCTCTCTGACGAGGAAGTACTGACGGATTAATCCCGCCGATTTCCTCGCGGGAGGGAATCGGCGGCGGGATTAATCCCGTCGCAAATCCCTCCGACAAGGAAAGGGGGCGGGATTAATCCGCCCACAACACTGATGAAGGAGAATAGGCGGCGAGTTTAATCCCGCCTACAACTCTGACAACGGGGAATAAGCGGCGGGATTAATCCCGCCCACAACTCTCTCCGAAATTATGATTTTAAAGAGATTCGGGATGAATCCTGCCCATAAATATTTAAAACAGGAAAGTGGTGGCGAGATTAATCCCGCCACCCTTCTCTGCCTCCTAAAATGGTTGTGAGATTAATTCCGTAGATAACTCTTTCAATAAATTCAAGTAACTCTTTATCAATTAAGAGAGTTATCGGCGGGATTAATCCTGCACTTTTTAAAAGGCGGAGAAGCATTGCCCGGATTAACCGCGCCCCGGCTAACCGAGAATATTAAGTTAAAAGTATATTTAAACAGGATAAATCCCTAACAGAATATATTGTAATCCTAATGCATTCTTAAATCCCTAAATTCTAAAATTTAAGAGAGAATGTAAGAGAGTGAATCTTTATAAAATATTTAAATTTATTTATAATACTTACTTGTAAACAGCACTGAAGGCGCCGTGCTTTCCTATAAACAATAGCGCACCCAATTTAATGTCGCTCTTGAGCTGATCACTAAGAAGAAAAAAGAATTTGAAGAGTAAAAAATAAAAAAAAATGAAGAAACCCTTGCCGGAGAAAGAACTAAATCTGAATTTGAGTAAGAAATTAAATGCATTTTCAAATTTACATGTCAGACCGACAATACTTATGTCAGAAATTCGAAATTTTTGAAATAACAGAAAAGAAAATTTAAGATGAGTTGAAACAAATAACCGACAGTCTGACATATATACTCTCCAATTCCAATAAGTGTTTTTAAAATTGCATTTAATGTCATTCAAGTGCCTTTAAGCTGTTTAATATTACGAAATTTTTGTAATTATTCTACATTCTTAATATTCAAGTATATATTATTAAGTTTATATTATATATATATATATACACTAATACAAAAATAATTTGATATATTATTATGTATCATTAAAATATATTCATAGTCTGTTTATTATTATGATTTTCTTAATTACTCGAGTAATTAATTTACCATTTCCTCTATTAATGGGATATTCTTTATTATTTTCTTAATATTCAAAGAATATTCCAATATTAAACCTGATTATCATAATTAAAATAATCTTATCTTAAAATATTTTAGTAATTATTCTACATTTGTATATTAATGGATTTTCTCAATTAATTTGTTATTTTATTTCAAGAATATTCTTATGTTAAACCTTATTATCAAATTAAATTAATATATTTTAAACTATATATGACTATAATTAGATAAAATGATGTATTATATGTTATAATTTAAATATGTTCATAGTGTGTATATTAATATCATTTTTTTTAATTACTTGAGTAATTAATCTTCTTTATATTAATGGGATATTCTTTATATTTTCTTATTATTCCAAGAATATTCAATATTAAACATGATTTATCATAAATAATTTAGTTAATTATTTCAGTACTTGATTACATTTGTATATATTAATGGGATTTTCTCAATTAAATTCTTATAATTTCAAGAATATTCTAGTGTTTAACCTTATTATCAATATTAAATTAATATATATTATTAAAACTATATATGGCTATATATTAAATAAAATCATATATTATTATGTGTAATTTAAAATATGTTCATAGTGTGTTCATTAATATTATTTTCTTAATATATTCAATGTTTGTTTTGCACACATATATAAACACAATCATAAATTTATATATACATGTGCACACGCATTAGAAGCACTTACAGAGACACATATGCACACATATGTACATTGCCTTAAACCAAACTTGAGAAATTATATGTTGCTTCTTATTTGAAAAACATCATGTTCAACGCATGTATGATCTATATGTACTCAGTCTGTGTGTATGTAACACATTGAATTTACACATGTAATAATATGTATATCTGTGTATACACGTGTGTATGTATATATGTGTACTAATATAATATTTAATGTGTACGATTTCATTTGTTAACACTTTATCTCTTCTCTCATACATACATAGTGTCACCATGCATAATCCCTTCTCTCATACATACACACCATGCATGATCCATAATATGTACTGATGTTACAATATTATGTAATATATAAATGTATATATATGTATAACACTCACTCCTCTCATACATAAACACCATGCATGATCCATCCTAACCCTAAACCCTAAACCTTAAAACCTATGTAACACATTGAATTTACACATGTAATATGTATGTATGTCTGTGTGTATACACGTGTGTATGTATATATGTGACTAATATATGCAATGTGTATGAATTTAATTTGTTAACACTCTTTCTCTTCTCTCATACATACACCCACCATGCATGATCCATAATATGTATTGTCACTCTTCTCTGATCATGTACTCTATCTCTCTAATATTAATATGTACTAATATGTATGTATGTCTATGTGTATAATCTGTGTGTATATATATGTATCGCTGCACGTGAAACTTTAACACTCCCATGGACACACACATGTTAAACCTGTCACAACCCGATACAGGATCAGGATGCAGGATACAGGTTCGGATACAGGATACAGGATGCAGGATTTCGGATACAGGATACGGGTTACAGGATATGCCTGCAGGATATTCCTACAGATATACCTAAGGATATTCCTATAGGATATGCCTATAGGATATGCTACAGGATTGCCTAGAGGATAAGGGACACTATTCTTAGCTCATGACTAGATTAGACTCATGACTAGATTAGCTTGGAGTTGTGAGCATAAAAGCTCCGACCTAATTGTTGTACAATCAGTTACTATCAACACCAGTCATTCTACGATTATTCTTGTTCCTTGCTCTTGTCTTGTTCTTGTTTACTCTTTGCCTCCTGCCTGTCTTGCTCCTTGGATCCTGTCTAGTTCCTATCTTGTTCCTGGATCCTATCCTGTCCGTCCTGTTCCTGTCCGTCCTGTTCCTGAGTCAAGCCTTCCTGTTCCGGAATCCTACTCTTTTCCTGGTTCCTGGATCGTGGCTTGACAGTTTGATAGTAACTGCTTTCATAGCTCTCGTTTCCCAGCTACTTTTTTTTCCTTGATTCTTTTCCTTCGTTTTTCTCCTTTTTTCTTTCATAAGATCATGGCTGATTTTGAGCACTTCAACGCGAGCACCAAATGTTGCTTCATGAGCTGGCCACTTTGCGCCAAGTGGTCACCGATCTGCAAGGCTCCACCCATGCGGCACATGCAGCTGCTGATGCATCCTCCAAGGCTGCTGCGCAGGCTCTCTCTCAGGCATCGGTGGTTCCTTCTTCATCGAACTTTTCTCCGGAGCCGAAGATCAGCATGCCAGAGAAGTTCAGTGGCAACCGTGCCGATTTCCAAGGTTTCCTGAATCAGATCCGGCTCTTGATCCGCATGCAACCACGCCGCTACTCGACGGATGCACAAAAGGTTGGCCTTTTGGCATCCTTACTAAGTGGATCTCCACGAGCTTGGGTTGCTCCCTTGCTGGAGCGTGACGACCCATTGATGGAAGACTTTGAAGGTTTCGTGGCTGCCTTTGAAGCCTGCTTTGGAGATCCTGATAAGTACCGTTCTGCATGCACAAGTTACGGAGGCTCACACAAGGATCCAGACCAGCTTCCGTTTATGCATCCGAATTCCAGCAATTGTGCACGAACATTCCATGGGACGAGACTGCATTGATCGAACACTTTCGTTTTGGGCTGAGGGATGATGTGAAGGACCTTCTCCTTACATTACCGGATGCTCAAACGTTAGCGGAGATCATGCAACAGGCCGTTCGCTGCGACAACCGTTTGTTCGAGCGCCGTCAGGAAAAATTCCGTCAGCAGTTCCTGCCACGAATCCTGTAGCCGTAGCACATGTTCCTACGACACCTTCTGGAGCAGTTCCTATGGAGGTTAACAAATCCAAGCGTGGCCCACTTTCAACTGCTGAGAAGCAACGTCGTCGGGTGAGAACCTATGCTTGTATTGTGGTGCAGCAGGACACAAGGTGGCGGAATGTCCTAATAAAGCCAGAAGTTCAAGACGCGTGAAGCCGAAGCTGAAGTTCAGTCGGAAAACTTCAATGTCCACTTCGTCTAGGAGCCGCGAAGTTGGACGTAGGTGCAGGCTCCATTGGTGCTGCTCATACCATTCCATCACTCAAGTTTCCTGTACACATTCGCCTCAATAATCGAGAGCTCAAGGAGTTTGCCCTGTTAGACACTGGTGCAAATGCATGTTTCATGGATGACACTTTTGCAGCTCAGCATGGCATTCCGGTGGTGAAGTTGAAGCGTGCAATTCCTGTAGAGGTGGCCGATGGTCGTTTGATTGCTTCTGGCGCAGTTACCCACGCTACCACACCTCTCTCTTGCAGTCATGGTGCATTCAACTGTTCGATTTCCTTCAACTTGATCAAGACTCGGTCGACTCCCATCATTTTTGGCATGCCATGGTTCGTTGTTGCAAATCCGCAGATCGACTGGAGGTCTAGGACGCTCACGTTTTCCTCTCCAGCAGCCAGGATCAATCCTGTACCTTCCTGCGTGCAGGATACATCCTTGGTGTCTGAGGCAGTACAAGCTACAGGATTGACCGTGCCTGTTCCTGTACCAGTGTTGAAGACTCTCCTCGACAGGATTCACCTCATGTCAGTTCCTCAGCACATCCGCAGGTTCTCTCCACTCCTGTAAGTTTGCGGATTCCTGTACAGGGTTCTTCCAATCCTGTATCAGTGTCGAAGGTTCCTCCTCAACAGGATCCACCTCCTGTTGGTTCGTCAGCACACTCACAGGCTCCCTCACTCCTGTGCAACCACGGACTTCTGTACAGGATTCTTCCAATCCTGTACACTCGTCAACATCCACACAGGTTTCTCCAATCCTGCCTCCTTTTGTTACTCTTTCTGTTCCACCCCCCAAGATCCTTCCTCTTTTTCAGTCACAGCTCCCTCCTGCTCCTCTCCGAGTTCTTACCACTACCATGCATGAACTTACCACTGATCCTGCTCCTTTCCACCTTTTTGCCTTTCAAGTAACTCCTACGTCCTCTTCTACCTTTCCTGTGTCTGACTCTCCTGTTTTTCAATCTCCTTCGCCTATCCTCCTTCCTCTCTTCTCCTTCTCCTCCTTCTTCTCTACCATCCAAGTACCACGACTTTAAGGACGTTTTTGACAAGCACAAGGCTACAGTTCTTCCTGTTCACAGGTCCTACGACTGTCCTATTGATCTTGCAGAAGGAAAGACCCACCGTTCGGACCGATTTACGCATTGTCACCCACAGAGTTGGAGGTTCTTCGCCAGTACATCGAGGACAACTTGGCATCCGGCTTCATTCGTCACTCAAAGTCCCCTGCAGGAGCGCCAATCTTCTTTGTCAAGAAGAAGGATGGGAGCTTACGTTTGGTTGTGGACTACAGGGGTTTGAATCAAGCTACCATTCGGAATCGGTACCCGTTGCCATTGATCCCGGAACTTCTCGATCGGCTGCGAGGAGCAAAGGTGTTCACGAAGATCGACTTACGAGGGGCCTACAACCTTGTACGGATTCGTCCCGGCGATGAGTGGAAGACTGCCTTTCGTACAAGGTATGGACACTTCGAGTACACGGTGATGCCTTTCGGCCTTACCAATGCCCCAGCCGTGTTCCAACACATGGTGAACGACATCTTTCGTGACTTCTTGGACCAGTTTGTGGTGATCTACCTCGACGACATTTTGATTTTCTCCAAGGACCAGGCGGCACATGACAAGCATGTACGGTTGGTTCTACAGCGGCTTCGTGAGCATGGCTTGTATGCGAAGTTGGAGAAGTTTTTTCGATAGGGATTCTGTGGAGTTCTTGGGCTACATCGTCTCTCCTGCTGGCGTTTCCATGGACATGCACAAGGTGAAGACCATCGTGGAGTGGGAGAGGCCCAAGTCTGTACGAGATGTACAATGTTTCCTTGGCTTTGCAAACTTCTACAGGCGATTCATACAGGACTTCTCCAAGCGTGTACTTCCACTCACGGAACTCACCAAGCGCACAGAGGTTTTTCTTGGTCGACAAGGCGGAACATGCATTCACAACACTCAAGGACACCTTCACGACAGCTCCGATTTTAGCACATCCTGATCCTTCTCGTCCTTTCTTCGTTGAAGCAGATGCCTCGGATTTTGCAGTAGGATCCGTCCTATCGCAAGTTGGAGAGGACAAGTTGCTTCATCCTGTAGCTTTTCACTCTCGTAAGTTCCTGTCGGCGGAGATCAATTACGAGATTCATGACAAGGAACTCAAGGCCATTGTGGATTCGTTTGAGGAGTGGCGGCATTTCCTGGAAGGTGCTGCACATCCTGTACAAGTTCTTACGGATCACAAGAACCTGGAGTACTTTCAAACGGCTCGAGTTCTCAGTCGGCGACAGGCTAGGTGGGCGAGTTCCTATCACGTTTTGACTTCGTCATCGTCTACAGGCCCGGTTTTCGGAATGGCAAGGCAGACGCATTGTCTAGGCGCTCTTACCTTGCACCAAGCCCGGGCGATCCTGCATTTGACTGTCAAAGGCAAGTGTTGTTGGGTCCTGATCGATTCCGGCTTGCGGCACTGCAGGTTCATCAGGCCAGCAGATTCAACACTCCTACAGGACGTCCGTTCGCAGTTGGATACAGACGACTTGGCAAAGAATGTGTTCTCACACATTCATCCTGACGTTGCAGTTCCTCTTCCTCCAGTTCCCGTCCAGACTAAACCTGTTCACCATACAGGATGGACTTCTGTACCGGGAAGGTCTCCTGTACGTTCTTGTTGGTGTTTGCAGGACTCGTGGTACAGGATTGTCATGATACCCGGCTACAGGACATTTCGGTGTGGCCAAGACAGTTGAGTTGGTGACTCGCAACTATTGGTGGCCTGGGTTGCGAGGTTTTGTGGAAAGGTTTGTACGGATTTGTGACACCTGCAACAGGTCGAAGATGCCTATCATGCACCTTCTGGTCTTCTTCGTCCTCTTCCTGTTCCTTCTGCTCCTTGGAGATCCATTTCTATGGATTTCCTCACAGACCTTCCTCCTTCTCGTGGATCGATGCAGTTCTTGTGGTGGTTGACCGTTTCACCAAGCAGGCTCATTTCCTACCCTGCACAAGACAGCTACAGGTCAGACAACTGCCGAGTTGGTGATCCGTGAGGTGTTCCGACATCATGGTCTTCCTGAGAGCATTGTTTCCGATCGAGGTCCACAATTCATGTCTAAGTTTTGGCGAGAGCTTCTTCGGAGTCTACAGGTTAAAAGCGGATCTTTTCTTCGGATATCACCCGCAAACTGATGGACAATCAGAACGCACAATCCAGACCTTGGAGCAATATCTTCGCTGCTTCATCAGTTACCAACAGGATAATTGGTTGGACCTTCTTCCTATGGCGGAGTTTGCCTACAACAACTCCATCACGCATCTACAGGCCAGACACCTTTCTTTTGCTCTTACAGGCACCATCCACGTTTTTGACTTTGCTTCTCCTGCTTCTCCTCTTTCCGCTCCTGTAGTACAGGATCGTCTCCAGCATCTTTGTCAGGTACAGGATGATCTCCGGGTTCATCTTCAGCAGGCACAGGAACGGTACAAAGCATCATGCTGATGCCATTGTCAGCCGGCACCTGCATACAAGGTTGGTGATCTCGTGTGGCTTCTTCGTCGACACATTCGCACCAACAGGCCTTCTTCTAAGTTGGATTTTCAACGATTGGGCCCTTACAGGATCGTGGCGGAGGTAAATCCTGTAGGCTTTCCGACTCGAGTTACCATCCACGGTGAAACTTCATCCTGTTTCACACCTCCTTGTTGGAGCCGTATCATCTTCTTCTCTTCCTGGTCGTGCTCTTCTCCTCCCCCTCCTGTGGTCATTGCTGGTGGAACCTGAGTACGGAAGTTGCAGCCATCCTTGATTCTCGTCTTCATCGTCGCCAACTTCAATACTTGGTGGATTGGAAGGTTATTTGCCTACCGATCGCACTTGGGAACCTGCATCCAAACTTACTCCATGCTTCTTCCAAAGTTGCTGCCTTCCATCGGCATTATCCTGCTAAACCAGGTCCTACGACTCGTGGAACTCGTCCTTAGGAAGGAGGTGCTGTCACAACCGATACAGGAACAGGATGCAGGATACAGGTTTCGGATACAGGTTTCCGGATACAGGATACAGGATGCAGGATTTCGGATACAGATACGGGTTACAGGATATGCCTGCAGGATATTCCTACAGGATATACCTATAGGATATTCCTATAGGATATGCCTATAGGATATGCTACAGGATATGCTAGAGGATAAGGGACACTATTCTTAGCTCATGACTAGATTAGACTCATGACTAGATTAGCTTGGAGTTGTGAGCATAAAAGCTCCGACCTATTGTTGTACAATCAGTTACTATCAAACCAGTCATTCTACGTTATTCTTGTTCCTTGCTCTTGTCTTGTTCTTGTTTTACTCTTTGCCTCCTGCTCCTGTCTTGCTCTTGGATCCTGTCTAGTTTCCTATCTTGTTCCTGGATCCTATCCTGATCCCGTCCTGTTCCTGGATCCGTCCTGTTCCTGAGTCAAGCCTTCCTGTTCCCGGAATCCTACTCGTTTCCTGTTCCTGGATCGTGGCTTGACAAAACCCCTGCATGATTTTTATTCTTAGAGTGTATGTGATACACCACGCACATGCACACGCTGATAATATAATGAAAGAATATTCGTTTAGGGCAAATCTATAGTTTATTCTTTTTAGGGTTTAAGTATATTCTTAAAAGGAATATTCAATTAGGGTTAATATATATTCTATTCCTTTTAGGGTTTAGTATATTCTTAGGGTTTAAAAAGTAAGGCGGCAGAGGCGACGGCTGTGAAATCTCCTTCTCTCTCACACACAGGTGAGATTTCTCTCTCTCTCACACGCTATGGCACTCCTGAGTTTATTTATTTATTTTTATTCACATATATTTATTGTGTGTGTATCTTAATAATATAATTTAGATCTCTATTTCTCGCACACACAACTCGTATACATTCACACACAGATATATAATATATTATATATATATCTTTGTGTGTTTGTGTTTGTGTATCTGTATAATTTATTAATTTATTAATTTTATCTCTTGCACACGCATACACACGATAATACTAACACACACATATATATATACCTATGTACATATATACATACATATATTATGTGTACTAGTTCTGTATAATTTTATTTATTTATCTATCTCTCGCACACACATGCACACTCCTGTATATCATATACATATACATAAATATACATATACATATACATATATATGTGTGTGTGTGTGTGTGTATCTGTATAATTTAATTTATTTAGCACACACATACGATATACATATACATATACTATGTGTGATAATTTTATCTGATTTGTCTATCTCTGGCACACACACGCACTCTCCTAACACACATATACATATATATATAATATATATATATATATATATATATATTGTGTGTGTGTGTGTGTGTGTGTGTTGTGTGTTGTGTGCGGCGGGATTAATCCCATTGGTTAGCCCCTCGGCGGCGGGATTAATCCGCCGCCCTTTAGCAGGCTATTCGATTAGCCTCATGAGCGGCGGGATTAATCCTGCTGCCATTTCAGGTAGGTTATTTGGTTAGCCTCATGAGCGGCGGGATTAATCCCGCTGCCCATGAGGCTAACTGAATAGCGGCAGGATTAATCCGCGGATTTCGCATATGGCATTGGCGTCTGGGGGTAATCCCGCTGCGTACGCATGCCTTGCGTGGAATCGGGGGGATTTATCCCCGCCAAAGGCCTGCCTGAAGGGCCTAGGCGGCGGGATTAATCCGCGGATTCCGCACAGGGCATTGGTCCGGCGGATTAATCCCGCCGCCTAGGGCCGATGAAGGGCCTGGCAGCGGATTATCCGCGTACATGCCTGCGCGAATCGGGCGGGATTAATCCCGCCCGATTCCGCGCAGGATTGGCGTCCGGGGATTAATCCGCCGCTAGGGACCGAGTGAAGGCCTGGGCGGGGGATTAATCCCGCCGAGCCTTCAATGCCTGTTGGAGGAATGAATCCCGCCACCCTTCTTTTTCTCCATTGGTGAGTCGGACCAATCCCAAACGTTTCTGTCTGAGACGTAGAAGGTTTACAACATACCAATGGAGAGACTGGGAAGGGTGGGAGATTCATTTAACCATCCCTTACATGGTGGGCGAGATTAATCCCGCCCCTTTCTGGAGTCACTGAAGGGGTGTGCCAAATAAATCCTGCCCAGTTCTCTCTGAGACCGAGAAGGGTGGCAAGATTAATTCCGCACTCCCGTTCAAGGCCTCCAGAAAGGTGGCGAGATTAATCCCGCCCACTCTTTCAGGAGGCATTGAAGGGGTGGCGAGATTAATCCCGCCGCACCTTCCATGTGAATATATATGTGTATTAGTATATATAAGTTGCATATCTCATTTTATTTACTTTTATCATCTTATCATAATATTTCGAGTAAAAGCTAGGAATCTATGTAAAACTGTCCAGAGCTCACATTTGTGGTGGTTCTAAAACGAAATGTTATCTTTCTTTTGCACTAGCACAAATGTGAGCTTTGGACAGTTAATTCGTCTACTTCTCTCTGTGTATTATTTTTGTATATTCGGGTTTATACAAGTGTGTGTGCGTTTTTATATGATTTGTATTCATAGTGTATTATTTTGCAGAAGGACGATTTATTAAACAAGGAGATCGAGTCATTAGTATGGAGTCGTCGTCAAATTCTGGGTAAGAATTAAAATAAAATCTGTTATACTCGGATATGCTTGAACTAATCATTTTTGTATTCAGATGTGGAATTGAGGTGACATTAAAGACGAGAGCAGGAGAAGAGATGGGCAGGGGGATTCTGGAATCAACTTGGCCATATTTCAAACTAAACGGGAAGCGCATTGGAACAACCATGGTTGCTGTCAAACTAACCTCTGTCACATTCGCATGGACAAGCAAAACAATGGAAAGTGGGTGTGCTAGTCAAGCATCCGAAAGCATGCTGTGAACCCAGATTGACGATGCTCGACACATATGCCTTGTTCCATCCAATGTCACGTTCTCGGATCCAGAGGTCGCAGTTACAACATTAATTTCGGGTGGTTTTGTCGACTTGTGGATAATGACGTTCACGTGTTCACTAATGATGTTGACCTTGGAGTTCTTCTTCAACTCAACGAAAGCCCATCTATGGAGGGGATCCATCTGGATGTCTACTTCGAAGATCTTCAGACTCATCGAGTAGGTGTATTGTCAGGAGATATTGCTTCACAATACAGAAAATCACAAGTGGAGCAATCGTCCCTCTTCACATTGAAGAAGAACACAGCGACATCATAAGGAGATTGAGAGGGTGGCTTGGTCTCAGGTTCTTTACAGATCACGTTCAATTTGCTTAGAAATTTCGGGAGCTGGAAGAGTGTGCCGAGAACACTAGAACAGCATCAATCGGGGATCACACATGTTGATTCGGATCGTAAAGAAAATCATCAATCGTTTTGTCAGCTGCACCTGTGGCATCCATGCTGCAATAAGCCACAAGGAAATGATGTTGGATGATAGATTTACCTGTAGGGTTAAGTATTGCAGCGTCAACCCAAACTTCAATTACAGGCCACTCAACCAGGAACGTGTAGCTGAGCTCATGGAGAAGATGAAGGACGACAATTCTTACACCGTTCCACATAATGCTGTTTTGTGTCATACTACGAGAGAAAAAAGGCGCTGACAAAGTGTGGATCACAACAGAACAAATGAGAATTCAGACGGAGAATAGAAAATCATTAAGTACTACATCATTAGTGGCCAGCACACAATAACGGCAGCCCAACGACTTCTCGAGAACACAACAAAGGAACGATGGCAACAAAACTTTCCGAGCATACCCGTGAGAAGCTGACGAAAAATCGGCGTTTTTAGCGAAGCCGAATCTCACAATCGAGCAGTACCATAAGTTATCGGCGGAATGGGACGCTGCAGACACCAACCACTACAACAGCAAAATATGGGAGAAGTTCAAACACACGCGAGCCGTGTGGGAATCTCTTCAGCGACCACAAAGAGCTACCGCAGGGAATACACAATCTGCGGAATACCGGGTAAGCAAATTGTTTGGGCGGGATTTATCTCGCCGGTATATTAATCTGTCTTTTTTCAGAGAGTTGAAGAAATTGTAGCAGTTGATTTTGCCCAGGTGGGCGGGAAGGAAACATCCTTTTTGATGATGTTGATTTCTTGTCCCGAGGATAGGATCTTTGCCAAATGGTTGGGGATTATGGAATCCTTTGCAAAAGGAACACTGAAGAAGAAGCAGACAAGTGAAGGGAGCCCTCAGAGAAGTCTGCAAAGAAACCCAGTAAGACGCCGAAGGCTAAGTCTGTTCAATCTATAAAGGATGTAGACAACGATTTCAAGCTCACATGGTTGAAGCCTTTAAATGGAACAACGATGGAGGAGATGGAAGTCTTGGCTGATTTGGTGATTGATGGCAAATTACAATTAACAACAGCAGCCCACCTCTCCTTTTCATCTCAAGGCAATGGAGTTGAAGACGGTCAGGCACTTCAAGGAGTGGTTAGGAATACACTGCCACAAACTGGGTTGGACTCGGCTTCAACATACAAGAGGTCAGCAAATATTTGCATGTGACAAAGATGATATGCTTGTCGAATGGGTGAATCAATCGGAAGATCTGGCAAGAATCTATTGCACGCCAATGCCAAGAAGGAGAACATTGCGATGACTTCTTTATGGCAGTCCTTCAGCAACGGAGAACCGAGTTGAACCTTATAAAGGAGGATGCTACGAATCACGACAAGCCCTATAGATGTTTGTTGTTGGATTCGGAAACTTTATGGGTACCATCACTGCTTGTAGGAAACCGTTTCAATTGTTCATGATGGATCGGCGGGTGTCAAAAAATCCTTCGACAGACAGGACATGGTGGAGAAACTTAGCCGTGCAAGCATGTACAAAGAAGGTATTTATTATTGAATTCATACTTGCACTCTTGACTGATATCTACGTTTTCAGGTATTTATTTCTTGATTCTTGCTCATGTCACCGATACCTTTGCCTTCGCCTTTGCCAAGAGGAATAACATCGTTGGACAGGATTTTATATGAATGATGCTGATCCAAGTGCATTGATTCGTTGTTCACTTGGTTGTTAGGAATGCGCCAAACAATTTCAAACTTCCAAATGACTGGACAGGCATCTGTTTGCACTCCAACGGCCCTGAACCTCCATCCGATACACCGATAGCTGAGAGTGACGTATTCGGCAATGTACGTTATCCAAACATTACAAGTCAAGCGGCACGGAGCATCGTCAACTTGATCAGGGGTCCTCACAGTGATGCGTGGGTTTTTGACTACTGCACTAGGGGGTCCGTCTTGAAGGAGTGTTACCTTCGGGATACATGTGTGTTTGCCGTTGAAAAGGATAAGACCATGGTTGAGGACCTGAACAAGTGGATAGAGAGGTTCTCAACTGATACCCCAACAAACCATACAGGAGTATTTGAGAAAGTTCCCTCCATAAGTGCGATAGTTCTGAAGACGAATCTGGTTCAATGTCGGAGTCTGAGGACGAACTTCAATCAGATATTAGACCGGAAGTTATCTCGAGGAGTACAGAACATTCACACTGGAAACATCAACAGAAGATACGGATCTTGAACCATCTCACAAGCGGCCTAGACCTTCTTCGCCTCACTCAGAAGGTAATAGCGAAGAAGAATTGTTAATGAGTTCTTAGAGTGACGAATAGTTGTAAATGAGTGTAACATAAGGCATTTTTGTATATTTCGTTTATATTTGTACAGAAAATAAATTCTCAAGGATTAATGAAGCTTTTAGTTCAAACATGGGTCACACATTAACAAGGTAAATAATATACCTTGATAATTTTAAGGTCAGCTAATATCATTTTGCAGATGTAATGAAACAGTTGAGAACATGGATTTTCAGCATTGCCATGAGGTAAGAGAGGGGTTTGGCGAAAATTTCTTGTGCCACATGTCAGAATGACAGAGTTCATGCAGGAAATGGATAATAATGCAGCTCAAAACATCGTTACCATGGGGGCCACTTCAGTTTTTTCATCATCATTTTATTGGCTTCAGTTCCGAAATCAATTTCTTCAGCGCATGCAATATCTGAATCTTGTAAGGATGATGTACAATTAAATGATAAAGGATAGGCAACGAGATAGTGTCAACAGATAAATGTGAAAGGGAGCAAACAAGTGATTTGCAAAGTATTCAAGAGGCAACGCTATCCATGTTACTCATGGCCATATTGTGTTGTTGGATGTCAATGGTGTTCTGCTTCATCGACAAAGGCCCGAGGATAGGAAAAAAGAAATCAAACAAGGAGATTTCATTCCTTGTCATGGTAAATTTCGATATGATATTATTTTTCGTCCAGGGTTGGATCGTCTCTTTCAAAAGCTTAAGGAGATGGGTGCGCTTGTGGGGATTTGGTCATGCATGCAGATTCAACTTAACACCGCTGTTGAATTTGCTTAAGAAACATTGTAGTGTTGCAGAAGAGGTGATTCGTAAAGATTGGATTTTTGACCAGCGAATGTGTTATAAACCTCTCGAATTTCACAATATAAGAAAGGAAAGCAAGCCATACTTCTTCAAGAATGAAAGAATAATTGGGACTCATGGGGAGATCAGTCGCTTAAGGATAATGAAGAATGCACATATCTTAGTGGTAGACGACTCTCCTCAGAAGGCTATGCTCAACCAAAACATTGCTTGTATTCATCCAATCACTTTCGATCCATATTCTGATACCGATATCATG
Organism: Selaginella tamariscina; assembly: GCA_003024785.1. NCBI lineage: Eukaryota > Viridiplantae > Streptophyta > Lycopodiopsida > Selaginellales > Selaginellaceae > Selaginella > Selaginella tamariscina. The sequence continues at coordinate 7,033 of PUQB01000743.1, read as the reverse complement.
GATGAGCTAGTGAACTACTTGGATACGTGCCTCAGAAAGAAGAATCTCGAAAATTTTGTGAGCAGTATCCACCATAAACATTTCCTGAAGCTTTTCTTTCTCGTGATTTTGAATTTTATAAAATGAAGGATAGCAACCGGGCGCTTTATAATATTATTCTTAAGGAACGTCATTTTTAGATGAGCCTTTATGCAGACCTTCTTATTACATCTTATGTATTAACAAGGATGGCAACTCCCAATTGCATTCGTGAGAGTGTTAAGGTGGTGGCAACAACATCAAGATATTGACCAAAATGATTTGATTAATCCGGAGAGTGATGATTTAGACAAAATGAGAAGATTTCTCTGTATGGTTAGGAAGAAAGTATTTATAAAAATTAACATGTTGATAAGAAATGATTTCATTTGTAATTATGTTTGATAGTATTTCTTATTATTGTAAACTATTTTTAGAATAATATGAATATTCTAAGATATTTTAGGAATATTCCTTACTAAGTAAGGTTATTGAAGGATTAATTAATTAATTAATTAATATTTAAGGCTTAATTACATATTAATTAAATGATTAATTAATAATTAAAACTTAAGTATTAATTAGTAATTTATTTTATATTCCTATTTTCATGTATCATGCCCACTTTAGTTACAACGTGCATAACTTTTGAATCTAAGGGCTATGGCATGATAGCCCACATCGAGGAAGGCAGTGTCACATGGAAATGTGACACTGGGCTAACGTCACACGATACAACGCCCAAGGCACGCCCTTTAGGGTTTGTCATGGGATTGTCACTAAAGAGGTTGAATACTCTGACTAACAGGCATGCTTATGCTCGCGCTAGGGTGCTAAGCCTTGGGCATTTGCCCGAGGGAGGTTAGGTCTCATAACTAAGTGTGCTTTGGCACACTTGGCTAGGGGAGTGTTCTTCTTAGAATTCAAGGCTAAGTTTGTTAGCAAGAGCCCTTTCGCGAGGCACTCACAAAGTCATGTACTTAAGGACCTAGCCTTAAGGAGTTTGCTTAATAGAACACTCATGTTTGCCTACGGCACACACTGGTGTCCTCACTAAATAAGAGCCCTAGGTCTAGGGTATGACCTGGCCACTCAAACCCTTAGGGGTTAGCCATGGCTCAGGGTACCCCTTGTCGCCCTAAAGGGGTTGTACTCCCGAATGAGGGTGATTCCTTAAGGGGCAAGTGACGATGCCTTGGCTCTGTAATGGGAGTATGTATGAGACACATTTCCTTTGTGGGGTTAGGGCATGAGCCTGTCTAGGTCTACTGGAATAGGATCCTAAAGTCTACTTGGGTTATCCTCTAGGGTTCAAGAGATGGTCATTCTAGGGGACTTAGTGTAAAACTCTAAGTCTTTTGCCTAATTAGACTTCTGAGTTAGACTCTTAAGGCTATCTTGGAAGACTTAGTGTTGCTCACATAGGGTGATGACGCTGGATGGCCAATTGGCAGCTGGGAGCGACCAGTTTTGCTGTTCAGGAATGAATGGAACCTGTCACAGTTAGAGGTGCATTTGTTTCACGAAAAATTTCCAAGTATTAACTTCTATTCGATCGTTTATCCACAATGACAACGAAGGAATCGGTGAGCTTCTTCTACCTCCGGAAGAAAGATCAAAGAGAAGCTGATTGAAAATTTTATTTGTTACCATTTATATGAAAGGTATAAAAAAGCTCGTTTAATTTTTTATATATGCTAAATAACTAACTCATCATATTACTAATTCTTTTTTAATTGTTCTTGTCAGTTATAAAAAAATAAAATCCAAGCTTTAGGCCTAACATAAAAAACTAAGACATAAATTAAACTTGAAAACAATAACGCCATAAATTTACTCAAGTGCTAATTTGTTGACACTTTGAGGTAAGGTCACTTCAGAGTTTTTCTTTAGATTGACATTGCCTTTGAACGTATGTATGCATTTTGCAGGTCCTCTAGAGATCACAACTGCAGTCGCAAGTAAATATTTTGTCATTTTTGCAATGCGAATTGTCAGAGTTTTAACTCAAAGAACTATACATGCTAGAAAAATAAAACTAAGTAAAGTCTGTCCAAGAAAAAAAGAAGAAAAAACAAATTCCTCAGTTTTCTTACCTGATCCTTCACTGTCACACAGTTGTATAATCTCCCGGCTTTCTCAACAGCAGGCCATCCACCTTTCACCCATCTTGAAACCGTGTCCAGAAATCCTAAACTAGTAAACTTTTGTTTTCTTTCCCAAGAAATTTAAATTAATTTTATTGTGAAGCTAACCAGCCCAGCTAAACCAAAGTCACCTAACACAGTACTCGGTTTCAAGTACTTTTGCACTTTCTACTCACTCTCCTCATCAAGATTTTGTACCGGAGAGAGAGAGCTGTGCTTAAGAAATTTAGAAAACTTAAATATGTGTGTGGCTATTGAACAAGTATAATTATAATACAATATACCCCAATTTTTACTGGTGAATTTGTTGATGTATTAACTACAACTTTATTAATCTAGGTTTATTTTCAAAACAAATCCTTCCACCTTCGGATGCTCGTGAGGACGCTGAGCGCATCACCATGGTCCCTTGCCTCACATTCATACGCAAGAACCACCCTGTCAAACCACGGAAACACTTCTTGAACAGCCAGTTTGAAGGTGCTCGAAACAGGCCTGTTGGACATAAATGCGTACACGAAATTCACCGTATCCATACCACCACATTCCGGCTCACACACTTCGCCATCTTCGTGTCATACTGACTCCCTGTGAGGAACTCACCACCAGTCTGATGACTCCTTTTCCTTCCCCTGAGCTTCATCTCCCACGGAGTTGCCTTCTCACACTTCCCCTTCAGCTCTTGAATCAACGTTCGAGGCATGTGCACCTTCTGAAACCATCCAACATCTCGTTCCAGATTATCGACGAGTGTGCTCAAGCCTTGGAACGTGTCTGAACTCGTGGTCTTCGATTGAATTACCAACACCACCTCCTCACCCGCGACCAGCGTGTCTTTCTGCAATGTGCCCCGTTAGTTATAGCAAAAAACAAATATCAACGACGAACGTACCAAAACAATGTAACTATCTCCAGCTTCGTTGCCACACGCCAGAAATGCACAGTATTCCTCACCCTTGATCCTTCTAGCTTCCTCTCGCATTTTTGTAAAACCGGCCCTGTCCCTCAGCTTGTGATGGTGTTCAAAAATCCCATAGTTGTTGCACTGGAGGGAAAACTTCCGATCTTGTAGACTCTGAGGAATGTACGCACCTGGGGGCAGGATTTCATTTAGACTGAACTCTTGGTGGCCAAAAGCTCTCCAAAAGATAAATCCTTAAGAGAACACTCATGAGGTCGTCAGCTTCCTTGTCCCTGGAAGTTCTTGTAAAGGATGGAGTGGGGATCCCCTCCAAGCACTTCAACAAAGACCACACAAGAAACGGGCTACACTTGATGAGGACTTCCGATGCACCGATATCAGACTGTCCACGCTGGAAAAACCAAAGTTCAGATAAGCAAAGGAAAACAAGTAATACCACTCACCGCATACTGGAGCTCACTAGCCGGAGTCAGCGCAACTAAGCCACTGTCCTCCATATCTCCGTAAGTTAAATGTCTATAACTCCCCGAATCCAGAACCGATATGTTACGTCTAACTGGTTTCCGTAGTAGTGATAGCGCTAAAACCCGGCAAAGGACATCGGCTTTATTTGGATCTCCGTAGTAAGCGCTGAAGTACGTGGTTGCAAGTGTGTGTTCCCACAGCTGAACCACACGCACCAGCTCATGCGACCCCATCTCAGTGGAACAACGCTTGAAACACTCGTCAAGCTTTGTTGTTCCACAGAGAGCTTCAAGGCCTCTAGAAAGAGCACACGGCATACCACCTGAGACGTCTATGATGAACTGAGTGGAGTCAGGTATTGACGTGCACTTCGGAATCTGTATGGAACAAAAGAAGAGTAACAACGTTAGCTAGTGCAAACTCTTACGAACCTCTAAAGTGTCTGCCCAGCGTCCAAGAAGGTCGAGTACAACGCCTTCACACTCTTGAGATGAAAGAGGTTGAAAGGGGACAGAAAGGCCAGTACACTTTGCTGAAGCCGTGAACCGGAGGCTCGTGACAGAGAACCGGGTGGATGCCACTGAAAGGACCGGGAAAACTTTTTCAATCCTCTTGTCGAAATCTAGAGCCAGCCGATGCTCCTCCTGCACATATGCAGACATCATTTCCTGGAACCACGTCGGGAGCGCACCACCACCTGTGACTTCTCTCCCGTCAAGATGCCGCGTGACTTGATTGACTTCGTCAAAAAAAAACGGCACCAGCAGCTCATCCCCCTTTTCCATCCCAAGTGCCCGCCAAAGGAACTTCAACACAACGGACAAGGTAATGTGATGTTTCATCCCAGAGCATTCGGAGTCGAGACGATCAAAAAACTGGTTGTAGTCCCTGATATCCAAAACCGCAGCCAAACATCTCAATGCCAATATCTGCGGCGGCAGTAGTCCCTCTTCCTTTTTTAGCACGCCACCATTAGCAGTTGCTACCAAATGGTACATGCATAAATTGTACTGAAGAGACGTTGTGCACATTGCCTCAAAGCGATCGAATTCCTCCTGTGAAAGCATGCTGAGTAGGCTCCGCCTTTCTTCACCTGAGCCAAGACTTTCCCATCTCTCTTTCAGGAAAGGCCAGGCACGAGTACCTAGAGTTGTTTTCCCTGCTCCCGGAAAGGCCACCATCGCAAAGTAAAACTGTTCTCTTTGGTATTCTTGAAACTCTGAGAGCGGACTCACGAAGCGCTTGAACATGGCAGCGGTACCCTTGAGTAAGACTTCGTACGTGGTATCCCGGCCAGCAATCTTGAATTGTTGCCCCAAGTCCTTCTGCAACGCGATTACCGGCTTGCTTCTCGCATCAACAGCAGCAGTCTGAAAGATATTCAAGAGGGATTCCACCATGCTCTTCTCGTCCCAAACACTGCTCGGACCTGAGTGTGCACCTGCAGCACACAAAAAGTTGTGAGTACAGTTCAGAAAATAAGAGGGGAAAGGGATGATAGTAATCTGAGCCGCACAACCGCAGTCAGGCAGACTACAAAAACATCCGGCCCAACAAGCAAACACTCAAACAAATGCCTGACGCCATACAAAAGATGCCCATCAGCCATAGCTTCCGGACCAAACACAAATAGACGCATGCGGGGACAACTGGAAACAGACTGCATGAAAGCCCAAAACACAAGCCACGCCATGGCCACCGAAACAAACAGGAACAAACTCGCCCAAATCCAGGGTCATGAGAAGCTCAAGGCAAGACGAAACAATAGCTTACTAGAATCAAATCATCAACAGCAGAACCATACCTTTGGCAAGAGTCCGCTGTTTCTCCTTCTCTAGCTGCAGAGCTCGCAGCTGCTTCTCCTTCTCTCTCGCAGCTGCATCTCCTTCTCTCGCAGATACTTTTTCTCCTCGGGATCTTTCGCGATCGAAAGTTGAAACTCCACGTCATCGATTTTTCGTTGCATTTCTCTTGCACCCCATCGATTTCTCGTTGCACATCCAGCATAGAGCGCAAGTCGACATCCATATCCTCCGCCAAATCTTGGCCGTCAAAGCTGAAGTCCTAGGGTTTCCAAGGCATAGATCCAAGTTTCAACGACGACGATTGATGGGTCCCCAACTTACAAAAGTCAACGCCGGTCAATGGAATAAAATCAACGTCTTTCAACGGTAGTCAAACGAACGATGGTTAAGAATATTCTATACCCACGTGTACGAGTATGTAGTACGGAGTATGTATGATGGTAAGTGTATTATATAAGAATGTGTCAATAGTATGCCTAGAATATTCTGTAACCTTAAAAATAGAATATTCTAGAAATATTCTGGTAAATTTGAGAGTAAAAATGTTTTATGCACAAGCTCCACGATGTAAAATTGTAATCCAATTGTATTTTCATCTTTTCTTTGTTTCTGATTGATTTGTGAAGTCGACCAGACAAGAAATACAAGTTTAAGAGGTTCTTTTCTTATTTGCGGACCTTGCTTGATATATTCAATATGTATGGTATATTCTGGTGATTAGATTTGGTTAAAGTTAAAACCCTTAACTCTAATATCAACTTAAATTAGGGCTCCAAAAGATCAAGAAACATATTTAGCCAAAGATCCACCATTGGCTTCTAAAATATATGATAAGATAGAATTAAGTTACAAATTCAAGATTAACTAAATCTATGAGTATAAAAGCTTATTAAATATTATAAAATTTTAAATCAAATCAACGTCACTCTTGTCTTCATTTTTGTTTTTTTTTTTCTCTCCTGATCTACATAAAATACTAGTTTTCATTAAAATTGGAAAATTCTTCAATAATAAGACTCAAAGACATATAGTACATAATAATACCATATAATTTATATTAATTCAAAAAGAATATTTTATGTTAGATTCTTATCTGACTCAATTTGTAATGCTTTCAATTTGTGGATGGTGGAATATGTGTTTTTGTGAGTGGTAATTCAACTACGGAAAGTGAAGCTAGTGAATCTGAATTGGTGCCGGATGCAGGAGAGTGGCTGCAAAAAATATTCTGGAAATCTCAGATGAGATTCCCACAGTTGGAAAGGTTGCAGAGGGGTTATGTTAAACAGGAAAACAAGAAACCTCACCTTTTCCTTTTAACCGGTTTCCTTTCTCTCAACCTTTAAGAAAGGCTACACACTTTCTTTACATCAACTCTCCACACATACATATATCAAAACACCTTCTCTCAATGCCACAATGATTGGTCTCCAAAGTCAAGGGCAAGAATGGATTTTGGCTATTGCCTTGTTAAATCATTCATTGAGAGTATACACACATACACACAAGATCTTATAATATGCATCTTTCATTACTACATGAATACAAGAGACAAAGTGTGGAGACTCTCTCTCTCTCTTTCTCCTGTTAGTACTTCATGTGAAGACCCCTTCTCCCTTGCCCTAACTACCTCTTAACTACCCTTTCCTCTCGCCACGTCATCCTTTTCCTTTTCC
>PUQB01000742.1:62319-107064 GCA_003024785.1 Selaginella tamariscina | reverse complement strand
TACTATGACTGAGAGCTTCCCATGTTCGATACAACTGTCCAATAAACTCTGCTACAGAGGGAACTCGATTGATATTGTCTTTCGGCAACACCATACTTTGAGGAATACACCCTTATTTCTAGTTAACACCTCCATCGAGCTACACCCAATCGCAGTGTGTGTGAGTTATTGTAACATATCTCAGCCATATCCAAGTGTTTAGCCCAATTAAGTTAATCACTTGAACATAGCATCTAAGATAATCCTTGACTTGCTGGTTCACCCTCTCTGTTTGACCATCTGTTTGCGGATGATAAGCCATATTGAACTTCAACATCGTACCAAACTGCTTAAACAAGATTCCCTAAAACTTGCCTGTAAATCGAGGATCCCGATCTGAGATCATCGTTTTGGTAGCCCGCGTACTCTTATGATTTCGAAAGAATAACTTTGCTGCTTGAATTGATTTATTGTGTCTACAGTTGGAATGAAATGAACAACTTTTAAAAACCGATCAACCACTACCATGAGCGCATTAAAACCACAAGATTTTAGTAATCCATGATAAAGTCCAAAGTACACTTTGAAATGACCGCTTTGAAATTGTAAACACTGCAACTTCTTAGCTCATTTTGCGACCGATTTCTTCACTTGTTGACATGTTGGGCATGTCTTAACAAACATCTTCTATCATACCCGGCCAATAGAATCCCTGTTTCAACAAAGCCAACATTTTATGCCTTCCACCATGTCCTACCAAAGGAACGTCATGATGCTCTCTTTAATAGCCTCTCCCTCCATGTCCCTTCTAGAACATAGAGTCTCTTTTCTTTATAATAAAGAACTCCATCGCATACAGCAAAGTGCACCCGTTGTCAAGCCACAATCCAAGAGCAAGGAGGTTTGTGGTCGTCGGGGACTCTGCAAGCCAGATGTGGTGCTTCTTAGGAAGCCTTGGTGGTTGTCAGGATGCTGTGATAACGTCCAACTCTAGGGGTCTGAATCGACAAGTTGGCCTTACCTCGGCAGTATTAGAAGGTGCTAAACGGCCTCTACCCAGGCGCGCGAGGTCCATGTACAGTGGTGGGGAAGTTCTACCAGGGTCTCATTGTGATGGTTGGCAGAGTGTGTTGCTCAGCCTAGGAGCGAGACAAGCAGGGAATCACCGATAAGAAGGTGAACAGAAGGAGTATTCATCCATATATCTATTTATAATGCCTGCCTGAGTACAAACTATCTCCGATAGGGGAGCAAGATACAAGATGCAGACTTGACTCCCAAAAAGATCCCAACTCACTACCAGCCTTCCTGCTTATATAGTGGGTCACCTAGCATAGATCCTAGGTACAGGTGGCGCATTCTTACTGGTCTGCCACTCTGTGACAGAGTCCTATTTGTCTCATTTATGTGCCTCCCTCACACGTGCTATCCTGCGTACCCTGGGTAGTTGGTCCGGACGATCGGATCTACACTTGGTTACGTCACCGCCTAACATCTGTCATCATCAATCTATACTTGCAGTACCTTTCTTATCTGGCGCTTCATCCCGTCACTCGTCCATGCTGGTTGGTAGTTTGACGGTGTCAGACCACTGTCAACCAGATGCCCGGACTTATTCGTTGGCACGTCCTTGGGCCATGTGTTCCCTCCCCTAGGCTATGTCCGAGTATCTACGGTAAGTAGAGGCTTCGTTTTCCACAGCGGCTAGCTTCTGCTTCAGAGCTATGATCATTGCCTCCTATAGCTTGGTAGCCTTATGTAGCTCCCTCAGGAACCCTTTGTTTCCTTTTTGCGCATTTTGCGTTCCCCTAGTTTCATGCCCTTGCGGTTGCCTTGTTTCGTCCGCTAAGGAGCCTATGGCACTATGTTTGTCCCAACATCCTATTATGGTAGTACCACCGTTACTTGGTTTACATGCGGTGCGAGTGGCATTGGGCTAGCGGGGATCTGCCTGTTGCCCGCCCTGGCGACGCTAATTGCTTGCGCCTCTAGCATTGGTTTGAACATCGGTAAAGTGAGTGTGGGCCTCCGCAAAGTGTGCACATCATCTCCTTGTGTTCTAGCCGTCTCTCTCTGTCGCCATACTTGGGTCGGTACGATTGTCGCTCGCGAGAACGAGACCTACAATTCCAATCTCTAGAGCGGGACCTCCAACGAAGTTGATTATCCCCTCCCTCTTGCAGCCGTAACTCCTTTGGCTATCTGCATCCCCTCCGGCCTTTCGTTCTACCATCAATGCGGCCGCATGTTGTAACCTATTGCTCAGGAGTTCGGCCAGCTGATAGCAATCATCCGTGTTGTGGGATCCGCGGATGTTACATACCCGGCAATACTTGTCCTACGTGTGGTGTACCCATTTGAGCCAATGTTGTGGTTAAGTTTTCCTTCCATGTGGCCCCTCATTGGGCCTCCCCACGTTGCAACTTCATGTGCCCCTTGGCTCCCGACCGTCTCTCCTTTCTGACCGGCTTTGGAACATCGGAGAGGTTTTCCTCATCAAAGGTGGTGTCATTCACCCCCTCAGTGTTCGATTTGTCCTGTGTCTTCCTCCCCTAACGTCTTTCGGCTTCCCACTTCTCAACCTTCTTGGCGTATCGGAGTGTTTGTCAAACATTTGGTCGTCATCTAAGCCGATCTACTTGCGGATCTCTAGCCGCAGTCCCTTTTGGTACCACATTTTCTTGGTTAAGTCGACTGGGGCATCCCTTAGCCGGGCAATGTACCCCAACATGCGGACTGTTGTATTTGTCGACCAACTCTCTTGCTTTCTACTTCAAGCTTGTTAGCTTGTGATCACCTCTTCTTCACTCTTTTCTTCCCCGGAAGGTATCCAGAAATGCCTTCTGTGTGGTTTCCTAGCGAGCTCCTTCATTTGCCTTTGGAATCGCATCCACCAAGCATTGTGCCTTCTTGTCTAGAGTGCATGCAAATGCACTCAGCTTCTTATGATTGTCAATTACTCTTTGGAGTTTGCGTACATGTTTGAACTAGTGTACGTGTTGGTTTGTGTCTTCCCCCTTTGCTCCACAAAATGCAGGTAAAGGCACTGTTATGGTGCTCTCCTACATTCGATTGAGCACATGGGCTAGTAAGGTAACCGGGTTGATTCCCATGGTGTCTCGTTGAGCCTGAGAAGTGCTCCGATCTGGACCCTCCGCTTCAGACGTGGTGTAGTCGACGTCCCAGTATTCTATGGGTACCTTTCTCCTCCCTAGTGGCCTTGCCCTTCTGTTGAGGGTGTTGACGAGGACGAGCTCCTCCAAAATGTCCCTCGGGGGCCCCCTTCGCAGGACCAACCTAACAGTTGATGGCGTGGCTTACCTTGGCTGGACGGTATTCCCCCATCCAGTGAGTGGCTTTGTAGGACCATGCATGGAATCCCCTCGGCAGCGTCTAGACGGTCATGATTGATAGGGCGGATCCTCCTTGCCCTGAGACGGTATCCCCTTGTCTGGTGATGATTGCAGCTCTGCGCGTGTGCCCTGGTGGATTTTCCCTCATGGGGCTAGTACGGTGCTGGTCACTTGGGCGAATCTCCCCTGCCCCTGAATGGAATCCCTCGTCGCTTGTCCAGAGTGGCCACTGTGCGGCCCCCCTTACTGGTACCTCTTCCTAGTCTGTCAACTCATCGACGTCCAATCGCCTTCGCGCAGTGGTCATCCCATGTGTACCCGACCTTTTGAAGCCTTGGGTTCTCATCCTGTAACCACCCTGGCCTGCTTCATCGTTCAATTGGCTGAACTCCTAGTGCAAAGGTTGCCTTATTGGCAATTGATGCCCCTCCCTATGGGGGCCTTCCAAAATGAGGCTCTTCCTCCCCTCTTTTTGGGCAACCATGAGCCCCCCGCCTTTTACCCTGGTAGGGTGACGGTGGCCCTGGGTTTCCTACCTTACGTCCATCGCGGCGTTGGCCATGCTAGACCTCCGGCTTATGTCCCCCATCACTATCCGTGTTGCTTTTGCCACCTTGAGATTGCCACCTCCGCCGCCGCATGCCTACCCTTTCCTGGGGTTCTCCTGTGCGGGGTTTCCTCCTTCAGGGGTACTCGTCGAACATAGGTTTCTAATCTTTGGTGTGGGGGCTCATCATGGCTGTCACTTTTGCCTACGTTGAGAGGTGGGGGGCTTTCATTGTCCTGCCATCCATCCCACTCTACATCATAGGTCATTGTCGGGCAAAAGTCGCCATTTCGGGTGTTGCTCATTCCCGCATGCTGTTGTACCTGGACTAACGTTCGGACATGCTGTGGTTTCTTCATATCCTTCTTTGTTGTCGACACATGCAACCGCCTCTACCGCTACTGTGCTGGGTTTACCGCTGCTTAGAGATTCAGGCCTGTGGTATTTGCATTGTTCCCTTAGGTAGGTGAGGTAGGGGCTGATTGCGGCAACCAATGTGCCTCGCTGCCTTCCATCAACCTCCCTCAGCCAGCCCGTCGCATCCTCTTGGCCAGTTGATGCTCGTTGATCTCTATTTATTCGAACGAGTTAATCCCAGCTCTCCTTCGGGCTGCAACTCTGCTTGCTATAGTGAACTCCATTCGTGTATACTATTTATCCCTCCGTGGTCGCCTCAAATGGTTGTCGGGGACTCCGCAGGCTAGATGTGGTGCTTCTTAAGAAGCCTCGGTGGTCGCCAGGCGACGCCATGGATAGCGTCCGAAACCGGCAAGCTAGCCTTACCTTGGTAGTACTAGAAGGTGCTAAATGGCCTCTACTCAGACGAGATGAGGGTCCATGTACAGGGGTGGGGAGTTCTACCAGGGTCCCACTATGATGGTTGGAAGAGTGCATTGCTCAACCTAGGAGCGGGACAAGCAGGGAATCACCGATAAGAACGTGAACAAAAGGAGTATGCATCCATATATCTATTTATAATGCTTGCCGGAGTACAAACTATCTCTGATAGGGAGCAAGATACAAGAATCAACTTGACTCCCAAAAAGACCCTGACCCACTACCAGCCTTCCTACTTATATAGTGGTCCCCTAGTGCTAGACCCTAGGTATAGGTGGCACATTCTTACTAGTCTGCTGTCACGACCCGATACAGAATACAGGATTCCGGATAGGACATGGGTTGCAGGACTTTCCTACAGGATTCCGGATACAGGATATGGTTGCAGGATTTTCCTACAGGATATTCCTACCAGGATTCCGGACACAGGATTCGGTTGCAGATATTCCTACAGGATATTCCTACAGGATATGCCACAGGATATGCCTAGAGGATAAGGGACATGTGGACTCATCTTAGCCTCTGCATGCATGCAACTCACTTTTGCATGCATGCAACCACTTTTGCATGCATGCCTAGATTAGCTCTTGGAGTTGTGAGCATAAAAGCTCCGACCTAATTGTTGTACAATCAGTTACTATCAACACCAGTCTTACTACGATCAATCTTGTCTTGTCTTGTTTCCTGTCTTGTTCCTGTTTTGCTCCCGGATCCTATCCTGTGCTTTCCTGTCTTGCTCCCGGATCCTATCCTGATCCTGTCTTGCTCCTAGATCCGTCCTGTTCCTATTCCTGGTTCCTGTCCTGCTCTCGGTCCTGTTCCTGAGTCAAGCCTTCATGTCCTTGGAATCCTGCTCTCTTCCTGTTTCCTGGATCGTGGCTTGACAGTTTGATAGTAACTGCTTCATAGTTCTCCGTTTTCCAGCTACCTTTTTCTTGATTCCTTTCCTTCATTTTCCTCCTTTTTTCTTTCCTAGATCATGGCTGATTTTGAGCATTTTCAACACGAGCACCAAATGCTACTTCATGAGCTGGCCACTTTGCGCCAAGTGGTCACCGACCTGCAAGGTTCCACCACTGCGGCACATGCAGCTGCTGATGCATCCTCCAAGGCTGCTGCGCAGGCTCTCTCCCAGGCATCGGTGGTTTCCTCTTCATCAAACTTTTCTTCGGAGCCGAAGGTTAGCATGCCAGAGAAGTTCAGTGGTAATCGTGCCGATTTCCAAGGTTTCCTGAATCAGATCCGACTCTTGATCCGTATGCAACCACGGCGCTACTCGACTGATGCTCAAAAGGTGGGTCTTTTGGCATCCTTACTAAGTGGATCTCCACGGGCTTGGGTTGCCCCCTTGCTGGAGCGTGACGATCCACTGATGGAAGACTTTGAAGGTTTCGTGGCTGCCTTTGAAGCCTGTTTTGGAGATCCTGATAAGTACCGTTCTGCATGCACGAAGTTACGGAAGCTCACTCAAGGATCCCGACCAGCTTCCGTCTATGCATCCGAATTTCAGCAACTTTGCACGAACATTCCATGGGACGAGACTGCATTGATCGAACACTTCCGTTTTGGGTTGAGGGACGACGTGAAGGACCTTCTCCTTACGTTACCGGATGCCCAAACATTAGCGGAGATCATGCAACAAGCTGTTCGTTGCGACAACCGTTTGTTCGAGCGTCGTCAGGAAAGATCCCGTCAACAGTTCCTGCAAACCAATCCTACAGCTGTGGTACATGTTCCTGCACCACCTTCTGGAGTAGTTCCTATGGAGGTTGAGAAATCCAAGCGTGGCTCTCTTTCCGCTGCCGAGAAGCAACGTCGTCGCAGTGAGAACCTGTGCTTGTATTGTGGTGGAGCAGGACACAAGGTGGCAGATTGTCCTATTAAAGCCAGGAACTTCAAGACGCGTGAAGTCGAAGCCGAAGTTCAGTCGGAAAACTCCAATGTCCACTTCGTCTAGGAGCCGCGAAGTTGGACGTAGGTGCAGGCTCCATTGGTGCTGCTCATACCATCCCGTCACTTAAGTTTCCTGTACACATTCATCTTAATAATCGAGAGCTCATGGAGTTTGCCTTGTTAGACACTGGTGCAAATGCATGCTTCATGGATGACACGTTTGCAACTCAACATGGCATTTCGGTGGTGAAGTTGAAGCGTGCAGTTCCTGTAGAGGTGGCCGATGGGCGTCTAATTGCTTCCGGTGCAGTTACCCATGCTACCGAACCTCTCTCCTGCAGGTATGGCACATTCAACTGTTCAATTTCCTTCAACTTGATCAAGACTCGGTCGACTCCCATCATTTTGGGCATGCCATGGTTCGTTGTTGCAAATCCGCAGATCGACTGGAGGTCTAGGACACTCACGTTTTCCTCTCCAACTTCTAGGATCAATCCTGTACCTTCCTGCGTGCAGGATACATCCTTAGTATCTGAGGCAGTACAAGCTACAGGATTGACCGTACCTGTTCCTGTACCAGTGTTGAAGACTCCTCCTCGACAGGATTCACCTCATGGCAGTTCCTCAGCACATCCGCAGGCTCTCCCCATTCCTGTAAGTTTGCGGTGTCCTGTACAGGGTTCTTCCAATCCTGTATCAGTGTCGAAGGTTCCTCCTCAACAGGATCCACCTCCTGTTGATTCGTCAGCACATTCGCAGGCTTCTTCCACTCTTGCGCAACCACGGACTCCTGTACAGGATTCTTCCAATCCTGTACACTCACGGTGTCCTGTACAGGATTCTTCCAATCCTGTACACTCATCAACAACCACACAGGTTTTTTCCAATCCTGCTTCTTTCTGTTACCCTGCCTCTGTTCCATCCCCAAGATCCTTCCTCTTTTTCAGTCACAGCTCCCTCCTTCTCCTCTCCGAGTTCTTACCACTACCATGCATGAACTCGCCACTGATCCTGCCCCCTTCCACCTTTTTGCTTTTCAAGTAACTCCTACGTCCTCTCCTACCTTTCCTGTATCCGACTCCCCTGTTTTTTCTCCTTCTCCTTCTCCTTCTCCTCCTTCTTCCCTACCATCCAAGTACCACGACTTTAAGGACGTTTTTGACAAGCACAAGGCTGCAGTTCTTCCTGTTCACAGGTCCTACGACTGTCCTATTGATCTTGCGGAAGGAAAGACTCCACCATTCGGACCGATCTATGCATTGTCACCCACAGAGTTGGAGGTTCTTCGTCAATACATCGAGGACAACTTAGGATCCGGCTTCATTCGTCACTCAAAGTCCCCTGCAGGAGCTCCTATCTTCTTTGTCAAGAAGAAGGATGGGAGTTTACGTTTGGTGGTGGACTACAGGGGTTTGAATCAAGTCACCATTCGGAATCGGTATCCGTTGCCATTGATCCCGGAACTTCTCGATCGGCTGCGAGGGGCAAAGGTGTTCACGAAGATCGACTTACGAGGAGCCTACAACCTTGTACGGATTCGTCCCGGCGATGAGTGGAAGACTGCCTTTCGTACAAGGTATGGACATTTTGAGTACACGGTAATGCCTTTCGGCCTTACCAATGCCCCAGCTGTATTCCAACACATGGTGAACGACATTTTCCGTGACTTCTTGGACCAGTTTGTGGTGATCTACCTCGACGACATCTTGATTTTCTCCAAGGACCAGGCGGCACATGACAAGCATGTACGACTAGTTTTAGAGCGGCTTCGCGAGCATGGCCTGTACGCGAAGTTGGAGAAGTGTTTTTTCGATAGGGATTCGGTGGAGTTCTTGGGCTACATCGTCTCTCCTGCTGGCGTTTCCATGGACATGCACAAGGTGAAGACCATCGTGGAGTGGGAGAGGCCCAAGTCGGTACGAGATGTACAATGTTTCCTTGGCTTTGCAAACTTCTACAGGCGGTTCATACAGGACTTCTCCAAGCGTGTACTTCCACTCACAGAACTCACCAAGCGCACAGGACTTTTCTCTTGGTCCGACAAGGCGGAACACGCGTTCACAACACTCAAGGACGTTTTCACGACAGCTCCGATTTTAGCACATCCTGACCCTTCTCATCCTTTCTTCATTGAAGCAGATGCCTCGGATTTTGCAGTAGGATCCGTCCTATCGCAAGTTGGAGAGGACAAGTTGCTTCATCCTGTAGCCTTTCACTCTCGTAAGTTCCTGTCGGCGGAGATCAACTACGAGATTCATGACAAGGAACTCAAGGCCATTGTGGATTCGTTTGAGGAATGGCGGCATTTCCTGGAAGGTGCTGCACATCCTGTACAAGTTCTTACGGATCACAAGAACCTGGAGTACTTTCAAACGGCTCGGGTCCTCAGTCGGCGACAGGCTAGGTGGGCAGAGTTCCTATCACGTTTTGACTTCGTCATCGTCTACAGGCCCGGCTTTCGGAATGGCAAGGCGGACGCATTGTCTAGGCGCTCTTACCTTGCACCAAGCCCGGGCGATCCTGCATTTGACGGTCAAAGGCAAGTGTTGTTGGGTCCTGATCGTTTCCGGCTTGCGGCACTGCAGGTTCATCAGGCTCCAGCAAATTCAACACTCCTACAGGACGTTCGTTCGCAGTTGCCTACAGACGACTTGGGAAAGAATGTGTTCTCACACATTCATCCTGACGTTGCAAGTTCCTCTTCCTCCAGTTCCCGTCCAGACTACAACCTATTCACCATACAGGATGGACTCCTGTACCGGGAAGGTCTCCTGTACGTTCCTGTTGGTATTTCTAGGACTCGTGTGGTACAGGATTGTCATGATACCCCGGCTACAGGACATTTTGGTGTGGCCAAGACAGTGGAATTGGTGACTCGCAACTATTGGTGGCCTGGGTTGCGAGGTTTTGTGGAGAGGTTTGTACGGAGTTGTGACACTTGTAGCAGGTCGAAGATGCCTCATCATGCACCCTCTGGTCTTCTTCGTCCTCTTCCTGTTCCGTCTGCTCCTTGGAGATCCATTTCTATGGATTTCCTCACAGATCTTCCTCCTTCCCGTGGATTTGATGCAGTTCTTGTGGTGGTTGACCGTTTCACCAAGCAGGCTCATTTCCTACCCTGCAACAAGACAGCTACAGGTCAGACAACTGCCGAGTTGGTGATCCGCGAGGTGTTCCGACATCATGGTCTTCCTGAGAGCATTGTTTCCGATCGAGGTCCACAATTCATGTCCAAGTTTTGGCGAGAGCTTCTTCGGAGTCTACAGGTCAAAGCGGATCTTTCTTCAGGATATCACCCACAAACCGATGGGCAGTCCGAACGCACAATTCAGACCTTAGAACAGTATCTTCGTTGCTTCATCAGTTACCAGCAGGACAACTGGTTGGACCTCCTTCCAATGGCAGAGTTTGCCTACAACAACTCCATCCACGCATCTACAGGACAGACACCTTTCTTTGCTCTTACAGGCCACCATCCACGTTTTGACTTTGCTCCTACCGCTTCTCCTTCTTCCGCTCCTGCAGTACAGGATCGTCTTCAGCATCTTCGGCAGGTACAGGATGATCTCCAGGTTCATCTTCAACAGGCACAGGAACGATACAAGCATCATGCTGATGCTCACCGACAGCCGGCACCTGCATACAAGATTGGTGATCTCGTGTGGCTTCTTCGTCGACACATTCGCACCAACAGGCCTTCTTCTAAGTTGGATTTTCAACGATTGGGCCCTTATAGGATCGTGGCGGAGGTAAATCCTGTAGCTTTCCGACTCGAGTTACCATCCACGGTGAAACTTCATCCTGTGTTTCACACCTC
Source organism: Selaginella tamariscina (assembly GCA_003024785.1). Lineage (NCBI taxonomy): Eukaryota > Viridiplantae > Streptophyta > Lycopodiopsida > Selaginellales > Selaginellaceae > Selaginella > Selaginella tamariscina. The sequence continues at coordinate 96,638 of PUQB01000742.1, read as the reverse complement.
TTTGTTGGAGCCGTATCATCCTTCTTCTCTTCCTGGTCGTGTTTCTTCTCCTCCCCCTCCTGTGGTCATTGACACGGAACCTGAGTACGAAGTCGCAGCCATCCTTGACTCTCGTCTTCATCGTCACCAACTCCAATACTTGGTGGATTGGAAAGGGTACCTGCCTACTGATCGCACTTGGGAACCTGCATCCAACTTACTCCATGCTTCTTCCAAGGTTGCTGCCTTCCATCGGCATTATCCTGCTAAACCAGGTCCCAAGACTCGTGGAACTCGTCTTTAGGGAGGAGGTGCTGTCACGACCCGATACAGAATACAGGATTCCGGATACAGGACATGGGTTGCAGGACTTTCCTACAGGATATACAGGATTCCGGATACAGGATATGGGTTGCAGGATTTTCCTACAGGATACTCCTACCAGGATTCCGGACACAGGATTCGGTTGCAGGATATTCCTACAGGATATGCCACCAGGATATGCCTAGAGGATAAGGGACATGTGGACTCATCTTAGCCTCTGCATGCATGCAATCACTTTTGCATGCATGCAACCACTTTTGCATGCATGCCTAGATTAGCTCTTGGAGTTGTGAGCATAAAAGCTCCGACCTAATTGTTGTACAATCAGTTACTATCAACACCAGTCTTACTACGATCAATCTTGTCTTGTCTTGTTTCCTGTCCTGTTCCTGTTTTGCTCCCGGATCCTATCCTGTCTTTCCTGTCTTGCTCCGGATCCTATCCTGATCCTGTCTTGCTCCTAGATCCGTCCTGTTCCTATTCCTGGTTCCTGTCCTGCTCTCGGTCCTGTTCCTGAGTCAAGCCTTCATGTCCTTGGAAACCTGCTCTCTTCCTGTTTCCTGATCGTGGCTTGACATCTGCCGCCCTGTGACAAAGTCTTGTCTGTCTCATTTATGCGCCTCCCTCAAGCGTTCTGTCTTGCGTATCCTGGGTAGTGGTCCGACCGATCGGATCTATGCCCATTTACACCGTCGCTTGACATTTTGTCACCATCAGTCTATACCTGCAATATCTTCCTTATTCAACACTTCGTCCCGTCGCTCGTCCGCGTCGGCCTGGCAGTTTGACGGTGTCAGACCATCGTCAACCAGCTTACTTAGGAGCAAGATAAGGATTAGGAACAAGACAAGAGCATGACAGGAACTAGAGCAAGAGGCTTGACTCAGGAACAGGACAAGGATTAGAAACAAGATAAGAACAGAAGCAAGGAGCAAAACAAGAACAAGACAAGAATATTGTAGAAAGACTGGTGTTGATAGTAACTGATTGTACAACAATTAGGTCGGAGCTTTTATGCTCACAACTCCAAGAGCTAATCTGGTCATGAGCCTAATCTAGTCATGAGCTAAAAAGGTGACATTTATCCTGTAAGTATATCTGTAAGCATATCTTGTAAGCATATCATGTAGGTATATTCTATAGGTATATCCTATAGGCATATCCATAGGTATATCTTGTATCTCGTATTTTATATCTTGTATCCTGTATTGGGTCGTGACAACACCTCCTCCCTAAAGACGAGTTCCACAAGTCCTGGGACCTGGTTTAGTAGGATAACGTTGATGGAAGGCAACAACTTTAGAAGAAGCATGAAGTAAATTGGATGTAGGTTCTCAGTGCAATTGGTAGGCAAATAACCTTTCCAATTCATCAAGTATTGAAGTTGTGGTGATGAAAACGAGAATCAAGAATGTTGCAACTTCATACTCAGGTTCATTGTCAATGACCACAAGGGGGAGAAGAAGAAGCATGACCAGGAAGAGAAGAAGGTGGTATGGTCCAACAAAGAGGTGTGAAACACAGGATGAAGTTTCACCACAGATGTAGCTATAGTCGGAAAGCTACAGAATTGACCTCAACCGCAATCCTATAAGGGCCCAATCCAACTTAGAAGAAGGCCCGTTGGTGTGAATAGTTGACGAAGAAGCCACACAAGATCACCAATCTTGTATGTGGTGCCGCTGACGATGAGCATCAGCATAACGTTTATACTATTCTTGTGTTTGTTAAAGATGAACCGGAGATCATCCTGTACCTGACGAAGATGCTAGAGACGATCATGTACTGCAGGAGTGGAAGAAGGAGAAGCATGAGGAGCAAGGTCAAAACGTGGATGGTAGCCTGTAAGAGAGAAGGAAGGTGTCTGGCCTGTAGATGCGTGAAACAGAGTTGTTATAAGCAATCCACCACAGAAGAAGGTCCACTTGTTGTCCTATGGTAACAGATGAAACAGCGAAGGTACTACTCCAAGGTTTGAATCGTGCGTTTTGACTACCTATCAGTTTACGGATGATATCTTGAAAAAAGATCCACTTTAACTTGTAAACTTCGGAGAAGCTCTCGCCAAAACCTGAACATGAATTTGGGCCTGATCAGAAATAATGCTTTCAGAAAGACCATAATGTTGGAACACTTTGCGGATCACCAACTCAATAGTTGTTTGGCCTGTAGTCATCTTGTTACATGGTAAAAAATGAGCCTATTTGATGAAACGGTCAACCATCACAAACTGCATCAAATCCACGAGAAGGAGGAAGATCTGTGAGGAAATCCATAAAAATGGACCTCAAGGAGTAAAAGGGAACAGGAAGAGGACGAAGAAGACTAAAAGAGCACGTGATGAGGCATCTTTGACCTGTTGCAAGTGTCACAACTCCGTAAAAACTTTTTCATAAAAAAAGAAGCGCGCAGGATTAATCCCTGAGCCACTCTAGAGTTATATTAAGAAACCTACTACCAGCCTTGGGTTAATCACCGAAAAAAAAAAGGGCGGCGGGATTAACCGCCGCCCATGGCCTGCGGAAGGGCCTGGCGGCGGGATTAATCCTGCCGCAGCCCATGCCCTGCACGAAATGCAATGGGATTAATCCCGTTGCACGCCCATGCCCTGTGCGAATGCGGCAGGATTAATCCCGCCGCCTAGGCCTTCAAACATGCCATTGGTAGCGAGATAAATCCCACCGGATTTCATGCAGGACATGCATCGGCGGCAGGATTAATCCGGCCTGCTGCCAACATGCAGGCCATGGGCGGCGGGATTATCTTACTGCCCTCCACACAGGCCATGGGCAGCGGGATTAATCCTGCCGCTCTTCGGTTAGCCTCATGAGTGACGGATTAATCCTACCGCTCATGAGGCTAACCGAATAGCCTGCCTGAAGGGCGGCGGGATTAATCCCATCGCCGAGGCCCTAACCATATAGCGGCGGGATTAATCCCGCTGCTATGTTAATATATATGTGTGTAGGAGATGCATGTGTGTGCCAGAGATAAACAAATCAGATAAAATTATAGTGATACACATGCAACATATGTATATGTATATGTATATCGTATGTGTGTTGCTAAATAAATTAAATTATACAAACACACACACACACACACCACACACATATATGTATATATATGTTATGTATATACAGTGTCGTGTGTGTGCGAGAGATAGATAAATAAATAAAATTATACAGATACTGGTACACATAATATAGTATGTATATATGTACATAGGTATATATATGTGTATATGTATATCGTGTGTATGCATGTTGCGAAACAATAAAAATCATACAAATAAACAAACACACACAAACACACACATATATATACAGGAGTGTGCTGTGTGTGCAAGAAATAAAATTCATAAATTAAAAAATTATACATATACACAAACACACACACACACACACACACACACAGATATTATATATATATATATATATATTATATATAGGAATGTGCGTGTGTGTGCGAGAGATAGATAAATAAATTATATTATTAAGATACACACACATATAAATGTACATGTGAATAAAAATAAATAAATAAACTTAGGAGTGTGGTGAAAAGAGAGAGAGAGACTCACCTGTGTGTGAGAGAGGGGGAAGATTTCATAGTCGTCACTGCTGTCTTGAAACCCTAAGAATATACCTAAACCTAAAAGGATAGAATATATATTAAACCCTAATCAAATATTCCTTCTAAGAATATACTTAAACCCTAAAAAAATAAATAATAGATTCACCCTAAACGAATATTCTTTCATTATATTATCAGCGTGTGCGTGTGCATGGGTGTATTACACTACCCCCAAAATAAAAATTATACAGGGGTTTAATATGTGTGTGTCCCATGAGAGTGTTAAAGTTTCACGTGTAGCATAATATATACACACATAGTATTATACATATAGACATACATACATATTAGTACATATTAAATATTAGAGAGATAGAGTACATATTATGGATCATGTATGGGTGTATGTATGAGAGAAGAGAGACAATACATATTATGGATCATGCATGGTGTGTATGTTTGAGAGAAGAGATACAGTACATATTACATGGATCATGCATGGTGTGTATGTATGAGAGAAAAAGGAGTGTCAATAAATTAAATTCATACCCATTGTACACATATATACATACACACGTGTATACAACACATACATACATACATATTACATGTGTAAATTCAATGTGTTACATAGGGTTTAGGGTTAGGGTTTAGGATGGATCATGCATGTGTATGTACGAAAGAAGAGAGAGTGTTAAAAAATTATTTTTTTACGTATTGCATATATTAGTACACATATATACATACACATATTATACACAGATATACATACATAGTATAATATTGTAACATCAGTATATATTATGGATCATGCATGGTGTGTATGTATGAAAGAAGAAAGACAGGTTACATGTTATGGATCATGATCATGCATGATGTGTATGTATGAGAGAAGGGATTATGCATGGTGACATTGTGTACGTATGAGAGAGAGAGAGAGTGTTAACAAATTAAAATCATACACATTGCATATATTAGTACACATATATACATATACACGTGTAATACACACAAACATACATATGTATTACATGTGTAAATTCAATGTGTTACAACATAAAGATTGAGTACATATATATCATATATACAGCGTTGAACATGATGTTTTTTAATAAAAAGCAACATATTTCTCAAGTTTGGTTTAGGGCAATGTACATGTGTGTGTATGTGTTTCTGTAAGTGCTTCTAATGCGTGTGCACGTGTATATATAAATTTATGATTGTGTTATATATGTGTGTAAAACAAACATCAAATAATTAAGAAAATAATATTAATAAAACACTATGAGCATATTTTAAATTATACATAATAATATATGATTTTATCTAATATATAGCCATATATAATTTTAATAATATTATTAATTTAATATTGATAATAAGGTTTAACATTGGAATATTCTTGAAATAATAAGAATTTAATTGAGAAAATCCCATTAATATATACAAATGTAAATCAAGTATTAAATAATTAACTAAATTAATTATGATAATCATATTTAATATTGGAATATTTTTGGAATAATAAGAAAATAATAAAGAATATCCATTAATATAAAGAAGATTAATTACTTAAGTAATTAAGAAAATGACACACTATGAACATATTTTAAATTATACATAATAATACATCATTTTATCTAATATAGTCATATATAGTTTAATATATATTAATTTAATATTGATAATAAGGATTAACATATGAATATTCTTGAAATAATAAGAAATTAATTGAGAAAATCCCATTAATATATACAAATGTAGAATAATTACTGAAATAATTAAGAATAAGACTAATTTAATTATGATAATCAGGTTTAATATTGGAATATTCTTTGACTATTAAGAAAATAATAAAGAATATCCATTAATAGTAGGAAATGTAAATTAATTACTCGAGTAATTAAGAAAATAATATTAATAAATAGACTATGAATATATTTTAAATAATACATAATAATATATCAATTTATTTATTGTATAAGTGTGTGTGTATATATATATATATATATAATATAATATAAACTTAATAATATATACTTGAATATTAACAATGTAAAATAATTATTAAAATTTCGTAATATTAAACAGCTTGAATCACTTAAATGACATTAAATGCAATTTTAAAACACTCATTAGAATTAGAGAGTATATATGTCAGAGTGTCGGTTATTTGTGTTAACTCATTTTAAATTTTATTTTCTGTTCTTTTCAAAAATTTTGAATTTCTGACATAAGTATTGTCGGTCTGACATGTAAATTTAAAAATGCATTTAATTTCCCATTCAAATTCAGATCTGGTTCTTTCTTCATTAAGGGTTTCTTTATTTCTTTATTTTTCACTCTTCAGATTTTCTTTTTTCTTCATATTGATCAGCTCAGGAGCGACATTAAATTGGGTGCGTTATTGTTTATAGGAAAGCACAGCACCTTCAGTGCTGTTTACAAGTGTTATGCACCACTACGCACAAATAGAGACCCAAAACCACCCGACCTCCCCAAGCTGTCTCTAGTCTCCACATGCTGCTCTCCAAAAAGGCTTCCAATATTAAGGTGCCCTTAATTCTCTTAGATCTAGGTATAGCTCTTTAGGAATATTTTGGCTTATACCTTCTAGGAATATTCTTTGATTTGTTATATGGATCATAACAATCCTCCCCCATTAGCAAGTCCTTGTCCTCAAGGGCAGTATAACTTACTCAACTGATCCTATATCATTAGCCTTGTATATCCACAAAGAATCTACCCGGGATTCATTCCTTGTGAGTACCTTATCGATACGCTTCAGAATCTCATAAGGACCTGAGTACCTAGGAGACAATTTATCATTGCGTCCCTTCCGTAAGGCCACAACAGTGTTCCGCTTACATGTGTGGCAAATACCACTCGGAGATATACATAATCTCCCACCTGGAACTCTTGGAAGCTTCTGTGCTCATTAACAACTTGATAGCTTGGCTCTAAGATGCTTGTAAGTTCTTCTTACACAAACTCTGAATGTTTCCAAGTTCAACACTCAAATCTTTAGCTTCCTCATCCATGTTGCCTTGAGCTTTCTTACTTGCTAACCCAACTCAAAAGTTGTCTTGAGATGCCGTCCAAACATAGCATAGTATGGACTCATTCCAATGTTATTGTGTCCTTGGCAAACGGGTGACAAAGTCCATAGAGATATTGCCCCATCACTTGTTAGAATAAGCAATGGTATTAATAACCCACCTGGTTTCTCCTTGGGCACCTTTACTTGCTGACACTTGTCACAAGTCTTGCAGTACTCTATGATATCAACTTTCATATTCCTTCAGTAGAAACCTCCTCTTGATCAACTCATACATTTTCCTCCCCTCAAAATGACCAACCTTCGGGTGATCATGATGGAAATATAGTACTTGGTTGATCAAATGGTCCACACGAGGAAGATACACATGGCCATTGTAATACAAAACTCCATCCTGAAATGAGAATGGTTGCTCTAGCTATCCTCTGAGCTCTTGCACCTTGGCGTCTTGTGCTTGAGCATGTTGAACTACCTGGCTAAACTCATTGACCGTTCTTGTTAATGCATTACATAAGCATGTTTGGAATTCTCCAACTATTGTGGCTCTCCTAACATGTGACAAAGCATTTGCCACCACGTTAGCTTTCCCCGCACGATGCTCAATAGGAAATTTGCCAAATTGCATGAGCTTAACCATCCAGCAAGCTTGTCAAAAACTTTTTTTGCGTGAACAAATACACCAAAGGCTTGTGATCTGTAAACACCTTGAAACTTGCACCATAAAGATAGTGCCTCCAAACTCGTAATGCATTAACAATAGCCAATAATTCTTGCTCATACGTTGAGTACCGTTACTCTATAAGATTCAAAGTACGACTCTCATAAGCAATAGGCCTTCCCTCTTGCATAAGTACAACTCCAATGGCCACTCCACTTGCATCACACGATACCTCATAAAGCTTAAAGGGATCTGCAATACATAAAACTGGTGCACGTACCAAAGCTTATTTCAAAGCTTGGAAACTGCTCTTCTTTGAAGCACTTCATGCAAAGGGAACATCCTTTCTCAACAACCTAGTTAACGGAGAAGTTTTCTTGGCATAATCCTTGACATACTGCTGGTAATAACCAACCATGCCCAAGAAACTCTGTAACTCTTCTGCATTGCTAGGAATTGGCCATTGCTCCACCACTGCCACCTTTTGTGGATTAGTCTTCACTCCACTTGGCATCATAATGTGACCCAAATACTCCACTTTGCACTGAGCAAATACACATTTGCTCTTCTTTGTATAGAGCTTGTTCTCCCTCAACAATTAAAGAACTCTTCACAAATGCTGCACATGCTCCTTCATATTTTTACTATAAATAAGAATATCATCGAGGAAGATCTCCACAAAGTCATGTAAGTAGTCACCAAACACCTCAGTCATCAACAACCGAGTGAATGTGACTGGGGCATTTGTTAAGCCAAATGGCATAACAGTGAACTCGAAATGCCCAAAGCTAGTGTTAAAAGCAGTTTTGTAGATATCTGCCTCCTTCACAACAATCTGATGATACTCATTGCGCAAATCTATCTTGGTGAACACTTTGGCTCCACTGAGATGATCCATGATAGTATCCACACATGGCATGGGCATCATGTCCTTCACTGTTTGCTTGTTGAGAGCTTTATAATCTATGCACATCCTTATGGTGCCATCTTTCTTCATGACAAGCAATACTGGTGCACCAAATGGAGACTTGCTTAGTTGTATGAAGCCATATTCCAATAGCTCCATTACTTGCTCTTAACCTCTTACTCCTTAGCATGGCTCAGTCGGAATGGCTTACAGTAAATGGCTTTCGTACCCTATTCCAACACAATCTCATGCTCCACACCTCTTGCATGTGGTAAGCCATGAGGTAGCTCCGGAAGGAAGATGTTAGCAAACTCCTCGCACAACAGTTTTGTTCAAGGTGATAGTAAAAGAACTTGTTTGGAGACTCAAGCTTTGTTCCAAACCAAGTGTCTTTCACTTCACTATACTCAAGCTTTATGTGCTTGGTGCTCCACTAGATCTTAGGATCTACACGCACTAGCTCCGCAAGAAAGAAAGTCTCCACCAATTGGGTTTTGCTAACCTCTAGTTGTAACTCCTCCACACAAGCAATTTAGCTCTGTGTGACAACTGAGCCCTCAATCTCGTATTGAGGCACAATCTTCATGCAGCTCCACCAGCTGGGTTTTGTCAACCTACAGATGTAACTCCTCCACACAAGCACTGTAGCTCTATGTGATAGTTAAGCCCTCAATCTCGTATTGAGGCACAATCTTCGTGCAACTCCACCAGTTGGTTTTGCCAACCTCTAGCTGTAACTCCTCCACATAAGCACTATAGCTTTGTGTGATAGCTAAGCCCTCAATCTTGTATTGAGGCATAGTCTTCGTGCAGCTCCACCAGCTGGGTTTTGCCAATCTACAGCTGTAACTCCTCCACACAAGCACTATATCTCTGTGTGATAGCTGAGCCCTCAATCTCGTATTGAGGCTCTTCGCACAGCTCCACCAGTTGGGTTTTGCCAACCTCCAGTTATAACTCCTTCACACAAGCACTTTAGCTCTGTGTGCCCTTAATCTCGTATTGAGGCACAGTCTTCGTGTAGCTCCACCAGCCAGGTTTTGCCAACCTCTAGCTATAATTCCTCCTCACAAGCACTGTAGCTCTATGTGATAACTGAGCCCTCAAATTTGTATTGAGGCACAGTCTTCGTGGGCAAGCTGCACTCCTCCATTAACTTTGTTGACACAAAGTTATCGCTACTCCTGCTATCCACAAAGACTCGCACTGGACGCTCACCAAGTCGTCCCTCCACCATATAGCACATGTATGTGGCTCCTCTCATGCCATGTAGTTTACATGTTGAGCAAGAAAAACAGAAATTTAGAGAAGTCGCCTTTGTGCTCCTCTCCACGCTCCATCTCCTGAAGCTTCTTAGGCATTTACTTGTCCTTGCCACTAATGAAACCCTTCCTTGGACAATTTTGCCTTTCAGTGTCCAACATCTCTATATAGGTGGTATTCTTCTCCTTCCCACTAGGCACTCATCTTGAACCTTGCTCCGATACCAATTGTTAGGCACCACTACGCACAAACTAAAGACCCAAAACCACCCGACCTCCCTCAAGCTGTCTCTAGTCTCCACATGCTGCTCTCCAAAAGGCTTTCAATATTAAGGTGCCCTTAATTCTCTTAGATCTAGGTATAGCTCTTTAGGAATATTTTAGCTTATACTTTCTAGGGAATATTCTTTGATTCATTATATGGGTCATAACAAGAAGTAAGTATTATAAATAAATTTAGATATATTTATAAAGATTCACTCTCTTACATTCTCTCTTAAAATTAGAATTTAAGGATTTAGGAATGCATTAGGATTATAATATATTCCGTTATGGATTTATCTTGTTTAAATATCCTTCTAACTTAATATTCTCAATTAGCCAGGGCGGCGGGATTAATCTGGCCATTTCTTTTTCGCCCCTGCCACCATCTCTTTGATAGCCATGGCAGAATTAGTCCGGGCAATGCTTCTTCGCTTCTGAAAAAGAGCGGCAGGATTAATATCTCTTAATTGATAAAAGAGTTACTTGAATTTATTAAAGAGTTGTCGGCGGGATTAATCCCGCCAACCATTTTAAGATGCAGAGAAGGGGTGGCAGGATTAATCTCGCCATCCACTTTCTTGTTTTAAATATTTATGGGCAGGATTTATCCCAAGATCTCTTTGAAATCATAGCTTCGGAGAGAGTTGTGGGCGGGATTAATCTCGCCGCCTATTCCCATCGTAAGAGTTTGGGCGGATTAATCCCGCCCCCTCTTCTTGTCGGAAGGAGTTGTGGTGGGATTAATCCCACCGCCTCTCTCCGATGAGGAAGATCCGGCAGCAGGATTAATCCCACCGCCTCTTCCTCATCGGATTGAATTGCGGTGAGATTAATTCCATCGCCTCTCTCCGACGAGGAAGATCCGGCGGCGAGATTAATCCTGCCACTTCTTCCTTGTCGGAGGGAGTCTGCGGCGGGATTAATCCCACTGCCTCTCTCCAATGAGGAAGATCCGGTGGCGGGATTAATCCCGTCAATTCTTCCTCGTCGGAGGGAATCAGCGGCGGGATTAATCCGCCGACTCTCTCCGAAGGGATAGAGTTGACAGTGGGATTAATCCCGTCGACTCTCTCCGAAGGGGTAGCTTCGTTGGTAGAAGTAATCCCGCCGACTCACTTCGAAGGGGTAGAAGTCGACGGCGGGATTAATCCCGCCCACCGTTCCTCGTCGGAGGGAGTCGTGGACGAGATTAATCCCGCCCATCAGTTGTATTAATGAAGCATGAGATATTATTGTCACGACCCGATACAGAATACAGGATTCCGGATACAGGACATGGGTTGCAGGACTTTCCTACAGGATTCCGGATACAGGATATGGGTTGCAGGATTTTCCTACAGGATATCCTACCAGGATTCCGGACACAGGATTCGGTTGCAGGATATTCACAGGATACAGGATATGCCACAGGATATGCCTAGAGGATAAGGGACATGTGGACTCATCTTAGCCTCTGCATGCATGCAATCACTTTTGCATGCATGCAACCACTTTTGCATGCATGCCTAGATTAGCTCTTGGAGTTGTGAGCATAAAAGCTCCGACCTAATTGTTGTACAATCAGTTACTATCAACACCAGTCTTACTACGATCAATCTTGTCTTGTCTTGTTCTGTCTTGTTTTCCTGTCCTGTTCCTGGATCCTGTCCTGCTCCGGATCCTGTCCTGTTTCCTGTCTTGCTCCCGGATCCTATCCTAATCCTGTCTTGCTCCTAGATCCGTCCTGTTCCTATTCCTGTTCCTGTCCTGCTCTCGGTCCTGTTCCTGAGTCAAGCCTTCATGTCCTTGGAATCCTGTCTCTTCCTGTTTCCTGGATCGTGGCTTGACAGTTTGATAGTAACTGCTTCATAGTTCTCCGTTTTCCAGCTACCTTTTTCTTGATTCCTTTCCTTCATTTTCCTCCTTTTTTCTTTCCTAGATCATGGCTGATTTTGAGCTGTTTTCAACACGAGCACCAAATGCTACTTCATGAGCTGGCCACTTTGCGCCAAGTGGTCACCGACCTGCAAGGTTCCACCACTGCGGCACATGCAGCTGCTGATGCATCCTCCAAGGCTGCTGCGCAGGCTCTCTCCCAGGCATCGGTGGTTTCCTCTTCATCAAACTTTTCTTCGGAGCCGAAGGTTAGCATGCCAGAGAAGTTCAGTGGTAATCGTGCCGATTTCCAAGGTTTCCTGAATCAGATCCGACTCTTGATCCGTATGCAACCACGGCGCTACTCGACTGATGCTCAAAAGGTGGGTCTTTTGGCATCCTTACTAAGTGGATCTCCACGGGCTTGGGTTGCCCCCTTGCTGGAGCGTGACGATCCACTGATGGAAGACTTTGAAGGTTTCGTGGCTGCCTTTGAAGCCTGTTTTGGAGATCCTGATAAGTACCGTTCTGCATGCACGAAGTTACGGAAGCTCACTCAAGGATCCCGACCAGCTTCCGTCTATGCATCCGAATTTCAGCAACTTTGCACGAACATTCCATGGGACGAGACTGCATTGATCGAACACTTCCGTTTTGGGTTGAGGGACGACGTGAAGGACCTTCTCCTTACGTTACCGGATGCCCAAACATTAGCGGAGATCATGCAACAAGCTGTTCGTTGCGACAACCGTTTGTTCGAGCGTCGTCAGGAAAGATCCCGTCAACAGTTCCTGCAAACCAATCCTGCAGCTGTGGTACATGTTCCTGCACCACCTTCTGGAGTAGTTCCTATGGAGGTTGAGAAATCCAAGCGTGGCTCTCTTTCCGCTGCCGAGAAGCAACGTCGTCGCAGTGAGAACCTGTGCTTGTATTGTGGTGGAGCAGGACACAAGGTGGCAGATTGTCCTATTAAAGCCAGGAACTTCAAGACGCGTGAAGTCGAAGCCGAAGTTCAGTCGGAAAACTCCAATGTCCACTTCGTCTAGGAGCCGCGAAGTTGGACGTAGGTGCAGGCTCCATTGGTGCTGCTCATACCATCCCGTCACTTAAGTTTCCTGTACACATTCATCTTAATAATCGAGAGCTCATGGAGTTTGCCTTGTTAGACACTGGTGCAAATGCATGCTTCATGGATGACACGTTTGCAACTCAACATGGCATTTCGGTGGTGAAGTTGAAGCGTGCAGTTCCTGTAGAGGTGGCCGATGGGCGTCTAATTGCTTCCGGTGCAGTTACCCATGCTACCGAACCTCTCTCCTGCAGGTATGGCACATTCAACTGTTCAATTTCCTTCAACTTGATCAAGACTCGGTCGACTCCCATCATTTTGGGCATGCCATGGTTCGTTGTTGCAAATCCGCAGATCGACTGGAGGTCTAGGACACTCACGTTTTCCTCTCCAACTTCTAGGATCAATCCTGTACCTTCCTGCGTGCAGGATACATCCTTAGTATCTGAGGCAGTACAAGCTACAGGATTGACCGTACCTGTTCCTGTACCAGTGTTGAAGACTCCTCCTCGACAGGATTCACCTCATGGCAGTTCCTCAGCACATCCGCAGGCTCTCCCACTCCTGTAAGTTTGCGGTGTCCTGTACAGGGTTCTTCCAATCCTGTATCAGTGTCGAAGGTTCCTCCTCAACAGGATCCACCTCCTGTTGATTCGTCAGCACATTCGCAGGCTTCTTCCACTCTTGCGCAACCACGGACTCCTGTACAGGATTCTTCCAATCCTGTACACTCACGGTGTCCTGTACAGGATTCTTCCAATCCTGTACACTCATCAACAACCACACAGGTTTTTTCCAATCCTGCTTCTTTCTGTTACCCTGCCTCTGTTCCATCCCCCAAGATCCTTCCTCTTTTTCAGTCACAGCTCCCTCCTTCTCCTCTCCGAGTTCTTACCACTACCATGCATGAACTCGCCACTGATCCTGCCCCCTTCCACCTTTTTGCTTTTCAAGTAACTCCTACGTCCTCTCCTACCTTTCCTGTATCCGACTCCCCTGTTTTTTCTCCTTCTCCTTCTCCTTCTCCTCCTTCTTCCCTACCATCCAAGTACCACGACTTTAAGGACGTTTTTGACAAGCACAAGGCTGCAGTTCTTCCTGTTCACAGGTCCTACGACTGTCCTATTGATCTTGCGGAAGGAAAGACTCCACCATTCGGACCGATCTATGCATTGTCACCCACAGAGTTGGAGGTTCTTCGTCAATACATCGAGGACAACTTAGGATCCGGCTTCATTCGTCACTCAAAGTCCCCTGCAGGAGCTCCTATCTTCTTTGTCAAGAAGAAGGATGGGAGTTTACGTTTGGTGGTGGACTACAGGGGTTTGAATCAAGTCACCATTCGGAATCGGTATCCGTTGCCATTGATCCCGGAACTTCTCGATCGGCTGCGAGGGGCAAAGGTGTTCACGAAGATCGACTTACGAGGAGCCTACAACCTTGTACGGATTCGTCCCGGCGATGAGTGGAAGACTGCCTTTCGTACAAGGTATGGACATTTTGAGTACACGGTAATGCCTTTCGGCCTTACCAATGCCCCAGCTGTATTCCAACACATGGTGAACGACATTTTCCGTGACTTCTTGGACCAGTTTGTGGTGATCTACCTCGACGACATCTTGATTTTCTCCAAGGACCAGGCGGCACATGACAAGCATGTACGACTAGTTTTAGAGCGGCTTCGCGAGCATGGCCTGTACGCGAAGTTGGAGAAGTGTTTTTTCGATAGGGATTCGGTGGAGTTCTTGGGCTACATCGTCTCTCCTGCTGGCGTTTCCATGGACATGCACAAGGTGAAGACCATCGTGGAGTGGGAGAGGCCCAAGTCGGTACGAGATGTACAATGTTTCCTTGGCTTTGCAAACTTCTACAGGCGGTTCATACAGGACTTCTCCAAGCGTGTACTTCCACTCACAGAACTCACCAAGCGCACAGGACTTTTCTCTTGGTCCGACAAGGCGGAACACGCGTTCACAACACTCAAGGACGTTTTCACGACAGCTCCGATTTTAGCACATCCTGACCCTTCTCATCCTTTCTTCATTGAAGCAGATGCCTCGGATTTTGCAGTAGGATCCGTCCTATCGCAAGTTGGAGAGGACAAGTTGCTTCATCCTGTAGCCTTTCACTCTCGTAAGTTCCTGTCGGCGGAGATCAACTACGAGATTCATGACAAGGAACTCAAGGCCATTGTGGATTCGTTTGAGGAATGGCGGCATTTCCTGGAAGGTGCTGCACATCCTGTACAAGTTCTTACGGATCACAAGAACCTGGAGTACTTTCAAACGGCTCGGGTCCTCAGTCGGCGACAGGCTAGGTGGGCAGAGTTCCTATCACGTTTTGACTTCGTCATCGTCTACAGGCCCGGCTTTCGGAATGGCAAGGCGGACGCATTGTCTAGGCGCTCTTACCTTGCACCAAGCCCGGGCGATCCTGCATTTGACGGTCAAAGGCAAGTGTTGTTGGGTCCTGATCGTTTCCGGCTTGCGGCACTGCAGGTTCATCAGGCTCCAGCAAATTCAACACTCCTACAGGACGTTCGTTCGCAGTTGCCTACAGACGACTTGGGAAAGAATGTGTTCTCACACATTCATCCTGACGTTGCAAGTTCCTCTTCCTCCAGTTCCCGTCCAGACTACAACCTATTCACCATACAGGATGGACTCCTGTACCGGGAAGGTCTCCTGTACGTTCCTGTTGGTATTTCTAGGACTCGTGTGGTACAGGATTGTCATGATACCCCGGCTACAGGACATTTTGGTGTGGCCAAGACAGTGGAATTGGTGACTCGCAACTATTGGTGGCCTGGGTTGCGAGGTTTTGTGGAGAGGTTTGTACGGAGTTGTGACACTTGTAGCAGGTCGAAGATGCCTCATCATGCACCCTCTGGTCTTCTTCTTCTTCCTGTTCCGTCTGCTCCTTGGAGATCCATTTCTATGGATTTCCTCACAGATCTTCCTCCTTCCGTGGATTTGATGCAGTTCTTGTGGTGGTTGACCGTTTCACCAAGCAGGCTCATTTCCTACCCTGCAACAAGACAGCTACAGGTCAGACAACTGCCGAGTTGGTGATCCGCGAGGTGTTCCGACATCATGGTCTTCCTGAGAGCATTGTTTCCGATCGAGGTCCACAATTCATGTCCAAGTTTTGGCGAGAGCTTCTTCGGAGTCTACAGGTCAAAGCGGATCTTTCTTCAGGATATCACCCACAAACCGATGGGCAGTCCGAACGCACAATTCAGACCTTAGAACAGTATCTTCGTTGCTTCATCAGTTACCAGCAGGACAACTGGTTGGACCTCCTTCCAATGGCAGAGTTTGCCTACAACAACTCCATCCACGCATCTACAGGACAGACACCTTTCTTTGCTCTTACAGGCCACCATCCACGTTTTGACTTTGCTCCTCCCGCTTCTCCTTCTTCCGCTCCTGCAGTACAGGATCGTCTTCAGCATCTTCGGCAGGTACAGGATGATCTCCAGGTTCATCTTCAACAGGCACAGGAACGATACAAGCATCATGCTGATGCTCACCGACAGCCGGCACCTGCATACAAGATTGGTGATCTCGTGTGGCTTCTTCGTCGACACATTCGCACCAACAGGCCTTCTTCTAAGTTGGATTTTCAACGATTGGGCCCTTATAGGATCGTGGCGGAGGTAAATCCTGTAGCTTTCCGACTCGAGTTACCATCCACGGTGAAACTTCATCCTGTGTTTCACACCTCTTTGTTGGAGCCGTATCATCCTTCTTCTCTTCCTGGTCGTGTTTCTTCTCCTCCCCCTCCTGTGGTCATTGACACGGAACCTGAGTACGAAGTCGCAGCCATCCTTGACTCTCGTCTTCATCGTCACCAACTCCAATACTTGGTGGATTGGAAAGGGTACCTGCCTACTGATCGCACTTGGGAACCTGCATCCAACTTACTCCATGCTTCTTCCAAGGTTGCTGCCTTCCATCGGCATTATCCTGCTAAACCAGGTCCCAAGACTCGTGGAACTCGTCTTTAGGGAGGAGGTGCTGTCACGACCCGATACAGAATACAGGATTCCGGATACAGGACATGGGTTGCAGGATACATTTCCTACAGGATTTCGGATACAGGATATGGGTTGCAGGATTTTCCTACAGGATATCCTACCAGGATTCCGGACACAGGATTCGGTTGCAGGATATTCCTACAGGATACTACAGGATATGCCTAGAGGATAAGGGACATGTGGACTCATCTTAGCCTCTGCATGCATGCAATCACTTTTGCATGCATGCAACCACTTTTGCATGCATGCCTAGATTAGCTCTTGGAGTTGTGAGCATAAAAGCTCCGACCTAATTGTTGTACAATCAGTTACTATCAACACCAGTCTTACTACGATCAATCTTGTCTTGTCTTGTCTTGTCTTGTCCTGTCCTGTTCCTGGATCCTGTCCTGCTCCATCCTGTCCTGTCTTGCTCCCGGATCCTATCCTAATCCTGTCTTGCTCCTAGATCCGTCCTGTTCCTATTCCTAGTTCCTGTCCTACTCTCGGTCCTGTTCCTGAGTCAAGCCTTCATGTCCTTGGAATCCTGTTCTCTTCCTGGTTCCTGGATCGTGGCTTGACAATTATCTTTATACATAATTATGTATTATTGCACATGCATATTATTAAGCAACCGCAATTTAAATTTCTTAAAAATATTGCATAAACAAATATCATAAATAACACAATTATTTATGTGCAGGACAATATATTTAATACTGAAGATAAAGTATGTCTTCTTCGGAACAACGAGATAGTTGACATTGGAATTGGGAAGTTCAAGATGATAATGCATCATGTCACAATATTGCCCAAGGATCTTGTGTGTACGTATGGGTGAACACCATTTACAAGCATGTTGAGGTTCCAGGAATGGAATTTGAGGAGGGTTCTCCTGTATTGTGGGAATTTGAATGAAGTCAAGGCTGACACTGAATATGCAAAGTCACAAACAAATACTAGCACGAGTTTACCAGATGATGGTTTGCCTGCTGTGATGGATGAAGTGATTCTCTTTCTTCATGAGATTGAGGTTGGGAGAGGCATCATCACAGCTATAAATCCAATAGAAGTAGTGTTAGAAGAGAAACTAGGGGACGACTTCGTGGGTGTAGTTGTGACAGAGTTTTCACCTAATGGCACATTACATCCTGGATCCCTTGTGAGGTGACGAACATTTGAATTAAGACGGCAAGATGGTTCAACATATTCTGGGTTGGATTTCAATAATAACAACCTGGAAAAATAACTCATATTTAAAGAGGTTCCTTGCATTGGTCCTATTGTAAGAAAAAGGCGATTCATGGGTTGCAGATCTTCCCCTGCAAGTTTCAGCAAGAGGGTGAAAATGGATCCTACATCTTCCGAAAGTGTTACGAGCATTTCCACGATTGACTGCTGTAGGAAGAAGTGTTGTCAAATGGTAGACCGGAATGAAATTACCCAATGTAGACATGTCTTTCGAACGCTCACCCAAAAGCAAAGGCATGAGTTTGTATATGCTGCATTAACTGGGTGTATTGATGGAATGGCCTCGGACACAGTTATTAGAGTACATTCATGGTATTTAATAAGGTGGCCATCTGCTTCAAAGCTTGGTACAATATATACGGGATCCCAAAGACCACGTTCTATCGTCGGAGGGATGAGTGGCTAGATGGAGTGCGAACCTCAATACATGGGAACACTCGCTTTGGTCAAAATCCGCTCTCACATTATGGCAGCCATAGAGATACTCAAGGCTTTTGGGAAGCAAATGCAAAAAGATGCCTCACAAATGCCGAACCACAAATGTAGGGGTCAGGGAAAATCTCAAGGTTTTGCCTTCAATTTACACTCAATTGCACAACAAACTTGCCGGTTTCAGTACTATGCACACCGCATGCTTTTTGTGTCATGCCCATTAGAGTACCTGTGCTTGATCCATGACAAGATGGATCATTCAAAGACCAGCATTCCAAAGCTCATTGTAACACCAAAGTGCCTTGGAAATGTCATAAAACTTCCGATTTCATTAACAGGTGTGCTAACACATGGACACGGTTGTGAGTCATATGGACACTTTTCACTTCTACATTGGTCTAGCAACTCCAATTTCACTATTGGGTCGTTGGCTATGTGTTTCAAAAACCTTGAAGCCCACTCACAAATAAGTCTTATCAGTGATCTCAAAGTGAAGAAACAACACCTTCAACCTTTACATAATGCTTTCATGAACACGTTTGCACTTGAGGCTACTTGGGATATGAGAGGCATTGTCAGCAGCCTGCACAAAAAACAAATGGCCCTGTTGAGAGTTCTGGTTCAGTGGAGGGATTTAGCTCAAATAGTGTACATGTGTCCTCAACATCAATAAGCTTCCTCGTCATTTGCTTTTACAGATGGATAATTGTGCATCAAGAACATTAGGTAAATCATTTTACTTAAGGGTTTCTCAAGCTCATACTTACTTTTATTTTCTAGATATGTGCTAGCATACTTGTCAATGCTTGTTGCCAAAGGTGTGTTTGAAACAATCACACTCAGTTTCCTTATGGTTGGTCACACTCATGAAGATATTGATGCATTCTTCAGCAAGGTCTCCAACTCTACAAAAAGGACAAGTGCACTTACCTTACCACATATGATGAATCTTTTTGAAAACTGCATGTCCAAAAAAAATTGTGCTTTACTTGTGACTAAGGTGCCAGACTTCAAAAATTTCTCAAGGAGTATATAAAAGAGGGGAGTGATTCTTTAGTTGGTCACCTTGTGCCGCTACAATTCTTTTTCTCTCTATAAGAAATGGTATACCTATTGCAGTACAAGTTACGGCCATTAGAGTAGGAGTGGTTACTGAAAGAGGGCTTTAATGCTCTTCAAAAGTGGAGAGGATGGAAAGCCACTTCTCCCAGAAGGACAACTAGACCCTATTCCATTGAGTGCCCAACTTAAGGAACAAGAGGTTATTATTGATGGCATCAAAAAATATGTGGCATGGGTTCAAAAATCGATGTCAAAGAATTCTAATAAGGCAACTGGTTACTCAGAACTATATAAGCATGTGGTCGACTATTGGAAGACTATTGTTCGAGAGTTAGAAGGCCTACTGTCACAAGTACAGAATTGCAACACTTTTTTGGCCTAAAACAAGGTGGCGAGAGGAGATTGAAATGACATCACTAAGCACAAACGACAATGAAAGCCAGTAGTGATGTGGAAGTGCAAACTTCACACTTTGTTGGACAAAGGAACCAAAAACCTAAAGCATACTTTGATTGTTGCAAGATCTTCAAAAACTAATGATGATCCTCATTACTCTAGATGTGTCATATAATCAGCCTTTAAATGGGTAAATATTGACACACCTGAAATAATCACAAAAAATAGTATGGTTAAGGTTGCATGATTCAAACCATAAAAAAGGCGACATGGAAGAGAGAGCGAAAGATATAATGGATGCCTAAAAAAAACATGGTCTCCCAATAAAAAAGACCTAGCATGTTTTATAAATGTTAAATCCATTCGATATGAATGGATGTCATGATTAATAAAAACTAATAAAGTCATGAGTAACAAACTATAAGAGAATGTATGTTTTTTGAAAGTTAAGCAATTACAAAATTATAAAATATCGTATATTTAACATTCATAATTATTATAAACTATTTAATAATAGTACCAAATTGTTTACTTAACTATATAAATTTATAAAACGATAAAGGGTCGATTACAAAATAGAATATTCTAAAGAATATTCTATTTTCAAATATATTCTAAAAAATATTCTTTTAATATTAAAAAATGCTTAAATAGCTAAAATTGCTAATTATTAGGAAATGGGACTATAGCCACGCCATTTTAATTACAACTTGCATTTAAGTCATTGGCGCATACTATTATATAAACATGTAAAACTCATCCGTCTTTTCGCTCATCCAACTAAAACTCCATTGCATGAGTAAAAGATCGCCGATAAGCACCTCCCCAATTGAATGTCTTCATCATGTGAATGTTCCACATGTTCATAAACTCTTGCACACTTACTTGTAACTTTTGAAAGAGCACAATCATTCACAATGAGTTTTTTTGTATTGGCTTCCAAAACATTGTGGCTTTTAGCTCCTATAGTGAGATTGGGAGTGTGTTATGTAGTGAATTTCTTAAAAAGTTGTGGTTTTTTGCAAGCGGTTTCTTAGTTTTGAGTGGCTTTCAAAAGTGGTTTTTTAGCTTTGAGTGGCTTTTGAAAGTGGTTATTCTTGTTAGGTGGTTTTTTAATGTGGCTTTTCATTTTTATGTGGCCTTTGAAAGTGGGTTTTGAAAAAATTGAGGCCAAGTGGCCTCATTGTATATTTTGAAAGTGGTTTTACTTACAATGTGACAAAAACTGAAGGTAAATAATACTTCCATTTGTAGAACTTGTAACCTACACATTCCACTTGAAATTGAACTTGAAAAAACTGACCAAAAATGGAAGCTTGTTAACTTGTATGTACTAGCCATCTGCACCAAGCACTAGTTCTTTTGCCACAAATATTTTCTTGCTTGAACACTATTGATAGAACAATTGCTAGTTGATGTCCTTGTACTTGAACCACATCATCAACTTGCACTAAAATATAACCATCTTTTGTCTCACCACATAGCAAAAGCACTCAAGAGCTGACCCCTTCTACTTTGTGTTGTGTTGAACAACCATTGCCACTAACACCTTCTCTCCATTGATACTGCATTCCTCCAACTAGGTGACCTCTTGCCATTTGTCTTTTAGAGTTACTAGACATTATTGCTATTGTTTTCAATCCTACTCATGTTTGAATTTGTATGATGTCACCTGTTATTATCCAAATTGGATTTCTTATTGCCCAAATTGCAAGTCACAACCTCCAACGCAATGTCGAAACCTTGTGTAGCCATCATTATGAGGGACAATGCATATCTCATTGAGGATATCTTGAACAACTAGAATGCATGTTGAGTCGAACATTTCTCGGCCTGGAGCTAATATTTCCTTATACCTTGATGAATCACTAGCCAAGATGTCCTCTCATCATAGTGATACATAAAATTTAAATTCAAAGTTGAGATATATATGTGAAACATTGAATTTCATATACTCACTTCTGCAGCAAAAAAAAACTTCAATGTGTAACAAGAAAATATTATTGAGTTCCACAAAGCATATCTCACCTACAAAAGTAAAAAATTACTAATACTCTCAAGGTCGACAAAATTTTAAAAAAAAAAAAAAGCAAAAAGCAGTACCAGGATTATCAGGGTCTCTAGTCACCATTGAGGTCCCACACTTACAAATAGCTTTGTGGTGATGACATTCGAATTGAAAATTTTTCCTTTATTGAATCCCGAGCCTTTCATTCTATACAATGCCTCCAACTACAAAGTGGTTATCCATCAGCCTTTTTACATGCCAACCATCACTCCCACTTTCAAACCCTACTGCACTGCCGTGCCTTTTTGCACCGCCATGCTTTCTGAGAGAGATCTATTGATCTATTGTGAACATCCTGTCTAAACATCATATTCAAAGTAAGAAACCAGTCGATCGTAACATGCATCTTTGAGTGGCAGTTCCTCTAGTCTTTATTGCCATAATCTGAACACTTGCTCCATAACTCCACTACTTTCTCGTCTAACTTAACCACCACAATCCCATTCTTTATTGGAATTGGAAGTGAGTTACATACATACCTTAGATGTGCTTTAGTGAATGTGAGTTCCATTTGCACATTGTTTATGTCAGTTGCATTAAGTGTCACAACCCGATACAGGATACAGGATGCAGGATACAGGTTTCCGGATACAGGATACAGGATATGATTTCGGATACAGGATACGGGTTACAGGATATGCCTGCAGGATATTCCTACAGGATATACCTATAGGATATTCCTATAGGATATGCCTATAGGATATGCTACAGGATATGCCTAGAGGATAAGGGACACTATTCTTAGCTCATGACTAGATTAGACTCATGACTAGATTAGCTTGGAGTTGTGAGCATAAAAGCTCCGACCTAATTGTTGTACAATCAGTTACTATCAACACCAGTCATTCTACGATTATTCTTGTTCCTTGCTCTTGTCTTGTTCTTGTCTTACTCTTTGCCTCCTGCTCCTGTCTTGCTCTTGGATCCTGTCTGTTCCTATCTTGTTCCTGGATCCGTCCTTTCCTATTCCTGTTCCTGGTTCCTGTCCTGCTCTCGGTCCTGTTCCTGAGTCAAGCCTTCCTGTTCCGGAATCCTACTCGTTTCCTGGTTCCTGGATCGTGGCTTGACAGTTTGATAGTAACTGCTTTCATAGCTCTTCGTTTCCAGCTACTTTTTTTTCCTTGATTCTTTTCCTTCGTTTTTCTCCTTTCTTTCTTTCATAAGATCATGGCTGATTTTGAGCACTTTCAACGCGAGCACCAAATGTTGCTCATGAGCTGGCCACTTTGCGCCAAGTGGTCACCGATTGCAAGGCTCCACCCATGCGGCACATGCAGCTGCTGATGCATCCTCCAAGGCTGCTGCGCAGGCTCTCTCTCAGGCATCGGTGGTTCCTTCTTCATCGAACTTTTCTCCGGAGCCGAAGATCAGCATGCCAGAGAAGTTCAGTGGCAACCGTGCCGATTTCCAAGGTTTCCTGAATCAGATCCGGCTCTTGATCCGCATGCAACCACGCCGCTACTCGACGGATGCACAAAAGGTTGGCCTTTTGGCATCCTTACTAAGTGGATCTCCACGAGCTTGGGTTGCTCCCTTGCTGGAGCGTGACGACCCATTGATGGAAGACTTTGAAGGTTTCGTGGCTGCCTTTGAAGCCTGTTTTGGAGATCCTGATAAGTACCGTTCTGCATGCACAAGTTACGGAAGGCTCACACAAGGATCCAGACCAGCTTCGTTTATGCATCCGAATTCCAGCAATTGTGCAAACATTCCATGGGACGAGACTGCATTGATCGAACACTTTCGTTTTGGGCTGAGGGATGTGAAGGACCTTCTCCTTACATTACCGGATGCTCAAACGTTAGCGGAGATCATGCAACAGGCCGTTCGCTGCGACAACCGTTTGTTCGAGCGCCGTCAGGAAAAATTCCGTCAGCAGTTCCTGCCAACGAATCCTGTAGCCGTAGCACATGTTCCTACGACACCTTCTGGAGCAGTTCCTATGGAGGTTAACAAATCCAAGCGTGGCCCACTTTCAACTGCTGAGAAGCAACGTCGTCGGGTGAGAACCTATGCTTGTATTGTGGTGCAGCAGGACACAAGGTGGCGGAATGTCCTAATAAAGCCAGAAGTTCAAGACGCGTGAAGCCGAAGCTGAAGTTCAGTCGGAAAACTTCAATGTCCACTTCGTCTAGGAGCCGCGAAGTTGGACGTAGGTGCAGGCTCCATTGGTGCTGCTCATACCATTCCATCACTCAAGTTTCCTGTACACATTCGCCTCAATAATCGAGAGCTCAAGGAGTTTGCCCTGTTAGACACTGGTGCAAATGCATGTTTCATGGATGACACTTTTGCAGCTCAGCATGGCATTCCGGTGGTGAAGTTGAAGCGTGCATTCCTGTAGAGGTGGCCGATGGTCGTTTGATTGCTTCTGGCGCAGTTACCCACGCTACCACACCTCTCTCTTGCAGTCATGGCGCATTCAACTGTTCAATTTCCTTCAACTTGATCAAGACTCGGTCGACTCCCATCATTTTTGGCATGCCATGGTTCGTTGTTGCAAATCCGCAGATCGACTGGAGGTCTAGGACGCTCACGTTTTCCTCTCCAGCAGCCAGGATCAATCCTGTACCTTCCTGCGTGCAGGATACATCCTTGGTGTCTGAGGCAGTACAAGCTACAGGATTGACCGTGCCTGTTCCTGTACCAGTGTTGAAGACTCTCCTCGACAGGATTCACCTCATGTCAGTTCCTCAGCACATCCGCAGGTTCTCTCCACTCCTGTAAGTTTGCATTCCTGTACAGGGTTCTTCCAATCCTGTATCAGTGTCGAAGGTTCCTCCTCAACAGGATCCACCTCCTGTTGGTTCGTCAGCACACTCACAGGCTCCTCACTCCTGTGCAACCACGGACTTCTGTACAGGATTCTTCCAATCCTGTACACTCGTCAACATCCACACAGGTTTTCCAATCCTGCCTCCTTTTGTTACTCTTCCTCTGTTCCACCCCCAAGATCCTTCCTCTTTTTCAGTCACAGCTCCCTCCTCTCCTCTCCGAGTTCTTACCACTACCATGCATGAACTTACCACTGATCCTGCTCCTTTCCACCTTTTTGCCTTTCAAGTAACTCCTACGTCCTCTTCTACCTTTCCTGTGTCTGACTCTCCTGTTTTTCAATCTCCTTCCTACTCTCTCTTCTCTCTTCTCCTTCTCCTCTTCTTCTCTACCATCCAAGTACCACGACTTTAAGGACGTTTTTGACAAGCACAAGGCTACAGTTCTTCCTGTTCACAGGTCCTACGACTGTCCTATTGATCTTGCAGAAGGAAAGACCCACCGTTCGGACCGATTTACGCATTGTCACCCACAGAGTTGGAGGTTCTTCGCCAGTACATCGAGGACAACTTGGCATCCGGCTTCATTCGTCACTCAAAGTCCCCTGCAGGAGCGCCAATCTTCTTTGTCAAGAAGAAGGATGGGAGCTTACGTTTGGTTGTGGACTACAGGGGTTTGAATCAAGCTACCATTCGGAATCGGTACCCGTTGCCATTGATCCCGGAACTTCTCGATCGGCTGCGAGGAGCAAAGGTGTTCACGAAGATCGACTTACGAGGGGCCTACAACCTTGTACGGATTCGTCCCGGCGATGAGTGGAAGACTGCCTTTCGTACAAGGTATGGACACTTCGAGTACACGGTGATGCCTTTCGGCCTTACCAATGCCCCAGCGTGTTCCAACACATGGTGAACGACATCTTTCGTGACTTCTTGGACCAGTTTGTGGTGATCTACCTCGACGACATTTTGATTTTCTCCAAGGACCAGGCGGCACATGACAAGCATGTACGGTTGGTTCTACAGCGGCTTCGTGAGCATGGCTTGTATGCGAAGTTGGAGAAGTGTTTTTTCGATAGGGATTCTGTGGAGTTCTTGGGCTACATCGTCTCTCCTGCTGGCGTTTCCATGGACATGCACAAGGTGAAGACCATCGTGGAGTGGGAGAGGCCCAAGTCTGTACGAGATGTACAATGTTTCCTTGGCTTTGCAAACTTCTACAGGCGATTCATACAGGACTTCTCCAAGCGTGTACTTCCACTCACGGAACTCACCAAGCGCACAGAGGTTTTCTCTTGGTCCGACAAGGCGGAACATGCATTCACAACACTCAAGGACACCTTCACGACAGCTCCGATTTTAGCACATCCTGATCCTTCTCGTCCTTTCTTCGTTGAAGCAGATGCCTCGGATTTTGCAGTAGGATCCGTCCTATCGCAAGTTGGAGAGGACAAGTTGCTTCATCCTGTAGCTTTTCACTCTCGTAAGTTCCTGTCGGCGGAGATCAACTACGAGATTCATGACAAGGAACTCAAGGCCATTGTGGATTCGTTTGAGGAGTGGCGGCATTTCCTGGAAGGTGCTGCACATCCTGTACAAGTTCTTACGGATCACAAGAACCTGGAGTACTTTCAAACGGCTCGAGTTCTCAGTCGGCGACAGGCTAGGTGGGCAGAGTTCCTATCACGTTTTGACTTCGTCATCGTCTACAGGCCCGGTTTTCGGAATGGCAAGGCGGACGCATTGTCTAGGCGCTCTTACCTTGCACCAAGCCCGGGCGATCCTGCATTTGACTGTCAAAGGCAAGTGTTGTTGGGTCCTGATCGATTCCGGCTTGCGGCACTGCAGGTTCATCAGGCTCCAGCAATTCAACACTCCTACAGGACGTCCGTTCGCAGTTGCTACAGACGACTTGGCAAAGAATGTGTTCTCACACATTCATCCTGACGTTGCAAGTTCCTCTTCCTCCAGTTCCCGTCCAGACTACAACCTGTTCACCATACAGGATGGACTCCTGTACCGGGAAGGTCTCCTGTACGTTCCTGTTGGTGTTTGCAGGACTCGTGTGGTACAGGATTGTCATGATACCCCGGCTACAGGACATTTGGTGTGGCCAAGACAGTTGAGTTGGTGACTCGCAACTATTGGTGGCCTGGGTTGCGAGGTTTTGTGGAAAGGTTTGTACGGAGTTGTGACACCTGCAACAGGTCGAAGATGCCTCATCATGCACCTTCTGGTCTTCTTCGTCCTCTTCCTGTTCCTTCTGCTCCTTGGAGATCCATTTCTATGGATTTCCTCACAGATCTTCCTCCTTCTCGTGGATTCGATGCAGTTCTTGTGGTGGTTGACCGTTTCACCAAGCAGGCTCATTTCCTACCCTGCAACAAGACAGCTACAGGTCAGACAACTGCCGAGTTGGTGATCCGTGAGGTGTTCCGACATCATGGTCTTCCTGAGAGCATTGTTTCCGATCGAGGTCCACAATTCATGTCCAAGTTTTGGCGAGAGCTTCTTCGGAGTCTACAGGTTAAAGCGGATCTTTCTTCAGGATATCACCCGCAAACTGATGGACAGTCAGAACGCACAATCCAGACCTTGGAGCAATATCTTCGTTGCTTCATCAGTTACCAACAGGATAATTGGTTGGACCTTCTTCCTATGGCGGAGTTTGCCTACAACAACCCATTCACCATCTACAGGCCAGACACCTTTCTTTGCTCTTACAGGCCACCATCCACGTTTTGACTTTGCTTCTCCTGCTTCTCCTTCTTCCGCTCCTGCAGTACAGGATCGTCTCCAGCATCTTCGTCAGGTACAGGATGATCTCCGGGTTCATCTTCAGCAGGCACAGGAACGGTACAAGCATCATGCTGATGCCCATCGTCAACCGGCACCTGCATACAAGGTTGGTGATCTCGTGTGGCTTCTTCGTCGACACATTCGCACCAACAGGCCCTTTTTCTAAGTTGGATTTTCAACGATTGGGCCCTTACAGGATCGTGGCGGAGGTAAATCCTGTAGCTTTCCGACTCGAGTTACCATCCACGGTGAAACTTCATCCTGTGTTTCACACCTCCTTGTTGGAGCCGTATCATCCTTCTTCTCTTCCTGGTCGTGCTTCTTCTCCTCCCTCTCCTGTGGTCATTGCTGGTGAACCTGAGTACGAAGTTGCAGCCATCCTTGATTCTCGTCTTCATCGTCGCCAACTTCAATACTTGGTGGATTGGAAAGGTTATTTGCCTACCGATCGCACTTGGGAACCTGCATCCAACTTACTCCATGCTTCTTCCAAAGTTGCTGCCTTCCATCGGCATTATCCTGCTAAACCAGGTCCTACGACTCGTGGAACTCGTCCTTAGGGAGGAGGTGCTATCACAACCCGATACAGGATACAGGATGCAGGATACAGGTTTCCGGATACAGGATACAGGATACAGGATACAGGATACGGGTTATAGGATATGCCTGTAGGATATTCCTACAGGATATACCTATAGGATATTCCTATAGGATATGCCTATAGGATATGCTACAGGATATGCCTAGAGGATAAGGGACACTATTCTTAGCTCATGACTAGATTAGACTCATGACTAGATTAGCTTGGAGTTGTGAGCATAAAAGCTCCGACCTAATTGTTGTACAATCAGTTACTATCAACACCAGTCATTCTACGATTATTCTTGTTCCTTGCTCTTGTCTTGTTCTTGTCTTACTCTTTGCCTCCTGCTCCTGTCTTGCTCTTGGATCCTGTCTAGTTCCTATCTTGTTCCTGGATCCGTCCTGTTCCTATTCCTGTTCCTGGTTCCTGTCCTGCTCTCGGTCCTGTTCCTGAGTCAAGCCTTCCTGTTCCCGGAATCCTACTCGTTTCCTGGTTCCTGGATCGTGGTTTGTTTATGTCAGTTGCATTAAGACCTTTGAGCACCAAGTATTGCTGGATACACAATACTGGTATATATCATTGCATGTGTCCTTTGCCTAGAGCATGTAGTAGTGTCGATTGATGGGCTCCAAAGTTCTCAAACTAGATCACTTCCAATGTGTTGCAATATTTTCAAAATAGGTCCAACATTGCAACTGTCTAGTCATTTCTCCTGCTCCAATCATATAGTATCCTTGTCAATTCAGTCAACAAGGTGCATACATGGAAATGGCTACTGTTGATTAAGTCGTCAACCACATAACTCATATACCATTGCATGAAGTCTTGGTGTTCTTGTGCATGACAAAATCCCAATCAAGTAAGTGGATGGTATGGTTGCCTTCCTTTCTTCATGTAGCTTGTCATGCACTTCAATAGAGTCTCCATCCTTACCATCACTATTGAGTTTTTGCCTGTCTCTTCAATTGTTGTGAATAGATGTTCATTTGATTGCTTTAGCACATTTAAGCACCATAGGTGCATTGTCATAGTTCTAACCTGGTGAGTTGACTACCTGGGTAAAGATTGTGGGATATGTGGGATATGTGGGCAAAAAGACTCAAGCATAACTGAGTCATCATGACCAGGGGCCCTTTCATAAACACCAATTGGCCCTTTGCCTAATTGGCATAAGGGGAGAAGGAAAGGCTCTGACATTTGACATTTGGTATCAGAGTGGTCCCGGGTTCGATTCTCATTAGGGGATGAACTTTGAGTAAAGCTTATGCCACTAAGGTTGGCGCACTTATCCTTGCCTAACTAAACCCCTCGATCACATGTGTACAGCCAAGCGGCTTTGTGAACGCCTCTGGCCCGATTGAGACATGTGATGCGAGTACAGCCAAGCGATCACACAATGTGGGATCGCCTCTGAGCTAGGTGCAAGTCAAGCGTAAGTAGAGCCAAGCGTGCGTGTACAGCCAAGCGATCACACAATGTAGAGCCAAGCGTGAGTAGAAACGCCTCTAGCTCCACCTTCTAGAGGAGAAGGGCATGAGTAGAAACGCCTCTGGTTGATCGCAATGTGGGGATCGCCTCTGATCGCCTCTGAGCTGGGTGCGAGTCAAGCGTAAGTAGAGCCAAGCGTGCGAGTACAGCCAAGCGATCACATAATGTGGGCATGAGTAGAAACGCCTCTGGCTGATCGCAATGTGGGGATCGCCTCTGAGCTGGGTGCGAGTCAAGCGTAAGTAGAGCCAAGCGTGCAAGTACAACCAAGCGATCACATAATGTGGGCATGAGTAGAAACGCCTCTGGCTGATCGCAATGTGGGGATCGCCTCTAAGCTGGGTGCGAGTCAAGCGTAAGTAGAGCCAAGCGTGCGAGTACAGCCAAGCGATTACCTAATGTGGGGATCGCCTCTGAGCTGGGTGCGAGTCAATAGAGCCAAGCATGAGTAGAAACGCCTCTAGCTGCACCTTCTAGGAGGAAGGGCATGAGTAGGGCATGAATAGAAACGCCTCTGGCTGCACCTTCTGGAGGAAGGCATAGTAGCAATCCCTTGAAGTCTGTGGACGAGGGCATCCACTTTCTCAAATGGGTGGAGAGTGTCATAGTTCTAACCTGGTGAGTTGACTACCTGGGTAAAGATTGTGAGATATGTGGGATATATAGGCAAAAAGACTTAAGCGTAACTGAGTCATCATGACTAGGGGCCCTCTCATAAACACCAATTGGCCCTTTGCCTAGTTGGCATAAGGGGAGGGGAAAGGTTGTGACATGCATCACGTCAAATGCTAAAACCTCTAACAAATTCAATATGAAAGCCAACATCAAAGAATACATCAATGTACTCCCTTGATTGAGTCATTTGTGTAGCATCATGGTTTTGTTTTTTATTTTTTCCAACAAATTCGGGGCTTTTATTGATGAACTTTCATTCATCCAAGGATTAACAATTTTACCATGGTTTAAACCATCAAATAAACCATGGTGGTTTAAATTAAAAAATTTTAAACTAATTTATATAATGATTTTTATTATTTTAAATTAAATCAAATATTTAAATTTAATCTTATATTCTTTAATTTTATAAATACCTTTTCAATTCATTCAATATATAAATTATTAATATATATTTTTATAATTAAAAACAAGGGTTTACTATTCATGAATAGTAAAACCATGGTCTAAGTCAAAAAAGGTGAATTCATGCATTCATGGCAAGCAGGTAGTCGGCTGAGCACATGAACACAATTAATTGCAAGTTTGCGAATCACAAGGCATGATAGGTTTTGAGTTTGGCCCCAATGTTTTCCTTTTTTCTATTTTCCCACTCATAGGGTTTAGTGAGTAGGATTTTTGTCGACTGCCATGAAGAAAGGAGTTCTTTGGTCTCCAATTTTGTTAGGCACCACTACGTACAAACTAGAGACCCTCACAAAACCACCTCACCTACCCCGAGCTATCTAGTCTCCACACGCTGCTCTCCAAAAGGCTTCCCATATATGTGTGACCTTAATTCTCTTAAATCTATATTCTAGCTTATACCTTTTGGGGAATATTCCTTGATTCGTTATACGGGTCATAACAATCCTCCTCCCATTAGCAAGTCCTTGTCCTCAAGGGCAGTATAATTACTCAACTGGTCCTATCATTAGCCTTGTACATCCACAAAGAATTACCGGGACTCGTTCCTTGTGAGTACTCTCTTTAACTGGCTAACATGAAACACTGGGTGCACCCTCACTCCTTCTGGCAACCGTAATCGATATGTCACCTTATCGATATGCTCCAGAATCTCATAAGGACCTGAGTACCTAGGAGACAACTTATCATTGTGTCCCTTCCGTAAGGCCACAATAATGTTCCACCTTACATGTGTGGCAAATACCACTCAGAGATATACATAATCTCCCACCTGGAACTCTTGGAAGCTTCTGTGCTCATTAACAAACTTGATAGCTCGGCTGAGCTACTTGTAAGTTCTTCTTGCACAAACTCTGAATGTTTCTAAGCTCAACACTCAGATCTTTAGCTTCCTCATCCATGTTGCCTTGAGCTTTCTTACTTGCTAAACCCAGCTCAAAAGCTGTCTTGGAATGCCGTCAAACATAGCATAATATGGACTCATTCCAATGCCACTGTGTCCTTGGCAAATGGTGACAAAGTCCATAGAGATACTGCCCCATCGCCTGTCTGGAATAGGCAATGGTACTAATAGCCCACTTGGTTTTTCCCTGGGCACCTTTACTTGCTGACACTTGTCACAAGTCCTGCAGTACTCTATGATATTAGCTTTCATATTCCTCCAATAGAACCTTCTCTTGATCAACTCATACGTTTTCCTCCCCCCAAAATGACCAGCCTCCGGGTGATCATGATGGAAATATAGTACCTGGTTGATCAAATGGTCCACACGAGGAAGATACACACGGCCATTGTAGTACAAAACTCCATCCTAAAATGAGAATGGTGGCTCTTGAGCTCCTGCACCTCAGCGTCTTGTGCTTGAGCATGTTAACTACTGGCTAAACTCACTGACCGTCCTTGTTAATGCATTACATAAGCGTGTTTGGAATTCTCTAACCACTGTGGCTCTCCTAATGCGTGACAAAGCATCTACCACCACGTTAGCCTTTCCCACGCAATGCTCAATAGGAAATTTGCCAAACTCCATGAGCTTAACCATCCAGCGAGCTTGCTGAGAGTTTAACTCTTTCTGTTTGAACAGATACACCAAAGTCTTGTGATCTGTAAACACTTTGAAACTTGCACCATAAAGATAGTGCCTCCAAACTCATAATGCATTAACAATAGCCAGTAGTTCTTGCTCATACGTTGAGTAGTTGCTCTGCAGGATTCAAGTACGACTCTTATAAGCAATAGGCCTTCCCTCTTGCATAAGTACAACTCCAATGGCCACTCCACTTGCATCACACGATACCTCATAAGGCTTAGAGGGATCTGCAATACATAAAACTAGTGCACGTACCAAAGCTTGTTTCAAAGCTTGGAAACTGCTCTTCCTGAAGCACTTCATGCAAAGGGAACGTCCTTCCTCAGCAACCTAGTTAACAGAAGCTTTCTTGGCATAATCCTTGACATACCGCTGGTAATAACCAGCCATGCCCAAGAAACTCCGTAACTCTTCTATATTGCTAGGAACTGGCCATTGCTCCACCACTGCCACCTTTTGGATCAGTCTTCACTCCACTTGGCGTCACAATGTGACCCAAATACTCCACTTTGCACTGAGCAAATGCACATTTGCTCTTCTTTGCATAGAGCTTGTTCTCCCTCAACAACTGAAGAACTCTTCAAATGC
This sequence comes from Selaginella tamariscina, assembly GCA_003024785.1. Classification (NCBI taxonomy): domain Eukaryota; kingdom Viridiplantae; phylum Streptophyta; class Lycopodiopsida; order Selaginellales; family Selaginellaceae; genus Selaginella; species Selaginella tamariscina. The sequence continues at coordinate 63,497 of PUQB01000742.1, read as the reverse complement.
TGCACATGCTCCTTCATATTCTTACTGTAAATAAGAATATCGTTGAGGAAGATCTCCACAAAGTCGTGCAAGTAGTCACCAAACACCTCAGTCGTCAACCGAGTGAATGTGACTGGGGCATTTGTTAAGCCGAATGGCATAACAGTGAACTCAAATGCCCAACTATCTTGGTGAACACTCTGGCTCCACCGAGATGATCCATGATAGTATCCACACATGGCATGGGCATCCTGTCCTTCACTGTTTGCTTGTTGAGAGCTCTGTAGTCTATGCACATCCTCATGGTGCCATTTTTCTTCCTGACAAGCAATACTGGTGCACCAAATGGAGACTTGCTCAGTTGTATGAAGCCATATTCCAATAGCTCCATCACTTGTCTCTTAACCTCTTGCTCCTTAGCATGGCTCAGTCGGAATGGCTTACGGTAAATGGCTTTCGTACCCTATTCCAGCTCCACACCTCTTGCATATGAGGTAGCTCAGAGGGAAGACGTCAGCAAACTCCTCGCACAACAGCTTTGCTCAAGGTGACAGTAAAAGAACTTGTTTGGAGACTCAAGCTTTGTTCCAAACCAAGTGTCTTTCACTTCACTATACTCAAGCTTCATGTGCTTGGTGCTCCACTAGATCTTAGGATCCACACGCACTAGCTTCGCAAGAAAGAAAGTCTCCACCAACTGGGTTTTGCCAACCTCTAGCTGTAACTCCTCCACACAAGCAATTTAGCTCTGTGTGACAACTAAGCCCTCAATCTCGTATTGAGGCACAGTCTTCGTTCAGCTCCACCAGCTGGGTTTTGCCAACCTACAGCTGTAACTCCTCCACACAAGCAATTAGCTCTGTGTGATAGCTGAGCCCTCAATCTCGTATTGAGGCACAGTCTTCTGCAGCTCCACCAGCTGGGTTTTGCCAACCTACAGCTGTAACTCCTCCACACAAGCACTGTAGCTCTATGTGATAGCTGAGCCCTCAATCTCGTATTGAGGCACAGTCTTCGTGCAGCTCCACCAGCTGGGTTTTGCCAACCTACAGCTGTAACTCCTCCACACAAGCACTGTAGCTCTGTGATAGTGAGCCCTCAATCTCGTATTGAGGCTCTTCATGCAGCTCCACCAGCTGGGTTTTGCCAACCTCCAGCTGTAACTCCTCCACACAAGCACTATAGCTCTGTGTATAGCT
>PUQB01000742.1:0-62142 GCA_003024785.1 Selaginella tamariscina | reverse complement strand
CATTGAAACTTTTGCCCTTGGGCTTGCTTCTCCTTAGAGAATTTGCTTTTTAGTGTCCAATGTCTCACACAGGTGTATTATCCTCTCCTTCCCACCGGTCACTCATCTTGAACTTGCCTCCGATACTAATTGTTAGGCACCACTATGTACAAACTAGAGACCCTCACAAAACCACCCGACCTCCCCCGAGCTGTCTCTAGTCTCACACGCTGCTCTCCAAAGGCTTCCCATATTAGTGTGCCCTTAATTCTCTTAGATCTAGGTATAGCTCTCTAGGAATATTTTAGCTTATACTTTCTGGGGAATATTCTTTGATTCGTTATACGGGTCGTAACAGGGTAGGACTCTAAGTCTTTTGCCTAATTGGGCCTAGAGTCAGACTCTTAGGGTTACCTTAAAAGACTTAACGTTGCTCACACAGGGTGATGACGCCGAATGGCCACTTAGCAACCACATGTTGGCCCTTTGGGTTAAAACTTTGACAATTGGTATTAGAGCTATTCTTTACGGTCAATAGGACTGCCTAAAGTGTGGTGTATTTTAGGGTTTAATTAGTTCTAAATTCTTGAAGTACTCTATCATTTTCGGCTATTGTTTGAATTCTACGTGGAGAGTTGGTCTTGAGATCTATAACTGTTCAGAGTATACTACTTCATAAATGGGTGAGTTATGGACTTGAATGTCAAAGGTAACACTTGGAAGTCAACTTCCAAGTTGTATGCTAGGTTATTTTACCTTGTGGTCATCTAGGTTCCTTTACCATATACTTCTACAAGACATAGCATGTTAGTTTGTTCTGGCTTACAAACTAAGTCTTGTGAGGTGGGTCTTGTGATATCCTAAGTCTACACATTATTGAAAATTTTTATTTTTCTTTAAAGGTGTTTGAATTTGGGATAACACATGATTTGGAAACAGACAGTGTCCATTGAGTTTTGGCTTAGGGCAAGATTCAATATCAGGTTCGACAATAGTGTTCAAATGGGGCTTATGTTAAATGTGCATATTCAAACATAAGAGGGAACACTACATTTTGACATAAAATGTAAAATAAGCTTTCATTATAGTGCATGTTTCCGAGAGTATAACTCTAGAAGCAAACTATGGTGTTGAACTTGTAATACAACGGAATGTTAGATATTAACATATGATAAATATGTTAAGCAATTGGTTTAAAGATCCAATGTAATTAAAGTATTGTCCGATGTTCGTAATATTTTGATGATGCTAGATATTAGGTGAAATAGTTTATTAAGTTCAATTTACCTAATTTTGAACAAAGTACAACTTAAAACCTTAGTTGGTTGTAAGCACGTACTTTGTATTCAAGTTAACTAACTCAACTAACTTGATTATGAAGTTATCTCATGTGGGATCATAAAAATGAGATAGAATAATAAATTTTGGTAGTAAATGAATTTAATGTTGCATCCCTATCAATGCAGCTTTTAGATGGATGGCGTGATCTATCACAAAGAGTAATGTTGGAAACATACGTTTACATTTTCAGTTTACGGAGTAATGAAGGACTTGTATAGTGAAGGCGTTTCGCGCACACTTGTGCATTTCCATTGTTAACTCTTTAATCTTGGAATCTGTAACATTGTTTGCAATGTGGGGATGAGCTCTTGAACAAGGGTGATTCCTTGGTTAAGAAAAGCATGATTTGGGATTCTCCACTTTGTTTATTGACTAAATAAGGAAACTTGCTAAGTTTGATAACTTATGTTGAGAATTACTAATGAGCTAGTAACAGTCGAATTTCCATTGGAAATTTAAATGCATGTACTTCCTTAGAGAGTCATTATTCGATGAGAATTAGAAGTTGAAATACGATTATTCAAAAATGGTTTCTTGACTTTGCATCTGGTCGAAAATGTGGGCACTCAGAGAATTTACAAGTAGGTATCTTCAGTTCTTTAAAATATCAAAAAATAGAACTATTCTTGACTCAAGGTTTGATTGTATTCCTTGGGTTAGTTGTTAGTTCTATCTCAAGGTTTGATGGTGTTCCTTGAGTTTGATCAATATACAATGTCCATAACATATGGTCCAATATTCAGTACGAAAATATTGAAGTTTTCTATCACCTCATTCATTGAGATATTCATATCTTAGGCTTTGAAAGTATTTATGACAGTCTTTTAAGATTAATTATAAATGACTTGTCAAAATATAGTATGGTATCTCTTGAATATTGAGTTTGGAGCTCAATATTAAGACTTGATTATGATCACATAAGGTGGCCATAATTATGAAATATAAAAATTCAAGCGGATTGAGTTGACACTTTGGTTAGGTAGTACCTTAGTGTAATAACTTGAAATGTGTTTTCAAGTTAGTTGAGAAATAAGGAGTTTTCAATACATTACTGAGGAGCAATGTGGTATGTTGATGATTGCTAGGTGTCTAGAGTGAATAATGTATTTTAGTTCGATGTACTGAACTAGATATTTTATTCATATTTGGGAAGATCTATTGAATTATAAGGTATGACTGAAACATGAAGTTATATAACACTTCAGTGTTATGATAACATTTATGTGGAGGTTGATATCTTACTAAATCAGTTAAATGAACCAGACATAGTTCATGATTCTCTTAGTTTCTGAACCAATTTCCTTGGAATACTGTTATAACATTATATTTCCATCTCAAAACTGAAGTTCGGTTCATATAAACTAAGACCATGTCTATATTATAGTTATAGCATTCGATAGATTGATATGATTATAAGTTTATATCACTAGTATAAAACTAGTTGATAAGCTTAGGATTTGAACGTTAAAACGATCATTATCCATTCGAGAGTGTCATAGTTTTACTATGACTCGACCTTTACTTTGGGGTTTGACTGTTGTTACTTACCGAGTTGTGTGACGAACCCTAGATGTAGTAGGAAACAGGCCCGTTTAGTGCACTTGGGTATCTAGTGATGGTCCGGCAGGGTGTATTAGGTATTTGCAGGAAACTCTAGGCGAAGCTAGAACTTACCTTCTAGAAACTCTCCCCCGTTTGACGTTCCAGGTTAGGGTTCTTTGCAAAGTATAGCTTGTCAAAATAAGGGTTAGGGACACCCTAGGGTTGACCTAACCCTAGGGTTGCCTTAACCCCACGCCCTAAACCCCCCCCTAGGGGTTAGGTTTAGGTTAGGTTAGGACAACCATTTTCTCTAAGGGTGGCATTTCCGTGCCAGCCCACTTACTCACTTAGGTAAAAGGGGGGGGGGGGGTCCGTCACATAAATAAGGTAGAGTATATGTAGTGAGGCTTCCTGGGTTCAAAAGAGAGCTCGTTAACCTCCTACCGGTGCAAGCTAAGCTTATGTCGTCAAGGTGCAACCCTCCGTTGTGCCGCCCAAACTTCCACACGACAGGGGTAAACCCACCCTAGGGTTAGACTATCCTTATCGTTGGCAGGATCTTGCCTTTGAGATAGGGGCACGTCACTTCCAAGGAGTTAGTCAGATTCCTTGGTCCAAAAACCTACTGCAAGCTCAAAGGCATTGCCCGAGTTCACGTTGCAAAACTAGTGGTTGAGGCCTTGCTCCGGCCGCCTCAACCCGCCAAGCTAGGAACGACACCTAAAGCTCGGCTAGTCCTGTATCCTAATTCACAAGGTGAGTCTTGTTCGTGGACTTAGTCACTAGGGGTTTGACTTCCTAAGGCTTGGGTTCCTAATACGGGTTACTTTACTAGGTTCCGTGGGGTTTTCAAGAGAGGGGATTCCAGGGTTGGCACCTGGCAAGCCGCCTTTGTGGCACCAGGTAAAAACTCTGACAATTGGTATCGGAGCGAGTTCTCTGCGGTCAGTAGGACTGCCTTAAGTCGTAGGGTGTTTCAATGTTTAGATAACTCTAAATTCTTGATATACTCTATTGCTTTCGGTTGACATGTCTGTATTTGCGCAGAGTTTGATCCTGTGAGTTGTCAAACTTCGGAGAACACTTGCTCAGTGAGTCGGCGTGAGTTCTAGGGTGTTTCCAGTTCACATTGGGAATATTCCAAGCATATTCTCCGAGTGTTGAAACTAGGGTTCAATACGATGAGCAAGAGAAAGCAACCAGAGCCTGAGGCAGAGAGGGCTGTCGCAGAGGCTCAAAATGAGGAGATGGATGAGGCTGATCCAGGTCGACCCCTAGAGTTAGCAACGACCTGGTTGGCGAGAAATAATGATGGATGCCCTAAACGAACTTCGAGGGGATGTTTTGGGGTTGAACGACCGAATCGATAATGTTGCCGTTCGGATTCCGACGAATAGTGCCAGATGTTCCGCAACAGACACACGGAAAAAGAAGAAGAAGCATGACTCAGAGTCAGGTTCCTCTGAATCAGATTCTTCGACGGAAGTAGGTGGTGGAGGTCCCAGTAAATTCAAACCGGTAAAGCCTTCGAATTTCATGGGTTCAAAGGATTACAAGGTTTTGGATGACTGGTTGTATGATATGGAAAGCTATTTCGAGGCTGCTTCCGTGAGAAAGACAGAAAAGGTTGCATGTGCCAAGCAGTTTCTTAAAGAAGAAGCTAAGACTTGGTGGCGAATTGTTGAAGGTGAACGTGGATACCGAAACAGCTGGAAGCACATGAAAAAGGAGATCAAAAAGCAGTATATGCCGGATGATCTCGGTTTGCGATTGCGTGCTGACCTGGCACTTTGTCAACAGGGAGTTCGGGGAAGTCCTATGGACCACGTTTATCGATTCGAAAGTGTACGGCGATTGGTGCCAAATATGAGCGATGATGAAGCTCGAAGTTGCTTCATGGCTAGCTTGAATGAGAAACGCGAAGAGAAATCTTAAGGTACAAGCCAACAAGCTATCGGGAATGTCAAGAGGCAGCTCAAAAGGTTGCTTATGGCATGTCGTTAGAAGACTTGTACAAAGGGGAGGAAGCAAAACCTAAACCAAGGAGGTTTCCTCCAAAGTCTGGGTTCAGAAGGTTTGATAGGCGACCAGATCAATCGCCATCAATTCGAAGTGCAAGTCCCTTTGTCGGCAGTTCCAAGTTTTCGGACACATCAAGACCCACCGGATTTCGGAAACCATTGGCGTTACCACCTCCTCAGCAGCCAAAGGATCGGCTCCAAAGTCTGCTCCCCCGCGTTCCGCAGGCGGGGTGTGAAATGTTATAATTGTAACAAGCCTGGTCATTTTGCTAAAGAGTGTCGGCACCCTCACAACAATCAGGACATTTCAAGGCGATGGTAGAAGAGGAAGTTGCTGAACCAGAAACGCTTGAAGATCCGGAAGATGAGTCAGAAGAGGTAATGTTGTGCCAGACACAACCTGCCTTATTCGCTATTCAAGACAAAACTGACCCTTTGCTATATTTGACAGGAAGGATACGAGGGGACCGAGTCCGAATGATGATCGATACTGGAGCAACATACAACTTCATATCGACTAGTCTAGCTCGTCGATTGAATTTGGATGTAATAAAGATGTGTGAAATAAAGATCAATTTTGGCAAAGGTTCTCAAAATACTAATAATATAGCAAGGGCAGTTCCTGTCCAAATCAAAGATTGGAAGGCTAAGCTAGACTTAGTTGTCTTGAATATGACGGGGTTTGACTTTGTTTTGGGTATGGAATGGTTCCATAAACATGTAATCGAAATGAGGGGTTCGGAGATAATCGAATCACGCTTGCAGCAGATAAAGAGACATTAGAAAGACCACGCTCAAAATGGAAACGCTAACTGATAAGGATTGGAATCCTATGTTCCTTACCTTAACTCAGTTGCGTAAGGCAGTTAGACATCGGGAACGTGTGTTTCTTGCAATGGTTTTGGATACTGGTGAAGTCAAAATAGGAGATGGTCAAGAATCTGTTCCTGAACCTATTTTGGAAGTCTTGAACATGTTTAAGGATGTGTTGCCAGAAGACTTGCCGCCCGAGTTACCTCCACGTCGAGCTGTGGACCACAGATAGAGATTTTGCCAGGTTCGTCTCCACCGGCAAGAGCCCCATATCGGTTGAATCCTCAAGAGTTAGTAGAATTGAAGAGACAGCTGACAGAATTGATTGGTCGAGGACACATTCGACCTAGTCGATCGCCATATGGTGCACCTATCTTGTTTGTAATGAAAAAGGATGGTACGATGCGAATGTGTGTGGACTATCGATGAACGCACTATCAAATAACGTTCCTCTTGAGTGGAACTTATTTGATAGAGCTATCAAAAAGCAAAGTATTTTTCAAGAATAGACTTGAGATCGGGTACCATCAGATTCGGGTAGCAGAGAATGACATTGAGAAGACCGCTTTTCGAACGCGTTATGGATCATTTGAGTTTCTAGTCTTGCCATTCGGGTTGTGCAATGCTCCAGCAACTTTTTGCACAATGATGGATGATGTGTTTAGAGACTATCTAGACGAGTTCGTAGTGGTGTATATTGATGACATTCTGATTTTCAGTTCGACAATTGAGGAACATGTGGAACACTTAGAAAAAGTGTTTCAGAGGTTGAGAGAGAACCAGTTGTATGCTAAAGAAAGCAAGTGCGCATTTGGTCAAACCAAGATAGATTTCTTGGGACACTTGATCTCAGGTGGGGAGGTTGCCATGGACCCAAAGAAAATTCAAGCTATTACTGAGTGGATGACTTTAAAAGACGTGCATGAAGTTAGATCATTTCTTGGTCTGACAGGGTATTACCGAAGATTCATAAAGGGTTACTCGGAAATAGCGGCCCCATTGACAGATCTTACGAAAACATTCCATGGCATTGGACTCCAGAGTGCCAACGTGCGTTCGTCAAACTCAAAGAGGCTATCTCTTCTGAGCCAGTTTTGCAGTTGCCCATCTTTGAAGATCCCTTTGAAGTAGAATGTGACGCTTCCGACTTTGCAATTGGTGGTGTATTGCAACAGAAAGGACATCCAGTGTCCTTTTTCTCGAAGAAGTTAGATGCCGCGCAAACTCGATGGCCTACTCACGAAAAGGAGATGTATGCTATTGTTGCTTCCTTGGAGTATTGGCGTCATTATCTTCCAAGTCATGGCACTGTGGTTTGGACAGATAGTGTAACTCTAAGGTATTTTGAAACGCAGCCGAAGCTATCACCAAAGTATGCTAGATGGCAGCAGAAGTTGGCACGATTTCAGCCTGAAATCAGACATAAGCGGGAAAGGACAATGTGGTAGCTGATGCACTCAGTAGAAAGGGTCATCTTCGTATTATGTCAGCACCCGTGTCAACTTTGGTGGATGAATTTGTGACGGCGTATCCTCAGGACAAGTTTGCTAAGGAGGCTTTGAGCCTGGTGGCAAAGAGGAAACAAGTTCATCATTACGAAGAGATGGTAATATTCCAGCAGGAATAGAAAGTCGAATGGATGCACTCAAACAGGCGCATTTTGCGGTACGAGATGGAGTTCTTTATTATAAAGAAAAGAGACTCTATGTTCCAGAAGGGACATGGAGGGAGAGGCTGTTAAGAGAGCATCACGACGTTCCTTTGGCAGGACATGGTGGAAGGCATAAGACGTTGGCTTTGTTGAAACAGGGATTCTATTGGCCGGGTATGATAGATGATGTTGCCAAGTATGTCAAGACATGCCCCACATGTCAACAAGTAAAGAGCCGATCGCAAAAACGAGCTGGGAAGTTGCAGTGTATACCGATTCCAGAGCGGCCATTTCAAAGTGTTACTTTGGACTTTATCATGGGATTGCCAAAATCTTGTGGTTTTAATGCGCTCATGGTGGTAGTCGATCGTTTTCAAAGGTTGCTCATTTCATTCCAACTGTAGAGACAGTGAATGCAATTCAAGCAGCGAAGTTGTTCTTCCACGAAGTCATAAGAGTGCGCGGCTACCGGAAACGATGATCTCAGATCGGGATCCTCGATTTACGGGCAAGTTTTGGGGAACGTTTTTAAGCATTTGGTACGATGCTCAAGTTCAGTACAGCTTACCATCCGCAAACTGATGGTCAACGGAGAGGGTGAACCGACAAGTCGAGGACTATCTCAGATGCTATGTTCAAGGTGATCAACTTGATTGGGCTGAACACTTGGATATGGCTGAGATATGTTACAATAACTCGATACACACTGCAATCGGATGTAGCCCGATGGAAGTGTTAACTGGGAATAAGGGTGGTATTCCTCAGAGTATGGTGTTACCGAAAGACGATAGCAATCGAGTTCCATCTGTAGCAGAGTTCACGGGACAATTGTATCGAACATGGGAAGCTGCTCGTCAAGCGATGGCTGCAGCAGGAAAGGTATCGTCAGCAGTACGATAACATCGGGATGTAGAGTATCAGGTTGGGGATATGGTATTGTTGAGTACCAAAAACCTGAAGGTTCCAACGACTCTTTCGAGGAAGTTTCTATCGCACTACATAGGTCCATACAAGGTGGTGAAGCAAGTAGGGAAAGTGGCTTATGGTTAGATCTTCCTCCAGAGTTGGGAACAATACACAATGTGTTTCATGTCAATTTGCTCGAGCCATTCCACAAGGATGAGAAACATCCACATAGATATCAAACTTACGTCCGCCCCGAGTTAGTTGGTGAGGAAGAAAGAATTGAAGTTGAGGATATTAAAGGGCGAAACATTCATGGACGCGAAAACGTAAACGTGAATATCTTGTTAAGTGGAAAGGTACCCGGCATGCGAGTCGACATGGGAACCATTGGAGAATCTACAGAACGCGATGGAGTTAGTGAATGAGTTTGAGGCAAGGTCTCAAACTGATTAAGAAATAAAGTTATTTCTTATTAACCTAGGGGCCGACAGACAACTTAACTAGAGGCCTCCAATTAAATTCTAGTTAACTTAAAGAAATTAACTAACTTGTTGTCTGTGTCGGGTGAAGACTTTGTAGACGTGCAAAAGGTCTCCAAATGACTTCTTGTCACAGGTGGTCCTCCGGCAGCTGAGTTCTTGCTCAGTGAACGACGGTTTCTGAAGTATTTGGCTTCGCGTAATGCAAGGGGGGTAATAAAACTTGTGAACTTTTTGCTGACTCCGCATGAGTGATTAGCGTTAGTTTTCAGTTAATTTTTCCTAACCTAGTCTAGTCTTTGGAGTTAGACGTCAACGAGGACGTTGACATTTCCAAAAGGCGGGGAGTGTGTCATAGTTTTTACTATGACGACCCTTTACTTTGGGGTTTGACTGTTGTTACTTACCGAGTTGTGTGACGAACCCTAGATGTAGTAGGAAACAGGCCTGTTTAGTGCACTTGGGTATCTAGTGATGGTCCGGCCGGGTGTCATTAGGTATTTGCAGGAAACTCTAGGCAAAGCTAGAACTTACCTTCTAGAAACTCTCCCCCGTTTTGACGTTCTAGGTTAGGGTTCTTTGCAAATTATAGCTTATCAAAATAAGGGTTAGGGACACCCTAGGGTTGACCTAACCCTAGGGTTTCCCTAACCCCACGTCCTAAACCCCCCCCCTAGGGGTTAGGTTTAGGATTAGGTTAGGACAACCATTTTCTCTAAGGGATGGCATTTCCGTGCCAGCCCCACTTACTCACTTAGGTAAAACAGGGGGGGGGGGCGGTCCATCACATAAATAAGGTAGAGTATATGTAGTGAGGCTTCCTGGGTTCAAAAGAAGATCTCGTTAACCTCCTACCGGTGCAAGCTAAGCTTGTGTCATCAAGGTGCAACCCTCCGTTGTGCCGGCCAAACTCCACACGACAGGAGTACAACCCACCCTAGGGTTAGATTATCCTTATCGTTGGCAGGATCTTGCCTTTGAGATAGGGGCACGTCACTTCCAAGGAGTTAGTCAGATTCCTTGGTCCGAAAACCTGCTTGCAAGCTCAAAGGCATTGCCCGAGTTCACGTTTTGCAAAACTAGTGGTTGGGCCTTGCTCCGGCCGCCTCAACCACGCCAAGCTAGGAACGACACCTAAAGCTCGGCTAGTCCGTGTATCCTGATTCACAAGGTGAGTCTCGTTCGAGGACTTAGTCAACTAGGGTTTGACTTCCTAAGGCTTGGGTTCCTAATACAGGTTACTTTACCAGGTTTTGTGGGGTTTTCAAGAGAGGGGATTCCAGGTTGGCACCTGGCAAGCCGCCTTTGTGGCACCAGGTAAAAACTCTGAACAGAGAGTATCAATATCAAAATTGCAACTATTTATAAAATAAGGATTAGTTTTTAAAAGATGTTTATCAAAACACTAGTTGCTCCAATTAGTGAAAATGCATACTTTGGTATAGTGTTGAGAGACATTTACATAATCAGTTTGAGAACTAGACATGAATATAATGTTACGAAGACGTACAGTATTACGAGTTCAGGGAGACTCTTATCGTGGAAACTAAGTTTTGAAATGTAGTATTTTTAAACTTAATGAGATAAGGAAGTATTGAACGGAATCTAGTATGATTGTGTTCTTTGGGGAATGAGTACAATGAAAGTGACAATTAAGAGACGTGTTATCTAAAGATCGTTGATTGAGGCACTAAAGATGGGTTGAATTTCTTTGGTTTCCACATTAGTTTGTAAGAAAGGTATGTTAGCTTATTTGGTCCTGAACTGGTCGGTGTTATGAAAGAATACAAGCTAGGTTGCGAAGACGAATGGTAGAGCTATCACACTTGGTTGTAGATTTGAGTCAATTTGATTTTTATCGGGAATAAATTTTGTTAATGACACACCAAGTGAATGGCATTTGGCAGATTGGTATGACCTTGTTGTATACATGTGTACAACCATGTGCCTCTGTGATCGTCTCTGGCCAGATTGACATGTTTACAAAGAACAGGGTTTCGGGAATAGTACTCTTGTATCGGAAAAGAGCTTGATTCCGATAAAGTCTCATACCTAGTCTAACATAACTATATACTAACGAGGGATAGGTATAGTAGCAGACCCTTATGTAAAGGGATAGTGAGAAACCCAAGGGATACAGAAAAGTGAGGCTATAATCCGTGACATGTGGAAATGTAGAACAATTGGAGAAACGTGAAGGTGTTTGGTTAAGCACTTGAGATGGACATCAAAGTGCTTTGTGTGTGCTAAGACGACAGGGTCGTCAACTATGTTTGATATTAAGGAATAAAGCAAGTCTTTATTTCTTAATTAACCAAGGGGCCGGCAACAACACTAACTAGAGGCCTCCATAAATTCTAGTTAAGTAAAGAAATTAACCATTTGTGTGTGTGCGTCAGGTGACAGACTTTGCAACGTGCAAAAGGTCTCTAGGTGACTTCATGTCACAGGTGGTGCCTCCAGCAGTTGGGTTTATGACTCAGTGAACAATGGTTCTAAAGTACTTGGTTTCGCATAATGCAAGGGGGGTAATAAAACTTATGTGAACTTTTGGCTGACTCCACATAAAGTGATATGTTAGTTTGGTTAATTTTTCTTAATATTATCTAGTCTTGGAGTTAGACGTCAACGAGGATGTTGACATTTTCAAAGGCAAAGAGTGGGTCATAGTTTTTACTATGACTCTACCCTTTAGTTTGGACTTTGACTATTGTTACCTACTATACTATGTTGATGAACCCTAGATGTAGTAGGGAAACAGGCCCACCTAGTGCACTTGGGTATATGATGATGGTCCGGCCAGGTATCATTAGGTATTTGCAGGAAAACTCTAAGCGAAGCTATAACTTACCTTTTAGAAAACCCACCCCAATTTTGACGCTCCATTTAGGGTTGATTGGTTAATGCAGATGAGTTTGGCATGTTTAGTAGGGTTAGGAACACCTCTAGGGTTGACCTAACCCTAGGGTTGCCCTAACCCACGCCCTAAAAACCCCCACCCCTTTGGGTAAGGTTTTAGGGTTAGAAGTTTGGCTAAGTTAAACACTCTCTCATTAACTTAATAAGGAGCTAGCTAAATTCATGTCAGCCCACATACATATTTAGGAAAAGAGGGGGGGGGCGGGGGGGGGGCTCCGTCACATAAAAAAGGTAAGTATGAGTAGGAGAGCTCCTGGGTTCATGACTGAGTTCGTTACTCTTCTATGATGCAAGCTTCATCTTGTGTTGTTAAGGTACAACCCTCTATTGTGCCACCCTAACTTTTAAATGATAGGGGTACGTCCCACCTTCGGGGTAGCTCACCCTTAACGTTGGCAAATCCATGCTTGGAAGGTTTTGTCGGAATGCACATTCTAAAAGGCAGAGGTTGAGGCTGTCTCCAGCCTCCTCCTCCACGTCAAGCTAGGTGTAGCACTCATGGCCAAGCAAGGCACATTTGTGTCCTTGTCCAACCGTGGGCGTGAAATCTTATTTTACGGGTTCACATTACCCAATTCCTGAGGGTTCACTAAGGGGTTCTAGAGTTGGCATTTAGGAGCCACGTTTGTGACAACTTGGTGCAACTCTTGAATCTAAGGGCTATGACATGATAGCCACATTGGGGAAGGCAGTGTCGCATGGAGATGTGACACTGGGCTAAACGTCAAACGAACAACGCTCGAGGCACACCCTTTGGGGTTATGTAATGGGTTTGTCGAAGGGTTGAATACTTTGACAAACAGGCATGCTTGGTTCGCACTAGGATGCTAAGCCTTAGGAATTTGCTCAAGGGAGGTTAGGTCTCGTAACTAGGTGTGCTTAGGCACACTTGCCTAGGGGAGTGTTCTCCTTGGAATCCAGGGGTTGAACAACCTGATAGGAGCCTTTTCGTGAAGCACTCGCAAGGTCATATACTTAGGGTTTTCCAAACCTAGTCTTAGGGAGTTTGCTTAGTAGAACACTCGTGTCCACCTATGGCACACACTCGTGTCCTCACTAAGTACTAGTCCTAGGTCTAGGGTATGACTTGGCCACCCAAACCCTTAGGGGTTAGTCATGGTTCAGGGTACCCCTTGTTGCCTTAAAGGGGTTGTACTCTCAGATGAGAGTGATTCCTCAAGGGGTAAGTGACAATGCCTTAGCTCTGTCACGAGGGTATATGTGAGACACATCTCTTTTGTGGGGTTAGGGCATGAGCCTGTCTAGGTCTACTGGGACATGATCCTAAAGTTACTCGGGATATCCTCTAGGGTTCAGGTGATGGTCATTCTAGAGGACTTAGGGTAGGACTTTAAGTCTTTTGCCTAATTGGGCCCCAGAGTCAGACTCTTAGGGTTACCTTGAAAGACTTAGCGTTGCTCACATAGGGTGATGACGCCAAATGGCCACTTGGCAGCCACGTATTGCCACGTGTTGGCCTTTTGGGTTAAAACTCTAACATTCAAATATGCTTCTAATTTCTGATTATTTTCATGCGACATCAATTGGGACAATGCTACCCTCCATGATCAATTCAAGGAAGGTCTTTGTAATGATGTTAAGGATCTCTTGCTCACTCTCGAGGACCCAAATTCTTTGGACAAAGCTATTGCTCAAGCAGTTCGTTTTGACAATTGACTTTTTAAGCAACATTAAGGGAAACATTCTCAAAAAGTATTTCGTACTTTAACTCCAATAATGCAAAAGCCATCAGCCACTATCTTCTAATGCCGAATCGATGCAAGTGGATGTTCTTTGACCATGAGGACCATTGACACAAGTCAAGCGACAATGATGCCTTCAAGTAAAATTATGTTTATATTGTGGTAAGGACAAACACTGAATTGCTAAGTACTCAAATTGACAATGAATTCAAGTTAAAGGTGGATGGTCCCTCAGTTGAGTCGGGAAAGGTCCAATTCGAATAGGAGCATTCCGATTAGACCATTGCAAGTCTGCTCCAAATATCTTTTCCTCGATAACAATTCTACATGTGATACTTGGCAATGAACGCTAGCAAGCCCTTTCTTTCGTTCAATCACTATCTCGACATTTGACGGTATTCAAGTTAACATAGCAGGTCTACTTAATAATGATGCAACTGGCAACTTAATTTACTACCTCTTCATCCAATAACATAATCTAAAGCTTTGTCTGTATTCTAATCCAATTGAGTTGATGATTGTTGATGGAAGATTAATGACATCCAGCAATATTACTGAAGAAACGATGCCTCTCATGGTCACCCCTCGGTAATATCTTGTGCTTGGTCTCCTTCAACATCACTTCAATTCTCAACACTCATGTTATTCTTGGTCTTCCTTGGTTCGAGGCCCTCAATCCACAAATTGATTGGACAACTTGTACTTTGATTGTTTCTGCTCTAGCTTCTATTTTATCTCCAACTCTAGGCCATATCTCGGCAACCCTAGCTCCTAGCAGTATCTTTGCAACTCTGACTCCTGGCTGCATTTCAACACCTACTACATCTTTGTCTTTGGCTTTGACTTTGACTCCAACTTTGGTTTTGACTTTGTCTTTGTCTTTGGCTTCAATCACGACTCCAGCTTGGGAACGTCTTGCATCTCCAACGACATTTGACTTGACTCCGACAACATCCTTGATCCGTATTTTGGACTATTTCATTGGCAAAATTTATTCCTGTTGACCGTACTCAACCTGACATAATTTTGCTATGATGGTGACTCATCTTTGACATCTACTTCTAGTTCCTTGCTGTTTACATACCACTAGTTTATGGATGTATTTGACAAGCTCCAAGCCAGTCGTCTTCTTGAACATTGTCTGTATGACTATCTGATTGATACTATTGAAGGTAAGACACCTCCATTTGGTCCAATCTATGGTCTTTCTTTACTTGAGCTTGAAGCTTATGGGAATACATCAATGACAACTTGGTTACTAGTTTCATTCATCATTTCAAGTCTCTAGTTGCTACCCCTATCTTCTTCGTCAAGAAAAAGGATAGCTCTCTTCAATTGGTGGTTGATTATCGCAAGTTGAACAAGATCACCATTCATAATCAATATCCTCTACCTCTTATCTCCAAGATTCTTAAGCATCTTCATAGGGTTGTTACTTTACAAAGATCGAGCCTACAATCTGCTATGTATTTTGCCCTGGTGATGAATTGAAGACTGCTTTCCAGACATGCTATGGGCATTTTGAGTACATGGTGATACCTTTTGGGTTAATCAACTCGACTATAATCTGTTTCGATTAGCCAATAGTCTGCTTCTTTGTAATAACTTGGTTTATGTTCCACCAAGTGAACTCGACTTCAAGTGCTATAGTCTCATCATGACACTCCACTTGTTAGTCACTTTCATTATGAAAATAGTGGAACTAATCAGCCGTAACTATTGATGGCCTCGACTATGCCAATCGGTGGAAGAGTTTATTTGTATTTGTGACATTTGTGCTCGCTCTAAAATTCTTCATCATTGCTCGTATGGTCTTCTCCAACCTCTTCTACCTCCAAATAACACCTTGGTCTTGTATCTTGATGGACTTTGTGGTTGATTTTCTACCAACTCAAGGATTTGACACTATTCTTGTTGTCGTGAATTGTTTTACTAAGATGGCTCACTTCTTACCACCCCGACATTATCAACAATCATAGTCCGCAGTTTATCGCCAAGTTCTAACAATGACTTCTCGAGCTACTCAAGATCAAGAGGTCATTATCTTTGAGTTATCATTCAGAATTTGATGATCAATCGGAATGCATTATCCAAACCCTCGAACAATATTTACGGTGCTTCTTTAACTACCAACAGGATGATTGGTTATTGTTATTACCCTTAGTTGAGTTCTCCTACAACAACTCCAAATATGCATCAACTGGCATGTCAACCAACATCCACGATGGAGTTTTGATACACCTTGGAGTTCGATAAATTCATATGCCAAAGATCGACTTGACCGTCTTCAGTCTGTCTAGGCTATGTTTCATCAACATCTTCTAGAGGCACAAAAACATCAGAAGATAGCTGCCTATCGATATCGTAAAGACAGTTCGGTTTATCATGTTGGTGAGTAGGTCTGGCTTCTTCAATGCAACATCAAGACTACACAACCTTGTGGAAAGTTTCAACTATCAAAGCCTTAGTCCATTTTCCATGTTTTTATTCTTGAGCTGTACCATCTGGACACACTCCCTAATTAAACTTTACCACCTCCAACTCTAGTTACAATTGATAATAATTTAGAATATAAAGTTAACAAAATCTCAGACTCTATTATGCTTATACATACATATATGTTAGTTACGCATACACATTGATACATAATATACATACACTATATATCAATGTGAATATATATATATATATATATATATATATATATATGAAAGAATATACATGTACGTAATAAATATAAAGGGAAACAAAAATTTGCACGTGGCAGGCCGATGTCGAAGGAAAATCATTCGGGAACTCGTATGTTCGGGACTTGATGGCTTTAGTGATATCGCATCGTAATAGTCCTTGCTAATGATCACACACATAAATAAAAGAATAGAAAAGAAGGGAAAACATGAGATGAAAATCATGACACGAAAGATACACTAATTAATTTTTATATTTATCATAGAGCACACACAAAATAATGTCATCACACCTATTTACAAAGTAAGAAAAACTAGAGACTCTTCTTTATATCTATATGTATCCTATCTCCTCCAAACCCTTGAGCCTTGGTTCCTTATATACCCAAAATAATATAAAGAATGCATGTAGGGTAGGGTAGGGATGTAAGAGAGGGTGTAAGATGGGGGTTACATAAGAATAATGGTAGGGGGTTATGGAAGAGGGGTGACTTGACTTTGACTTGGGAAGGTGACTAGGAAGGTGCATGGAAGAAGACAAAGAAAATGTGCATGGTCAAAGCAGGCACTAATCATATGGATTAACATAATAATGTTGACTAGTTTGACCATGCAAGAAAAGACAAAGAAGGTGAATAGTAAAGTGAAATGTAGACGTATAATACGAGTAGAAGACTAGTATAATACGAGTAGAAGACTAGTCCACTACATGCATACCAGGGGCTACCAAGGTGACGGTCCAAATTTTCCCGTGACATAAATCCCACCCAAACAACACGCATTGCCACGCGATGCGGGTTGTTTGAAAACTCATAGCTACTGTCGAACATGAAAGCGCTTCAACCTGTAACCATTAACCCGTGTGCCATGCTGTTCTCCATCCAAGTTTGCAAAAGATATGACCCATTCTTATAAACCTCCACAATGATGAAAGGTCCATCCCATCTTGGTAAGAACTTCTTTGAGAAGGTCTTATCCAATCGACTATCATATCGCATCACTAAATCACCCACCTTGAGTGGTCGTTCTCGAATCTTTTATCGAATTTGGCCTTCCACTTCTGCTGCATTGCTTCCACAAGTTGCAAGGCTTGTCTTCGTGATTCATCCATGCTCTCCAACTGAACCAACCTTGCTTGCAAGTCCTCACCATCTCCAAGCCCATGCTTCAATGCTAGACGCAAGCTTGGTATCTCCAGCTCAATTGGGAGTATTGCTTCTATACCATAAACTAATTGAAATGGTGTGTACCTGGTAGCAACTTTGTGTGTTGTCCTGAAAGCCCAAAGTGCTGCTGGTAACCACTTGTCCCAATCCTTCTTATGATCCACCGCAAGCTTAGCTAATATATTGCACAACACTCCATTCGTTCGTTCCACCAGTCCATTAGCTTGAGGGTAATAACTTGTTGATTGTCGCCGTGTGATGGACAATTGAGAAAGAAGAAGCTCCACCACTTCATTGCAGAAATGAGAACCCTGATCTGTTACTATCTCTAATGGGCACCCAAACCTGGTGACAATGTTCTGGATGATGAAATTTGTTGCGACCTCCTTGGTACAAGCTCGAACAGAGACTGCTTCCACCCACCTCGTTAGATAGTCAGTACCCACAATAATGTATCTCTTTTGTGAAGAAGCCACTGGCAAGGGACCAACAAAGTCTATTCCCCACTTCTCAAATGGACCTGTTGGTAAAATAGGATGCAAAGGTCCCTTGTAACAC
Organism: Selaginella tamariscina; assembly: GCA_003024785.1. Taxonomy (NCBI): domain Eukaryota; kingdom Viridiplantae; phylum Streptophyta; class Lycopodiopsida; order Selaginellales; family Selaginellaceae; genus Selaginella; species Selaginella tamariscina. The sequence goes on along the minus strand of PUQB01000742.1, from coordinate 44,377 downwards.
TCTTCTTCCAAAAGTCTGACAAACCTGGCAAGTCCGACACCACTCCTTAACATCCTTGAAGAGGGTCGGCCAATAATATCCTGCATTGACTATCTTCTTGGAAGTGTAGTCGTGTGAGAAGTGTCCACCGCAAAATCCTTCATGGCATTGCTCCATGATCTGTTTTCTCTCCTGACGACCCACCGCTCGTCGAAGCACACCATCTCGCCCTATCCTATAAAGTAACTCACCCATTACCATATAAGGTCGAGATTGTCGCATGATCGTCTTCTTCTGGGTTGTTGTACATCCTTCTGGAAACTTCCCATCCATCAAGAAATTGTAGACTTCTTGATAATCCTCCATGTCGGGTGAAAGAGCACAAACTTCCAAGAGATAATGGAACTTCTCAATGTCACCTTGGTCCAACATTTCTGCTAAACCCGCTCTTGTGCTCTTCTCATGTTGAAACTCAAAATCATACTCAGCCAAGGTCGTGATCCACCTAGAAAACTTCCCTGTGAGCCCAGGCTTATTGGCAATGTACTTAAGTGTTGCATTGTTGATGAGGAAAACAAAGTGGCGCCCCCACAAGTAATGCTTGAACTTCTCCACTGCATATATGATTGCTGCTGCTTGCTTCTCCAACAATGGGTAGTTGAGCTCTGGCCCTTGTAATTGCCTTCCTGCATAATAAATGGGAAACAAGTATCCGCTTCTCCCCTTCTGCATCAGGATCACAGTGATTGAAACTTCTCCAACGCTGAGATTGACATAAAATAACTCCTCCCATTTAGGTGCCACCAAAATCGGATGTGAACTTAGTGCGATCTTAAGCCTCTCAAATGATGCTTGGCATGAAGAAGTCCATTGAAATGCAACTCCCTTACGAAGTAGCTGGTTCAATGGATATGCCATCTCTGCAAATCCCTCCACAAATCTACGATAGTACCCTGCCAACCCTACAAACTTTCGTACCTCCTTGACACAAGTCGGAGTTGGCAACATGAGTAGCTTGTCCACCTTGTCTTGACTTGGCTCAATGCCATCCTTTGAGATCACATGTCCTACTAAGGTGCCCTTAGTACTACCAATCTGACATTTTTCCGGGTTCAAGCATCCTTTTGCATCATCCATCCTTTGGAATGCTAGTTGTACCTTCTCCAAGTGGCTCATCCTATCGCTATAGATGCAAAAGTCATCGAGGTAAACCCTAATGAATGAACCAAGATATGGTTCAAACACCTTGTTCATCAATCGTTGAAACGTTGCTGGAGCATTTGTGAGTCCAAACGGCATCACCCTATACGCAAAGGTTCCCCATGGTGTGGTGAAGGTAGTCTTCACTGGTCCTCTTCTCGAATCCTGACTTGGAAATACCCAGAGTACCCATCACAAAATGTGTACATCTCATGCCCTGTCACTTCATCAGTATCTCATCCATGAAAGGAATGGGGTGATGATCTCGATGTGTGCCATCATTTAATCGTTTGAAGTTGACACAAACTCGCCACTTACCATTTTTCTTTGGGGCTACCACCACAGGAGAAACCCAATCTGACGTTTCCACCTTAAAAATGAAATCCGAACGCTGTAGCTTCATGAGCTCCTCATAAACTATGCTCTGTTTCAAAGGACCCATCCTATAAGCCTTTTGTGCAACTCCCTTCATACCTGGTTTAAGTGGGATCTCATGTTGCACAATATCTACTTGACGAAGCTCCTCATATGATGTCGCAAACAACTTGGGGAACTTCAATAGCATGCTCATGTATTGCTCCTTCTCCTCAGGAGTCAAACTTGAACTAAGCATCTTCTCCAAAAGAGCTCGTCGCTCCACTTCCTTTGCCTCAAACTTGTTGCCACTACTTGCTTCCTGCCCCTTTTCAACAACCCCTACTACCCCTCCTTGAGCCTCCTGCTCCTGGGTGAGTTGTTGATCATAGACCTCATGTCTATCGTGAGGCTCCACACGCGTAGCAACCTTAGGAATCGCCTTGAGGGCATACAATTCCTTCTCCTCTTGCTCACTCTCAGAATCTGAGGTTGTCACCTCACTATTACTGCTAGAATCATATTCCTCACTGGAAGATGACTCATCTACAACCTTTGTTGTGTTCTCCTTGATGGCTATTGTCACTCGTCTTGACTTATGACCAATAGTCATCTCCCCTTTTTCCAATAATTCTTAGCATCAACCTTATAAAGCCAAGGTCGACCCAAGATCATAGGATAACCATGTGCATCCCGTCGTAGTTGCATGACATGCACATCTATAGAGGTAGTTATCCCGTGCACTGTGATCGGCAAGTCAATAATCATTCCAACTGGCTTGACACGTCGATCATCTGCCACCCTAATCCTCCAATTTGAAGGTTGGTTGCACTTGAGACCAAGTTTCTCCATCAACCAGCTACTCATGACATTGATCTCTGCACCACCATCTACTAAAACACGTTGCACACGCATTCCATCTACTACCACATCCACAATTGGTGCCACGGCATTCGTATTGGATTCTCTTGTTATCACTTGTACATTTCGCATCACCTCATCCTCACCACTAGGACGTACCTTCTTTGCACGAGTACTAATCCCTTGTCGAAGCTCTCTCCTCAAGCTTGGGCATTTTGACAATAATTGTGCAACTGTAATGTTGGCACGAGTATCTCCTAGATCCTCGACAATTGAATATTCCTTCTGCCCCTTGCCAATCCCCATATCCTGTATACCAACCTTACGTCGTGGCTTGGTACCTTCCTTCCTTTTCTTCTTGCACGTGTCTCCACTTGTTCAGGTTGCTCCACTTGTTGCTCCCCTCTGGCTCTCTTAAGACCTAAGAGATCCAAGTCACCTTGCTCGGTTGTTAACTCCACCAAATGAACACTAGGTTGGTCCCTCTGTTGTGGTGCAGGAGTTGATTGAGGTTTCTGAGGACACTCATTTGCATAGTGTCCCACCTGTTTACATGTAAAACATGTCACCTGTGGTCGTGGTTGTTGACATTCAGTGGCATAGTGACCTTGTTGTTTACAAATGTAACAAGTGACATTAGCTCGATCCCTAGGTGGCCTTGGAGGTTTTGGTCCTGTTGGCTTTGCTTGAAGCAAATGCAACTTGAGTTCGTTGAGATCTGAAGTTAATTTGGCAATACTACTCTCCAACTCAGATGATTTGACTGGAACGGTTGCAGGAATCACAACTTGGGGTGTTTGTAGAATTGGTGCCAACCTTGGTTGTGGTGCTACCGTTGAGATTGAGGCTTCATCAGGATCCATGAGAAGTGCCTCCTTTTTCATAGCAATCTTCACAGCTTCCTGCAAGTTACTAGGCTCTTTGTTCTTTACCTTCTGGCGTAATACCGGCTTCAATCCAGTAAGAAACTTGTTGAACACCAATGCATCTATCCCCACAGCTGGTTTGGACTCCTTGGATGCATCCTCCTGTCCTTCGGAGGCCTCCACTCCCAAACCACTTCGTAGCTTACATTGGAGTTCCAACACACGCTCACTGAATGCCTTGACACTCTCTTCTTCACTTTGCCTCAATTGATCCAATTGCTTCATGACCTCATCCAATGTCTCTGGCTTTCCATACTTCCTAGAAAAGCCTCACTCAACCTCTCCCAACTAGCCTTAACATCACTAGTTTGACGTTCAAACCACTTCAATGCTCCATCCTCCAAAAAGGATGGTAGAAGTTCTGCCCAAGTGGTAGAACTTCTATCTCCATTCGAAATGCATGCTCGCTTAAATGAACGTAAATACCGATCTGCATCCTCATTTTGCAGACCATGATATACTGGAATAGACACCATCTTTACAAGTGTAAAAATGGCAAAGGTTTCACCTGATTACAAGTAGATGAAGAGACGTCACTTTGACGAGGCAATGCCCCCCTCTGTGCAAGCTCGTCAGCCTCTAGATTCTCTCTTCGAGGAACGTGCTTTATCTCAAAAGTGTCGAATCCCCTTTTGAGATCTTGAACACGCTCAGAAAGCACCAACAACTCAGGCTTTCTCACTTTCCACTGACCTTGCACTTGGTTCACCACCAACTTAGAGTCACCAATCGCAACCACGTTTTTCGCTCCTTGTTTCCTTGCCTCCTTCAATCCTCGAATCAATGCAGAATACTCCGCTTGATTGCAAGAATTAGCACTAGAAGTTGGCTCAGAAATTTTGATTCGCTTCCCTACTGGATCAGTTAGCACGACCCCTACACTCGCAACTTGCTTCTTTGGCTTGTATGCTCCATCAAAGTTGACTTGCCACATTAACAAGCACAACCGAACCTCTCACAACGCGCGCAATACTCTTGCTTCACCAAACTCCACACTCCACAAGATTCCCAAAGACTTGGATGAATCCATCGAGATATTGTCACGACTGCGATGTGAGGATCAATGTATGGAAGATCCATACACAAACGGTGTGCCTCATCGATATCACCACTATCACATGGGTGCCAAATCTTGATCCATGCTCGATTCACCTCTCGCCTCCTCAAAAGCACATTCGCAATTGCAAGTTGTATTCCAAACTTGAATTCTTCAAATCCCCACGCTTGAATGACCACCAACTTGTTATTTAAAGCAAACCCATGTGGATGCTCAAAACAACACTTCAATATTTGATTTTGAAGAGACCTTGAAAGTTGAAAGAACCTTCTCCAGAAAGGACGCTCAGGCTCATTCATAAAATGCACATTAGCATTCCACGCTCACCGCACCAAAAACATGTCGAAGGAAAATCATTCGGGGACTCGTATGTTCGGGACTTGATGGCTTTAGTGATAGCGCATCGTAGTAGTCCTTGCTAATGATTACACACATGAATAAAAGAATAGAAAAGAAAGGGAAAACATGAGATGAAACTCATGACACGAAAGATACACTAACTAATTTTTATATTTCATCATAAGAGCACACACAAAATAATGTCATCACACCTATTTACAAAGTAAGAAAAGAAACTAGAGACTCTTCTCTATATCTATATATGTGTCCTCTCTCTCTCTGAAACCCTTGAGCCTTGGTTCCTTATATACCCAAAATAATATAAAGAATGCATGTAGGGTAGGGTAGGGATGTAAGAGAGGGTGTAAGATGGGGTTACATAAGAATAATGGTAGGGGTTATGGAAGAAGGTGGGCTTGACCCATAAATGATGGGGGTTATGGAAGAAGGTGGGCTTGACTTTGACTTGGGAAGGTGACTAGGAAGGTGCATGGAAGAAGACAAAGAAAATGTGCATGGTCAAAGCAGGCACTAATCATATGGATTAACATAATAATGTTGACTAGTTTGACCATGCAAGAAAAGACAAAGAAGGTGAATAGTAAAGTGAAATGTAGACGTATAATACGAGTAGAAGACTAGTATAATACGAGTAGAAGACTAGTCCACTACATGCATACCAGGGGCTACCAAGGTGATGGTCCAAATTTTCCCGTGACACCGACAATCTATCATAATATTAAATCTTAATTAAATGGGAAAATATGTATTTAAAAATATATATATTTACCAAATCATACACACACACACACGCATATATATAACACACGCCCCGCAATGTCCACACCATTCTGCTTATACATACATATATGTTAGTTTACCAACATACACTGGTATTCACATATCAATGTGAATATATATCAATGGACTTCCGTTGTATATATAAATGCATCACTAGCCAAAAGGAGCTGTATACTAGCCATGAATAGGTACATAAAACATAAACTTCACAAATAAATACATGTTTAAATTATACCAAGATAATTTAACACCTAAACCAAACATGTGTATCCTTGTGAAAATTTTAAATTACATTCTACCTTGGAAACCTTTAATTCTCATATTTTAAATTTTAAAATAATACTTAATAAAAGTTATTTATTTAACTTACAATATATTTAGAATGAGATAAAATGAAGTTTATTAATTGCTAAATATTAAAACTATTAGAATAGCAAATGTGAATCAATAACATATTTTTTAAATAATTATATTATATTGCAATATACATGTTAATTGATTGCATTTAGAAACTAAATATAATAAAATTTAAATTAATCATAAATTTTCTTGATTTTAATATATATATATATATACACATATATAAATTTTTATTTTAGGGGAAATTTCATATACATCCCTGAAATTTATTATATTTACATATAAATCCCTTGAAATTTTAAATTTACATAAATATTCATGAAAACTTCAATTTAGAACTTTATACATTTTAAAATTTAATTAATACATATTTTTGTAAAAATTAAGAAAATTTATGATTAATTTATATTTTATTATATTTGGTTTTCAAAATATAATCAATTAAACATATATATTTGCAATACAATATAATTATTTTTAAAATATGTCATTTTTTAACATTTGTTATTTATACATTTTAACATTTAACATTTATAAACTTCATTTTATCTCATTCTAAATATATTATAAGTTAAACACATATTTTTATTAAGTGTTATTATCTAAAAATTAAAATACAAGGATTAAAATATTTCAAGGGTTTTTATATAAATTTAAAATTTCTAGGGATAAATATATGTAAATATAATAAATTTCAATGGTATATACAAAATTTCCCCCATTATTTATGCTTAAGCCAATAAATATTTATTGGATTTTATAAAAAAAATCTTAAGTATACTTTATTAATGATTATCTTATTTACATGATAAACATGTTACATGTTCAAAACTAATCATGTTTTTTATTATATTGCTTAATCTTCATCATGATTAAAGATTTTATCTTATTTTCATAAATATTTAATTTTAATACTTTTAACTTTACCTTGATACATAAACGTTTTAGGTACTCAACACATATTTAATATATTTCATATTTTAAATTTTGAATTTACATTTATATTTTGATATATATGTATACTATATCGGTTTGGGATTGAAACATTTAAAATCACATAGGTTATTGATAATTTAACATATACTTAATGCTATTATATTGGTATTTACAACACACACACACACACACATATATATATGTATATATTAAATACATATAAATTTTCAAATATGGTTTCAACACTATAATAAATTGACATAACATGCAATGATAATGTAAGTAATTGTAAATAACACATCCAAATAGATAAATATAATTTCTAATGTTTTTGTAAATATATGTATATTATAAAATTAGACTTTTAATATAAATGTTCTTTATGTTCTAGGTTATATTATATATATATATAATTTTAAATGGTGTTATATATATTACTTTTAGTTATTCTCTTCAATGTTAATCTTAGAATGTCTTTATATATTTGTAATATGTAAAATAATGTTATCTTACAACATAAACTAATACGTTTAACATGGTTAATATTATATATATGTGTATATATTATATATATATGATATGTACTAATTGAAGTATTTACTAAAAATTTACTTAACATTAGGTTTATATGTTGGGCATTTTAGTCTCTCTATATATGCAAATACACTTTAAGAACAAAATATATTACATAATTTTTTAAATCTATGATCAGTTCTTTTTATTAATTAAAATATCAAATATGATAATTTAACTTGTAGTAAAGTGTTTTTATTTTTAGTGTTATATTATTTAATCAATAATGTCAATGTTTATTTTGAAAAATATATAGTTTTGTATTTGTTTTAACTATATTAAAATCATTTAATCTTTTTATATGTTTATTATGTAAAAGATTTTGGTTATAATATTGTTTCATATAAATATTAAAGCTTTATGTGTATAACACTATTTAATATATTTATTTATGATGAATTTGTTTCAAATACTATATCACTTTTAAACTACATAGTTTGTAAGTATTATGGCATATATTTATAATTTTATTATATTTACACTTTTTAAATTGAGAAATATTGAAGAATATATTTACATCTATATAGAATATAAATAGTTGTTAATGTTCTTTGTAACCACATTTGAACATAAAACATGTATGTATGCACATATACATGTATATATTTAATGAATTATATATGCATATGTATATATAAAATTATATAAACATTATTATTTTTTTATACATTTATTAGTATTTTATAAGTTTTCATTTCTTCTCAAGATACTCAAAGAAATTCTTCTTTTTACAAAAGTATGAAATTTATTAAATAAATTTATTTAAATTACTTTTTTTAATCTTTTAAGTTACTTTTTTTATATAAATCTTTATGGTTTCATTGTCATCTTTTTCAATGTTTTAAAAAAATTTATAAAAAATGAACGTAACAACCATTAAATCTTATTTGAATCCTCTTGTGATTATTAGTTTTCACCAAATACAATAAAATATATATATATATATTGTATACTAAATTTTATATTTTATTATAGTTGTAATTGTAAAGAAAATTTATGTTCATATTCGCAAATATGCTAACGGGTATTTAAATATTTATATGTTGTATATATTTAATAAACATGTAATTCTCTTTCTTCACACATAAATACATGTTTGTATATGTGTGAGTTTGTGCTACTGACATTAATAAGTTTGTTTATCTTTTCATTTTATGTAAGGAAAAAAACATTTTATATTTATTTGTATCAATTTTAAAAAGTATGTTTCAGAATGCACGCATACATATATGCATATGAATTGTTATTTATTGTAATGCATTATTATGTGTATATATATAATTACACAAACACACATAGATACATATATTTATAACACATACATATACATATAGTTATATATACACACAAACATATATTTATAATTTATTTGTTATATATAAGTTATATGTGTTACATAAGTTATGCTAAATAATGTTGGAAGTGTTCAAAATAAGATAATATGTGTTTTTGTATAAACTTATGAATTATTACTTGTTGCAATGCATTATTATGTATATATATAGTTACACAAACACACATAAATACATATATTTACATACACATACACATACATATGCACATAATTATAATTTATTTGTTATGTATAAGTTACATGTGTTATATAAGTTATATTAAATAATATTAGAAATGTTCAAAATAAAGTTAATATGTCTTTTTAAATAATGACATTTCAAACGAAATCTTATTTAAACATATAAATAATTAAGTTGTAAGCGAATATATTAACATAGTTAAAAAAAATTGCTTTTACGTCAGCACGCTCTTACATAGTTTATTATATATTTGAATAATATTTAATTTAAAATAATGCATATATGTATGTGTGTATTGTGAAATATACCTTTCAAGTTAACACAAATATGTATGAAAATGTTTTTCTTTTCCACAAAATAATAAAATAATAAGATAAACAATCACGTTAATGTCAGCATTACTTTTTATAACAATAAACTTACTATACACACAAACTCATACATATATAACATATGTATTTGTGTATGAAAAAAAGATTTAATTTTATATATATGTTTATCAAATATATACAAACATAATAACATTTAAATACCCATTAACACACTTGTAAATACCAACATAACAATTGCAACTATAATAAATATAAAGATTTAATATACAAATTAAAAAAGAATTAAATATTGTAGTTACCATATTATTATATTTGATAAAAATTAACAATCGCAGAGGATCGGAATAAAATTTTGTGATTGTTACATTTATTCTTTACAAAATTAATTATTTATTTAAAACACTGAGAAAATTAATAATGAAATCGTAAAGATTATACAAAAAAAAGTAGTTTAAATGATGTAAAATACAATTTAAACAAACCCATTTAATAAAATCGTACCTTTATAAAAAGAGAGCTTAATGAATATGTCAAAAAGATAAAAAAACTTATAAAACACCACATAGAGATACAAAAAATATACCATGTTACTTCTTATATAGGGAACAAAAAATTTGCACATCACCTTCTATGTATATATGATTTGGTAATTATATTTCTTTTCAAATACATATTATTCCCATTTAATCAAATAATTAACACACCAACCCCACGCCATTATGCTTATACATACATATTGTTAGTGTACGCAACACATTGATACATAACTATATATATCAATGTGAATATATATATATATGAAAGAATATACATGTACATAATAATATAAAGGGAAACAAAAAATTTGCACGTGGCAGGCCGACAATCTATCATAATATTAAATCTTAATTAAATGGGAAAATATGTATTTAAAAAATATATATATTTACCAAATCATACACACACACACGCTATATATAACACACGCCCGCAGTGTCCACACCATTCTTGCTTATACATACATATATCTTAGTTTACAATACAAATTGATACACAATAACTACACTGGTATTCACATATCAATGTGAATATATCAATGGACTTCCGTTGTATATATAAATGCATAACTAGCCAAAAGGAGCTGTATACTAGCCGTGAATATGTACATAAAACATAAACTTCACAAATAAATACATGCCAAGATAATTTAACACCCAAACCAGACATGAACTAAGATATAAGCAAGTATTGATTTTCAAGAATTAAATGGGTTCTTTTTTTCTAAATAAATGAGAAATCATTATGACATCAACACAGTATAACAATTTTAAGATACGTATGGTTTTGGAAATAATATCCCATATTGTTGTCTGGATTTCTTATTGATTACGTCCACGTGGCCCTGTCTTGCTTCTCCAGTTGTCGCCTACATGGTTGCCACCTAGATAAACCCGTCGCGCTAATGTTTAAGTTATGCCCTGTTTCTGTTTTAGGGTTTTTGGGAAATGGCGGTCGAGGTATGAAATCTCTTTGTATTTTATCTACGCATATGACGCACACACACTTATGGCGTTACACGCAAATTTTTGATTTTCAGTTTTAATTTTATTTATTTATTTGTTTTTCCCAGAGACATTGGTGAGAAAGAAGTGAACAAGCTATTAAATGCTAAGAAAGGTGTGTATTATATATATATATATATATATATATAGACACACACATCTGTGTGTGTGTGTGTATATGTATACTAGTCGTAGTAGTCTAGTATTCACACGTTTTCTAAATTGTTATAAACATTTTGATTTTAATGTTACCAATGCTTAAACAGAGCCGATGCATATGGAGGGTAGAAACTAATAGAGACGAGGAGACATCAGTTTATGGTGCACTTGCAGCATTACCACGAGCTCAAGAGGAGGAAGCCATTGTCCATAGAAATAAAAACACTCTTCAAGATAATCCAGATGACCTTGAAGGTATATCTATTATATAACGATGTAATTGTGTATTATCTAATATATACGTGTTTTAATATATATAATATCATCAAGAAATGAAAAGGTGCATACATAATTCTTTATTATATGTATATGATTAATATAATGTTATAATTATAGTACATTGTTTTAGTATATATAAGATTAATATGCTATAACTTGCATAAGAATTATACGCTTGTATACATTATACAGCATAATTCTATATTACATAACTTAGTATATAACATGTACAGGTGATGATGATGATGATGTGTGTGTGTGTGCCTATATATATATATTCAATCACATGTGTTATAAAATATGTCATTTAATTTTTAAATTTATCATTTCACCACAATTATTGTCTACACACACACACACGTATATTATATATATAATATATATTATATATATATATATATATATATTTATATATATATATATATATATATACATAGATACATATATGTATATGTATATGTATATATAAATTCGTGTGTGTGTGTATATATATTATATATATATATATTATACACAAAATTACTTAAAGGAAATTATATAAACTATTTATATAATAATAAATAATATTAAAAAATCTTTACTGCTTTCTCTTTACAGTAATGACATTTTTCTAATCACAGTAATCACTTTTTTTCAGTGATTGCCAAAAAAAATTAAAATTAACATGTCAGTATATAATAATTAATAAGTAATTAACATATGTCAAATTACTCAATAAAAAATTTAACATGTGACATAATGTTTTACCAGCGATCAGAATTTACAATTATTCGACACTGTCAATTATAATTATATTAAACATTAAACGTTAACCTTTCATATTAAACAAATATTCTGATTTTAAATTTTCATAGAAAAATAAATAAAAATGCTTTAAGTAAATAAAAATAGAAAAAATCGAATACGTGACGTCCCGTACTCTGCCTTCGACACAAGTTTCTTATGATATATATTATATATATATATTAACGCTGAAGGTTTTTAGTTAGCTTCCTTCCTGAGATTTATTAATAAAATTAATCTTTTTTATTTTTTACAAAGATATGCATCATTTATGCTACTCCATACGATTGTTTGTATATCCTACGGTTTATATACTGTAGAGCTGATAAGGAACGAGTGGATACTTGAATTTGGTTAATCTTAGCCGTCGGATGTTTATAGTCGTACGAGGTACGTGCCAATTCTTCTTATTTATTTAAAATTTAAATTTATTTAAAGCTGGCAAGAAACGTATTTTTAATTAATTAAAGCTGCTGAATTTATTTTTTTAAATTATTTATTTGAATTAGAAGGTTCCGTACGGCGTGTTATATGTAAATGTAACTGTTAATCAAACACGTCTTGCTATAATTTGTTCATTGTACTTATTATAATAATTTGTAACTAAACAAAATTGAACCCACGTTTTAACCTTTTTATGATTATAATATAATATAATATAGCATTATATTTTAGTAAGAAAATATCAATATTTATTACATATAATAAGCTTATGTTAACTAAGTTGTTTATACATGTATGTAAATACGACACTTGTAGTTACTGGTGTCGGGGATCGAATGGATGTAAACAAACTTAATTAGTATTCACTAATTATTAATTATTAGTTTAAATTAAATTTTATGAATTACAAATTTATAATAATATTATATATATAAAACACGTGTAGATGCAGTTTCTTGCGTTAAGTAAAAAACCAACTTTGTAATTAACAGTTGATAATATGTAATAAACAGATATAACTAGAGATGTATAATATTGAATGAGTAATAAACTACTATTTAATTTTTATAAACTTTCTAGAAATATATTTAACATTTATTGGTAGCATTAGATAAGAGTTAATTGTTTATCAATTTACGTTTCAGAAGATTGTGTCAATATATAATATTTCACTTTATGTAGTATTAATAAATAAATATATTATCTGTCCAGCAAGTCATGGTTGGAATAGAGTATACAATGTGTGCATTTAGAAGCATTTCCAAGCTTAGGCATTAGCTTACTCTCTCTTCTCGAAGGTCAGTGCACATTTACAACACACACAAGAGCGTAAAATAAACAATTAACCAAATATTATAAACATTCTAATATATTTATACTTCATAGTTTACTAAACTGTTTAAATATAATGATATAGTAAAGAGTCAACAATGTTATGCGCTATCATTCATGCACACCTGTACTTGCAGAAAGTCACTCAAATTAGTATAACATTTGTGTGTTGTGCATTATATCTGCACTGTACCATGTGTGTGTGTGTGTGTTGTGTAAAAAGAGCATTAATAATAGACCATCAAAGGCTTTATTTATTAATGGACGCACTGGGTTAGGCCGGCGCGTAGTTAAAGGAGTGTATGATTATCTCAACCTCAGCTCCATTAGAAAGGAGCGAGACCATTGTAGAGCCACAGGTTCATGTGAACAGGCAAGTTGAGCTTACTCACGTTATCCCACTGGGCGTCGTCCACGGGAAGAAGGAATTGGAGTCGGTGGTAGTAAAGCCATGGTATCCCTTGAAAGAAACACTGGTGCTGCTGCGTGTGAAGGTGTGCGTTGTATACGTCCCACTGAGCGCGAGTTCGTACGTGCTGCTAACGCTGCCTGTGCCAGAAGCAGGGTAAACAGTGTAATTGTAGTTGTCCCAGGCTGCGTTTCCCCATCTGGCAAACTCGATATCCACCTCGTGGTGTCCGTCGTCCCCGTCCTTGTAGTTGAACAGACCGAGGACCACATTCTTGTCCAGCTTGTCAACAGGGCCTTCTACGTTCCATATGTACTTACCGTACCCAAAGCTCTGATTGGAGGTGAGCTCTGCACAGTACCACGTGTTGCCGCTCTTAGAAAGCTTCAGGTGCAGCCTACCGCTTGTATCGGACCCATACATTGTTGCTGCTCCAGTTGTTTGGCCCGGGCCCAGAAAGCCCCTGAGATCGCCACTGTCCATGTGTATCCACTGAAGTTGACTGTAGACATCCTGTAACAACGTTGTGAGCACGCACGCTTGTGTGGTGTAAATGTGCACTGAGCTTCGAGAAGAGAGAGTTAAGCTAATGCCTAAGCTTGGAATGCTTCTAAATGCACACATTTTATACTCGGCGACGTCGGCGTGTTCCAGAGGACACGTCATATATTAATTTATAATTTTTTAATGTAAAATTGTTTTAACTAATCAGAAAACAAAAACAATTTATTATCGAAGTCAAAAGTCACGTTTGGTGTGCCTAAGATAAGATATGTATTTCCAAGTGTTAGTCGCAGGCTGAAGAAGTTCGGGTGAAAGTAGATTTTGATTTGGATGTGTGTTTTATACACACGCCGCGTCCTACGCATGTTTATGTGTATGGAACTCTTTGTACTTTGACAAGTTACCATCTTTGAAGTCAATAATTTAGAAAGAAGGTTAGCTATATCTATGGTAACATTTATATATTTAGCCTAGTGTATGTGCGTGAAACAGTACAATTTAAACTATGCAAACACTTAAAATATTTTAAAGATGATGAAAAGGTTAATTTATTTCAAAATGGATAAGGTACTGCTTAATCCTCGCAGCAACACTTCAGAGCCTCCTGTATATGTATCTAATTAATATATATCAGGTCATCAAATGATCAAACCTCCTGTGTGTGTGTGGAGAGAGAGTACCTTTCGACATGTACTTCTTCAGAACAGATAGCTTGTTCTCCAAGATTCCCCGCGTTCCTCAGCGGCCCTCTTCTATAATTCATTTCCTCTTTTAGAAAAAGGTGCTTTTAATATTTAAATATTTTAATTTAGGGAAAAGATTTGCAACTTATGATCCAAGCACAGAGGTCATTGCTGAAGGAGATGAAGAAGATATTAATTTAGCAGTTAAATGTGCTCGTAAAGCATTTGATTATTCCCTGCAGTGGCATGTTTTATTCATGTTTATATAATATATACTAAATATCCAATTTCTAACACTTTAGATTTTCTGCTATATATTAAACATAATAAATATTTTATTAATTAACAGCAATTTGCTTTTAGTAATTAACTTGCAAAACAAAGACTTTCAACAGCTTTGTTCATTCCATAGAAATTTGCTAACTCCAATAGTTCTTGGACTTCAAATTCCTTTAGATTTTGCATAATTATTTGTGTAAAATTTTGTTGAAAATGAACTGTAATTTTTAGATCTTTTGAATTTAAACTTCTATGCATCTCAAACTCTTGTAAAACTATTTTTTGTAACTCCTTGGAGTATTTCAAGATATCTAGCAATATTTGGATATCCTTTTGCTATTTGTTTGTCTAATATTTAGATTAAATTAATCCTCCAACAAATGCCATTTGGATTTCCTTGATAGTTGACCTTACTTGTCATAATTTTTACTATGACCTTTACTTTTATTTTAAAGTTGATCGTTGTTACTTATTGAACTAGTTAATAAGTCTTGGGTGTAAAAGAAACAAGCTCGCTTAGTGCACTTAAATATCTAGTAATGATTTGATTAGGTGTTATTATGTATTTATAAGAAACTTTGGGTGAAGTTAACACTTTCGTATAGAAATTTTTTTATCCTTATTTTGATTGAGTTAGTTTCAGTGAGTTTGACATCGAATATGGTAGAAACACTCCTAGGGTTAACTTAACCCCATGCCCTAAGCCCCTTGGGTTAGGGTTTAGGGATCAATGGATTGTTAGGTTAAACTCACTAAGTATATTCCTATTGAGAATGAGATTCTGTGCTAGTCCATTTTACAAAACAAGAAAATAAAGGGGAAGGCTTTATAACGTATATTAAGTAATACATGTAGTAAGAGTTCTTAAGTTCATAACTAAACTTATTATTCTTCTACCGATGCAAGCTTTAACTTGTGTCATTATCATATGTTGTGCCACCTCAATTTCCAAACAATATGTCCCACCTTTTTATAACTTACCCTTAACTTTGGCAAATCCATGTATGTGAAGTTCTAAGGGTTAAAGGTTAAGGCATGTCTCTAACCTCCTCCTCCATATCAAGTTAAGAGTAGCATTCACAACTAAGTAGGGCACATCCGTGTCCTTGTCTAACTGTGGGTTTGGGATCTTAATTAATAAGTTTTTCTTTATCTAATTTCTGAGGGTTCATAGAGAAGTTCTAGAGTTAGGATTTGAAAGCCATGTTCATGGCACCTACTGTAACTCTTGAATTTAAGGGTTATGGCATGATAACTCACATTAAAAAAATAATGTCACATAAAGATGTGACACTAGGCTAGATGACACATGGTACATACAACGCCCAAGGCACACCCTTTGGGGTTGTCTCATGGGCTCAATGCTAAGGGGTAACAAGTAGGCATGCTAGTGCTTACATTAGGGTGCTAAGTCTTGGGCATTTACTCAAGGGAGATTGGGTCTCCTAATTAAATGTGTATTAGCATATTCAACTAAGGAGGGGGTCTTCTCCTTGGGGTCCAAGAGTTGAACAACCTAAGCTTATTATGAAAAGCCCATTTATGAAGCACTCGGAAGGTCGCATACTTAAGATTATCCTAACCTTAGGGAGTTTACTTAGTACAATACTTGTGTTTGCTTATGACACACACTCATGTCTTCACTAAGTATTAACCCTAAGTCTAAGGTATGACTTGGCCACTCAAACCCTTAGGGGTTAATTGTAGATCAGGTATCCCTTGTTGCCTAAAAGGGTTGTACTCCCAGATGAGGGGGATTTCTTAAAGGATAAGTGGCAATGCCTTAGCTTTGTCATGGGGAATATATGGGACACATCTCCTTAGTGGGGCTAAGGCATAAGCATGTTTAAGTCTTCTGGTGTAGGATCCTTAAAGTCTACTTGAGTTATCTTTTAAGGTTCAAAGGGTAGTCACTTTAAGGGACTTCTTATCTGGACATCTAAGTTAGACTCTTATGCCCCTTTGGGTTAAAACTTTGACATTACTAAACCATTCACTGAAGGTACATCTACCATGTCCTTTTGAAATGCTAGATTTAGCTGACTGAGAATCCCCAAATATCTACCAAAAAGTGTAAAATGTAAACAATAAAAAAATCACGTAACTCTTTAAAAAGTTGAGGCTTCCCTATTTTAAAAAAGCTCTCAAAGTTGTTACAAAGCTCCATCCCTACTAAGTCAATGTACCCTGAATATTCTCCAACCTTATGTAGGAATCACCAAATTCCTCTTGTAACTCTTTCAAATGACATATATGTTGGCTGTTGTGTACAAAAAAAGTTGGCAATTGCATTCACTAGCTTGTCGATTTTCTTCATGTTGTCTTACAAAGATTACTTTTAGCAACATCTCCTACACACAAATTACTCATGTGTGCTACACAATAAACTGATGTTAAGAAAGGATTGATCTTCTTAAGCCTTGTAGTAACATGAGTTCTTCCTCCTATCATGACAGATGCCCCATCACTTCCAAAACCTATGAACTTCAACAGATCTAAGTCAGCTTCTTCTAGTTTCTTCAAGATAGCTTCTGTCAATGTCTGAGCATTTGCTGTCTGAAGTGAAATCAACCCTAAAATATATGCTTCACCTAAGAAACTCACATAATAGATAAGATGTTAAATGCATGCTATGCCAGTGGACTCATATCTCCACCAAGTGTTGTTTTTGATCTTGATCTTCCAAATGCCTACTGATGCAGCTAACAAATTCCTTGCAAGCCTTGTCATTATTGTAAATGCTTAAAATATCACAACTAAATTTCTTTATGAGCTCCAACAAGGAAGGATACTTACTGTAGGATAAATCTTCTTTTGCAATAAAGCAAGATGCTTTGAACATTATTGAAATTTGATCAATCAGATTTTGTTAGTTTTTCTTGTAGGCTCTATATAATGAACCTGATCCCCTCAACTTAGCAATAGAATGTCTATGGGCGATACTCCTAGCATGATCCTTGAATGAAGAGGTTTTTAAATTCACAAACCCTCTAGCATACTAGATTCTATACTATGGTCAGCTTCACAAACCCTACAAAAGACCTTGCCAATATCATGATCAAATCTTAACCAATCATACTATATTCACTCACTTCCTTGCATCTTCTAATTTACTTTGCTCTATTCCTATTAAATCATTTTGATATGCTTTTTCTTCTTGATCATCCTACTCTTCCTGCTCTCTAATCAAATAAGCATCAAGTGCTCCTACTTTTCTTTTCTTCTACTTTCCCTTCTCCTTTTTCTCACAAGGAAGAAACAAAACCTAATATTTTCCTCCCAAGCAATAGTTGTTGGACCAAAACAGTTGAGAGTTAATGTTCACAAAATATTCATAAATATTCTTAAGTGAATATTCTAGTAGTTAAACCAAGTAACAAATATACTAAGAATACTCCTATGGAGTCCTATAAAGTTATTTTCTTGGCCATGGAACTTGAATCGGCTATTTTCCTAAAATTAGTTTTAAATCACTAAAAATGATTTCCGTGTAATTTAGGTTAACTAGTAAATTTTTTATTTTGATCGAAAAAAAGGTGCTTTTAGGGAGTTTCACAAACCCTCAACAACACTATCCAAACAGCCTCTAGAACAACATGATAGACTTAAGCCACTATAGGTAAGACATAATATGTGCTCTCTATATATGTACAATGTTGTATTAGGGCAACCTTATAGGGATGTACCTAACCATATTTGACACATCAAACTCACCTAACAAACCCATGAATCTTGATTTTAGTTTATTGAAGAAGGAAGGGTTCTAGATGGTAAGTTTCACCTTTACACAAAATTTCTTGAGGTATTTTGCAATAGCTGATTGAACCACCCCTAAAGACTTAAGTGCACCAAGCGGGGTTGTTTCTCCCCATATCTAAAGGTCTGACATGAATTACACAACAATCAACTTCCAAAGTAAGAAGTAGGATAATATTTATTTGTTTCTCCCATATCTAAAGGTCTGACATGAATTACACAACAATCAACTTCCAAAGTAAGAAGTAGGATCATAATAAATATTATGATAAAGGGTGTGCCTTAATGACATAACATAAGTAGGGCTTGTAAGGATCATGGGTCATTTTTTGCCTTTCACAGGACTTGAACCCGAGACCTTTTGGCTAACACACACATGTGTTAACCAACTGGTCCGTATGATCCTGGATGCTGAACTACACCATCAACAGCAAGGCGTATATTCATACGCATGTTCCAGACCAGTTGTGGACCACACATTCCAGACCAGTTGTGGACCATACAATCCTCAGGACCTCAGATATATAAACAGGGTTCCAGTTCCAGGTTTCTCAGAATCATTCAACACCAGTCTTCGGCCTTGTGTTTCATTTTGTATTCATTTCTTTCTTGAATACAATCTCCTCCTTTCAAGGTTCCACCCTTGTTCTAAAGGTTTCGCCCTTTGCACAAGGTCGTGACAGTTTGAATGATTCTGAGGTAGTGACAAGCTTCTGTTTCCGCTTGTCATCGATCCCATTTTCTTTTTTTCTCTTTTCAATTTTTTTTTTTTTCTTTTCTTTTTCTTTTTCTTTTTCTTCTCTTTTTTTTTTTGATTTTTCTTCTTCGACTCATCATGTCCGAGCATGCTCTTCATGAGCAAGTTGCTGCCCTCCAGCAGCAGCTCAAACAACTACACCTGGAGAATGATCAGCTCCGACAGCGTGCGAATTCTCCAGAGCCGAAGATCAGCATGCCCGAAAAGTTCGATGGTACCCGATCGAAGTTCCGAGGTTTTCTCAATCAAGTTTCGTCTGCGGATCGTGATGCAGCCGAGGCGCTACAGCACAGAACCCATTAAGGTTGGATTGATCGGGTCGCTGCTTTCTGGTTCTGCTCTTTCATGGTTCTCAGCCTTGCTGGAGAACAATGATCCGATCCTTGGGAATTTTGACGAGTTTGTGGAACGGTTCACGGCGATGTTCAGTGACGTGGATCGTGAGAGTGCTGCCATCACCAAACTCCGTCAGCTTCACCAAGGGGGTATGTCGGTAGCAGAGTACGCATCGAAGTTTCAACTTCTTGCTTGTGATGTCACATGGGGAGATCGTGCTCTCAAGGAGGTTTTCCGGTCGGGGTTGCAGGACGAGGTCAAAGACATGTTGCTGAATTTTGCGGTTCCGGAAACCCTCACCAGCATGATCGAGTTGGCAATTCGTTGTGACAACCGGTTGATCGAGCGGAAACAAGAACGTCGGCATCCTTCTTTCTTCTTGGTGCCGTCTTCTTCCATTTCTGCAGTCCCTGTTCCCTCATCTGCTGATTCATCATCTTCCTCAGTAGAACCATCCCCGATGGAATTAGGGCGATCACGCCGAGGCAAGCTTTTGCCAACCGAACGTCAGAAGCGGATTCAGTACAAGCTTTGTTTGTACTGTGGGGACCCGTACCACAAGTTGGAGAATTGTCATCGACGTCCAAAACAAGCTCGTGAAGTGGCCCTTGCTGTGCTGCCGGGAAACGAGAAGATCCAGCCCGAATAGGAGCCGTCCGGCTGGATTGCCGTGGAACAACTCATGTTCCTCAAGGCTCTTCACTCATAACATCTTCCCTTCCTCATCTTGGATCCATTCCATCCACGAAGGTGTGCAAGCCGTTCCATGTTCCGGTGCAGCTGAAGACACCAGAGGTGGAGTTCTCTGGTAAAGCTTTGGTGGATAGCGGAGCGAACGCAAATTTCATCGACAAGAATTTTGCTGTCAGGCACGGGATCCGTCTACATCCTTTGAAGACTCCTGGTTCTGTACGGGTCGTTGATGGACGAGATATCAAATCTGGAGCGGTAATAAATGACACGGAGTTCGTTGAGGTCGTTGCTTGCGGTGCTGTGTGCAACATCTCCTTCAGTGTTGTTTCTATTCCAGACTCTACGATTATCCTTGGTTTGCCGTGGATCGAGTTGGTGGATCCTGGTTGGAGAGAACGTTTCATGAACAGTTTCCCAGCTGTTTCAACTCCAGCCACACTCTTTGATTCCGATCCTGTTCCAGTTCCTCCTCCACTTCGAGTCTCGCATATCACCTTGAAGCAGTTCAAGAAAGATAGCCGACATGACCCAGCATCCGTGTTCGCGATCAAAGTCTATCCCTGCTCTGCTAAGGATGTTTCTGTTCCTCCTGCCTTACCAAAGCAGTATGCCGATTTCGCAGACGTCTTCGACAAAAAGAAAGCTTCTGCCTTGCCACCGCACCGTGAGTACGACTGTCCTATCGATCTCGTTGAGGGTAAGCAGCCGTCCTCCGGTCCCATTTACGGTCTCTCACCAACAGAGTTGGAAGACATTGAGGAGAATCTTGTCACCGGATTTATCCGTCATTCGCGATCACCGGCTGGTGCTCCAGTATTCTTTGTTTCCAAGAAGGATGGAAGTCTCCGGCTCGTGGTGGACTACCGAGATCTGAATAAGGTCACCATTCCAAACAAGTATCCTCTCCCGCTCGTCTCCGACATGCTCGAACGTCTTTCTGGTGCCCGGTACTTCACAAAGATCGATTTAAGAGGAGCGTACAATCTCATCCGAATTCGAGAAGGGGACGAGTGGAAAACAGCTTTCCGTACACGCTACGGACATTTCGAGTACGTAGTAATGCCGTTCGGCCTGACAAATGCACCTGCTGTGTTCCAGCACATGGCTAACGATATTTTCCGGGACTTCTTGGATTTGTTTGTCATCATGTACCTAGACGACATCCTGATATTTTCCAAGACTCGAGAAGAACACGAACGGCATGTACGGTTAGTCTTGGAGAGGCTCCGGAAGCACCACTTGTTTGCCAAGTTGGAGAAGTGCTCTTTCAGTCAGCAGTCTGTCGAGTTCCTGGGGTACATCATTTCAGCTGAAGGTGTTCACATGGATCCTGCAAAAGTCCGGACTGTATTGGAGTGGGAGAGACCATCAAATGTTCGTGATGTTCGATGTTTCCTCGGGTTTGCGAACTTCTATCGACGTTTCGTTCGGGATTTCTCCAAGATTGCATTGCCATTGACGAAGTTGACTGGCAAGGATGTTCCATTTGTCTGGTCCTCTGAGGCTGAGGAGGCGTTCGAGTTCCTAAAGAAGGCGTTCACCTCGGCACCTGTTCTTATCCATCCTGACCCTGCGAAGCCATATTTCGTGGAAGCTGATGCCTCTGACTTCGCCATTGGTGGAGTGTTGTCCCAGGAAGGTCCAGATCATCTTCTCCATCCCATTGCTTTCCATTCCCGCAAGTTCACTGCACCTGAGATCAACTACGATGTCTACAACAAGGAGCCTGGCGATCGTCGATGCCTTTGAGGAGTGGCGCAGATTCCTTGAAGGTTCCCCGCATGTGGTTAAGGTGTATTGTGATCACAAGAACCTCCAGTACTGGGCAACAGCACGAGTTCTCAATCGACGTCAGGCGCGATGGGCACAGTCTTTGTCCCGGTTCCGATACGAGATTATTCATCGTCCCGGTCGTCTAAATGGCAAAGCAGATGCCTTATCTCGTCGCAGTTACCTAGCTCCAGTACCAGGTGAAATCCGATTTGATCAACAAGAACAAGTCATCCTGAGCTCCGACCAGTTGTTGGTAAACGCGCTTTCCCGTTCTTCTGCTCCAGTTGACACTTCGTTTTTGGATCTAATCCGAGAAAATCTCCCTCAAGACGAGTTTGCTCGTGATGTCCTTGCACATGTTCGACGAGTTCAGCCATTGTCTTCAGGGTCACAACTACGAGATTATGCTGCTTTCCATCTTCATAATGGGTTGCTGTACCACCACATCCAAATCTATGTTCCGGACGGAGAACTGAGGTTGCGAGCTGTCCAACACTGCCATGACAACACAGCTGCAGGACATTTTGGCATTCGAAAGACGATCGAGCTGGTACAACGGGTGTTCTGGTGGCCTCGGCTTCGCGTGTATGTTGAGAGATTTGTGCGATCTTGTGACACGTGCCAGCGTACAAAGCTTCCTCGTCATCGACCGGTTGGACTACTACAGCCTCTTCCTATTGCTCAGCGGCCATGGTCATCCATCACCATGGATTTCCTCACGGATTTACCGCCTTCTAGAGGGTTTGATGCTGTCCTAGTCATTGTTGATCGGTTCTCTAAGATGGCGCACTTTGTTCCCTGCAACAAGACATGTTCGGGTCCTGATGCTGCAGATCTGGTGTACCGGGAGGTGTTCCGCCTTCATGGTCTTCCTGATGAACTTGTCACTGATCGAGGTCCCCAGTTCACTTCGGCATTCTGGCGGAGATTCCTAGATCGGCTACGTATCACCGGGAAGCTGTCTACTGCACATCATCCTGAAACAGATGGACAATCGGAGCGCACAATTCAGACTCTGGAACAATATCTCCGGTGTTTCATTTCTCATCTGCAAGATGATTGGGTCGATCTCCTTCCTGCTGCCGAGTTCGCGTACAACAACACGGCACACTCATCCATAGGTGTGTCGCCATTTTTCGCGTTCTCTGGTGTTCATCCTCGCTGGTCCTACAGCTTGCCCGTGGTTCCTGGCCTCACCACTGCTGCCGATGATCGTGTTGAGCATCTCCGACAGGTCCATGAAGAAGTGCAGCATCATCTTCAACGCTCGGGATTTGCAACAACAAGCTGACGTCAGCATTCACAATTGGTGACAAGTGTGGCTCCTGCATCATTGGCACAGTCTGTGACCCGTTCTCTCTCCTCCAGCATTCACAATTGGTGACCAAGTGTGGCTCCTCCGGCGTCATTGGCCAACCACACATCCCTGTGACAAGCTGGACTATCAACGCTTGGGGCCATTTTGCATCATCAACAAACTCTCTGATGTGACATTTCGTCTCGAGCTTCCGCCAATCATCCAGATCCATCCCGTGTTCCATGTTTCTTTGTTGGAGCCTTATCATGCTCCTTCTGAACCTAGCTGACTTCTTCCACCACCTCCTCCAGTTACAGTTGCTGGTGAACCTGAGTTCGAGGTTGCTGCAATTCTTGACTGGTGAACTTGAGTTCGAGGTTGCTGCAATTCTTGACTCCAAACTTGTTCAAGATCAGCTTCACTATTTCGTGGACTGGATCGGGTTGCTGCAATTCTTGACTGGTGAACCTGAGTTCGAGGTTGCTGCAATTTTGACTCCAAACTTGTTCGAGATCAGCTTCACTATTTCGTGGACTGGATCGGTTTTCCACCTGACGAACGCACTGCTGTTCATCTTGTTCATGCTCCTAATCTTGTTGCCGAGATCGGTTTTCCACCTGGCGAACGCACTTGGGAGCCTGCTGTTCATCTTGTTCATGCTCCTAATCTTGTTGCCGAGTTCCATCGGTTTTCCACCTGACGAGCCTGTTGTTCATCTTATTGCCGAGTTCCATCGGTTTTCCACCTGACGAACGCACTGCTGTTCATCTTGTTCATGCTCCTAATCTTGTTGCCGAGATCGATTTTCCACCTGACGAACGCACTGCTGTTCATCTTGTTCATGCTCCTAATCTTGTTGCCGAGATCGGTTTTCCACCTGGCAAACGCACTTGGGAGCCTGCTGTTCATCTTATTGCCGAGTTCCATCGGTTTTCCACCTGACGAACGCACTACTGTTCATCTTGTTCATGCTCCTAATCTTGTTGCCGAGATTGGTTTTCCACCTGGCGAACGCACTTGGGAGCCTGTTGTTCATCTTGTTCATGCTCCTAATCTTGTTGCCGAGTTCCATCAATGATATCCTGCAAAACGGACGCGCGGTGCTCGTCATCAAAGGGGGAGATAGTGTAAGGATCATGGGTCATTTTTTGCCTTTCACAGGACTTGAACCCGAGACCTTTTGACTAACACACACATGTGTTAACCAACTGGTCCATATGATCCTAGATGCTAAACTACACCATCAACAGCAAGGTGTATATTCATACGCACATTCCAGACCAGTGTGAACCACACATTCCAGACCAGTTGTGGACCATACAATCCTCAGGACCTCAGATATATAAACAGGGTTCCAGTTCCAGGTTTCTCAGAATCATTCAACACCAGTCTTCGGCCTTGTGTTTCATTTTGTATTCATTTCTTTCTTGAATATAATCTCCTCCTTTCAAGGTTCCATTCTTGTTCTAAAGGTTTCGCCCTTTGCACAAGGTCGTGACAGGGCTTATGTTGATAGGAAGCAATGGGTTCTCTTTTGAGACACTAATGCTCAACACACCTAATATACTTAATTTTTGAACAATATTTGAATTAAAAACGAGAAAACCAAGTACAAGAATATTTTGTATGCTAAGCCTACAAGATACCTTGGAATATTTAAAGAATATTCCATATACTTTAGAAGCCTTGTAAATGAAGTTCAAGCTTGCAAAGGTCTTCTCTATGCCAAGATACTACTTGTCCACAAGCCAATCCAAATACAAAGAAAAACCCAATTGAAACAACCCAAAAAGCCTACCCTTTGTATATACACTAACAAAACCCCTTGGAGACTTTGTATATACTAGAGAAACACATTGCATAAGAAGCATATTCTATAGCATATCCCAAGAATATTCCCTATAAAATATTCTTCAATCCAGAGATCCTTCAAAGATGGTGAAACAAGTAAAAGATATCCAAGGAGGATGAAAACAAACTTATGTCATCACACCAAGAAAGTACTAGCAAATGCCTAGCTACACCCACCAACACTAAACCCAACCCCAAGAAGCCCACAATTCCTTCTTCCACAGAGCATCGGGAAGTCCCTAACCCACACCAACCAACACCCTTACAAAACCTGTATCACCACATGTGCTATCAAAAATGTGAACAACCCATAGGAGCCAAGCCAATGGATGAATCATCTAGTACACAACCCACACAAACATGTACTAGTAAGCACCTAACCCACACCAGCCAACACTAATCGTAGCAAAGAAAAAAAACCAAAAAACAAACAAACTACCATGTAAACTCAATCATCTTAGTAAACCAACAAAACTAGCAAAATAATCGCTTATCCTAACTTATAAGCGATATACTTAATTTTTATGATGGAGCTCTTCCTCCTCCCCTTGTTATTAAGCAAAAGTGGGTTAGCACAAAGTGTTAGCCCCTTGGTTAACCTACCCTAACTACCCTTAAACCCTACCCAAGGGGGGGGTTAAAAACCCTAGGGTTTTATCAGCCTTAGGGGTACATCTAACCCTACATGATATGTCAAACTTGCTAGAACTAAATGAAATTATTTTTTATTATATCCAGTAGCTTGACAATGAATTTCAGTTAGTAATAATAATCAACTTTAATAAAAAAAAAGAGGCATAAAGAAAATTATGATGAATAGACATTGCTAAGATGTTTGTCAGAGTTGTTCGTGGTTGAGAGGTCAACTTGCATTAGGCAATTACCTCTCATTTACTCAATATACAATCACCACTCGATGATCTTGTGAATTTCTACTGTGTCAAAGTTTTGACCCAAAGGTTAACACATGATAACACATGGCTACCGAGTGGCCATCCAATGTCATTACTTTATATGACCAACATGAAAATTTCCAAAACAGCCCTTAACAACTCTTAGAGTCTAACTTAATTGCCCAAGTAAGCAAGAGATTTAGAAACCTATTATAAGTTCTACCCTATAGGATAACCGTAATGGACTTAAAATTTTGCTTTTGGAAACCTAAAATAGGTTCATGCCCTTAACTCTACCATAGAGTTATATGTTCCCACATATCCCATGATAGAGGTTAAGGCATCATCCCTAACCTTGAGGAATCACCCTCACTTAAGTGTACAATAACCCTAAAACTATGAGGGGTAACCTAATTCGCAATTAACCCATGAGGTTTTGTATGACCAACTACAATCTCAATATATTAGGGCTTGGTGAGTTTAACCTAATGGCCACCTACCCCTAAAGCTTACCCCAAGGGGTTAGGGCAACACATTGAACCCACATGCACAGGGCAGGGCAGGGCAAAATGTGATCCGGATATTGAGGAGCGCCTTGTGGCGGCTAAGGCACAGATGCACGATCGTGTGTCCGATCTGTGTAGATCCTTGATTCTCCTTTAGATCTGAAGGGCTTTTGTGCAGTCTTGATTGATTCTCAAAGTGTTTTGTTTGCCGCTCGGTGGGAGTGGAAGAGTGTGCCTTGGAGAAGCACGCTCTTGTAAGATCAGGCTGCTGCATGCATCTCCTTCCAGCATGGGCTGCTGCGGCTTCATGTGGGAGGGATGTATGCAATTCCGATTGATTCACATAGGTGCAGGTGTGTGATTTCAACCGGCAAAGCTTTTGGGATCTTGGGATCATGTATATTGTGAGTTCTTCTTCATCTGCGGGCCTCCTCTCTCTTTCGTAGCACTTCCCTCCTTTGGGCATTTGCATGGGGATATTTGCCTGAAGTATTGCTGTAATTCTCTCATCCTGGTGTTTTTCCGGTGATCCCATGGTGGCAAATGGGTATCACTGTGCTAGTTATGAGCGGTGTCATGGTGGCAGATGTGCCGTTTGTGCTGGATGTGTTCGGTTTGTGAGATTGCAGCATTTCCCCTCTTCGGGCATTTGCAGGGGGCATTTGTTTGGAGTATATATTGCTGTGGTTGAGGTCCAGTAAGGTGTGCCAATGGGTGCTTGGTTACCTCTTTGCTGGTTGTGCGTTGTTGTTGTCACAGCATTTCCCCTCTTCGGGCATTTGCGGGGAACATTTGTCCGAGGCGTTAAGGCTGTTCTGAGGTCTGGCAATACGTTTGATGCTTTCAAGTGATGAATAGAGATTGTATGTGCTGGACATGGGCGTGGATTTGTTTTTTCTTTCCCAGAAGCAGCAAATACCTCGGTTTGCGAGGTATTCGTGTTTTCCCCCTTTGGGCATTTGTGGGGGCATTTGCTGAAGTGTGTACGCTGTTAATGAGGCTTGGTATGCTGGTATGGGCGTGGTGCTTGTGGTCTATGCTGGATTTGGTCCCAGGTTTTCATTTTACAGCATTTCCCTCCTTCGGCATGTGCGGGGGGCATGTTGCTTGATGTATAGCGGTGTTCCAGTGGTCTAGTGGTACTTGTGATGCTTTAAGGTTGTTCTATAGGCTTAGTAGGTGCTAGACATGAGCCGGTTTATGATTATTCTTCTCTGGGAACAGTGAAGTACATCAGTTTGATGGACGACCGCATTTTCCCCCTTTGGGCATTTGCGGGGAGAGTTTGGCTTCTCGCAAATGCTGCTGTTTCAGAAGTTCGGTTTGGGATTGAGGGTATAGGGATGTATGGTCGTTGCCTAGGCTGGACGTGTGGTGACTTTGGATATGTTTTCGTTCTGAAACAGCATCTTGACAGGTCTTTTCGGTGGTTAAGGCCTGTCTTTTAGGTTTTTTGCTGCGTGGGCTCTTTCTGTTCCGCTTTCGCACCTGCTGGATCTTCCTCCTCCCGTTGTCTTAATCCTCTGATAGTTGCGCACCGTAGGGTCCTTCTAATGGGGGGATGCACTCTTCCGTGAGTTCCTCGGTGAAGGAACCACGGAAACCCGGTATTGACTCATTCTGACTTGTTTATCAGATGAGCGATTACCAGCTGTGGGTTCTAGAAGTGAGTGTATCATTCAACATGGGTGGACGCACTTAGTGAAAGATAAGGTGGGTTCTGTAGGTTGGGATAAGCTGCTGTTTGCCACAGGATGATTGAGTTTGCGTGGCAGTTTTTTTCTTGGTTTTGTTTTTGCTCTGATGGTGCTAGTTCGTGTGGGTTAGACACTTGCTGGTGCTACTGTGGCACGTTTGGGTGTGGTGTGGTGTGCCAGATGATTCATCCATTGGCTTGGCTCATGTGGTCGTTGTTCAAGGTAGAAGGTTGAAGGTGTCACTTCATGTCCACCTGTATGCTTGGACTTGTGGGCTTCTTGGGGTTGTGTACAGTGCTGGTGGGTGTGGGTTAGGCATTTGCCGGTACTTTCTTGGTGTGAGGTGTGAGTTGGTCTCATCCTCCTTGGTGATATCTTTTACTTGGTTCACCATCTTGAAGATTCTTTGGAGTGGGATGAATATTCTTAAGGGATATTCTTGGCATATGCTATTGGGAATATGCTGATGGAATATGCTGCTTTATGCATGTTTTGCAGTATATACAGGTCTCCAAAAGGTATATACATGGGGCAGGTTCTTTGGGTTGTTTCATCTGGGTTGTTTCTGTATGTGGACTGGTTCGTGGACCGGCATGCAACAGTATCCCGACAGAGATCGGTAAAGGTCTGAAGCATGACAAAACCGGGTATCTGCGAGCTCGAGCTTTCAAGTCCAAGACTCCAAGGTATATGGATATTCTTTGAATATTCTTGGGTATCTTGGAGACAGTATATAGTTTAGCATACAGAATATTCTTGTATATTTGTTTTCTCGTTTTTTAATACGATTATCGTTCGAACTCACATGCACATGCACATGTGTACAAAAATGTATACAGAAGCTCACGCATGCACATCCGCATTGGCACCCAATAAAATCATAAACCCATGTTGGAGCTAAGTAAAAAGATGAAAATTTCTTAAAGGTAAGTGGTCGTCGAGAACTCCACAGGCAAAATGTGGGGTGACTTACGCAGCCTTGGTGGTTGGCAAGGCGATGTTGCCAATGCCCAATCCCAGGGGTCCGCACTAGTTGGCTCGAGCTTACCTTGGGAGGTGCTATAATGTGCGGTGATGGCCTTTACCCGAACGCTGCAAGGGTCCATGGGCAAATGAGTAGGAGTTCCCGTAGGGTATTGCCTCCTTAGGAGGATACAACTGGAGAAGAGAAGAAGAAGATCTGGCGGGAGACGCAGGAGACATAGACAAGATCTAGATATATATTGCCTGATGAGATACAAAAGGGCCCTTTTCCTAAGAGACAGTGGAGCAAGATACAAAGAAGAAGATGGACCAAAAGGACCCGACCACTACTTCCCTTTATGCTTATTTAGTGGGTCGGCTTGTGCTAGACCCTAGGTCCAGGTGGCGCTCCCCTATTGGTCTGCCGCCTTATGACTAACTCGTGTCCTATGGCATTCATGCGCCCCCCTTGCGCATGCTGCCCCATGTACCGTGGTAGTTGGTCTAGACGATCAGATCCAACCTACTACCAGCATCGCTTGATAGCTGGCTTTATTAATTAATACATGTTGTACCCTTTTGGCTCGGCTGCTCGTTCCCGCTGCTCAATCATGCTAGCTGACAGTTTGACTGTGGTCACCCACCATCAAACAGTAAGTTTTATCTTCACTTAGAGTTTCTTGAGATATCTAATGATACCCGGCCGAACTACACTCAAAGACCTTAGTGCATTGGTTGGGGTTATTTCTCACTATATTCATAGGCTTAAGAACATAATTTAATAAGTAGCAACACTCAACCTCCAAAGTAAAAAGTAGCATCAAAATAAAAACTATAGTAGCGATTACACGAGTGTGTGTTATAAGTGAACACGAGTGTTTTTGGAGATTGATTGTTATTACCTATTGAGTTTGAAGCCAAGCTTTTAACAACATTGCTTAGTTCACTTAGGTGTTTGGGAGTAGTTCGACTAGATGTCACTAGTCACATTGAAAAACTTTGGGCGAAGGTAAAACTTACCTTCTAGAAAGCACTCCCTTAAGGTCTTGGTGAGTTTGGTGTATCAAATGGGGTAAGGAATAGTATTGCATTTGCCCATGTAGGTTTAGTGTGTTAGGTTTACCCTTTGGGTTTTCTAGAGTTAACTTTGGGTTTGCCCTAACCCATGGGAAGGTTTAGGGGTAGGTTTCTAAAAATATTCCTAGAACCTAGGGTTAGCTTTAATAATGCTTAATTTGTTAAGTTTTAGTACCAACCCACATATTGAGCTAGGATTTTAGGGGGTTAAGGTAGAGTATATTAGGAAGAAGCACATAAGAGAGCTTGACAAGGTGCTACTCTCCACCTTATGTTGTTAGGCCATACTAGTTATGTTGCCTAGATACATCACACAGGGGTTAGCTTACCCTTATAGTGATGTTGCCAAGTTGGACACACATACAAGTATCTAGCCAACACACATCTTGACTCACATTGTGAGAATTGTCCATGCTCTTGGCTAAGTATATGTGTGGGTTCTCAAGTCAGGTCTCCAAGTGTGGGCTTCTTGGTTGGGCATCTAGCAAGCCACATTTGTGGCAACCCTAGTCTCTGAGGGGCTTTGACAATAGCCTATGTCTTAAAACAATGTCATATTACATGTGACACTAGGATAGATCTCATATAGTGTAACACTTAAGGCATGACCTTGAGTTCGTGTCTTAGTTTTAAGTTGAGGGGTTGATGATTTTGGTGAGCACATGCTTGTTCTGGAAGGTGCTAATCCTTGGGTAACTGCCTAAGGGAGATGAGTGTGACAATTTGACTTTGTCACATAGATATGGATACAAATACAAATATGAATAGGATATGAATACGAATAAGGATAAGATATAGATAAAGATCATTAAAATTAGCCAAGTCCAAGATAAGGTATGGATATGAATAAGGGTCATTAAAACTAGCTTAGTCCAAATTTGGCTTCCCTTATAGTGATCAAGGTTAAGTATTTCGATTCAACACAGTTTAGAGCTAAGCCTCTTGTCTTATTTTTATCTATGTACTCTAGGCTTGTTTCATGTCTTCTCAGCTTGGTTCTTGACAGTTTGAATCAATACTTTCCATTCCTTGGTTCGAACTTTCAAGTTCCTTAACATGTCTTTTATCAATGCAGAACTCCTCGCACAATAGTTTCAGTAGTTACAACTTGAGAATTAACGATTGCACATGATCTACAACAATAGTCATCATCATCACACTTTTCAAAACCAAAAAGTCAACCTACAACCAAGTTTATGGCTCAAGTTACAATTTTGAGGTTTCATGAATTAGGTTTTTTGCTTACACCCGCACTATACCCTTACGACTACAGCACAAGTGGGTCTTGTACACACTCCTACCAGTGCAGCTTTGAAGTGGTTTGCACCTTGAGAAGGACTCACCACTTTTGAAATCATGGGATATGTTTTTTCAGCCTTTGAAGCTACCTTCAGCGATCTTAACATGAAAGCATGGTAGTAACCAAGCTTTGATGACTACGGTAAGGTTCCCTCATAGCATTCAAATATGCTTCTGATTTTTTATTACTTTCATGTGACATTGACGTTGCTTCGTGATCAATTTAGGGAAGGTTTTCATAACAATGTCAAGGATCTCCTGCTCACTCTCAAGAACCCAAATTCTATGGACAAGTCTATTGATCAGGCAGTTTGTTGCAACAATCACTTTTTGAGCGACATCAAGAAAACAAGTATTTCGTATTGTAACTCCAATAGTGTAAGAGTCATTGGCTACTTTATCTTCTGATGCCGAATCGATGCAAGTGGATGTTCTTTGACCACAAGGATCATTGACACAAGCCAAGCGACAATCATCAAGCAAAATTGTGTTTATATTATTTTAAGGATGAACACCGAATTGCTAAGTGCCAAAATTGACAATAAATTCAAGTTAAAGTGGTGGATGGTCCCTCAGTTGAGTCAAAAACGAAAGGTCTAGTTTGAATAAGAACATTCCAATTGGACCATTGCAAGTCTGCTCCAAATATCTCTTTCCTCAATGACAATTCTACCTGTGATCTTGACAACAAACACTAGCAAACCCTTTTCTTCATTTAATTACTATTTCGACATCTAACGATATTCAAGTTAATGTAGTAGCTCTATTTAATAGTGGTGCAACTAAAAACTTGATTGACCGCTTCTTCATCCAACAACATAATCTAAAGCTTTGATTGCATTATGATTCAATTGAGTTTATAGTTGCTGATGGAAAACCAATGATGTCCGACAATATTGAAGAAACAGTGCCTCTCATGGTCATCTTTGATAATATCTTATGCTTGATCTCCTTCAACATCATTTCAATTCCTGACACTCTTGTTATTCTTGATCTTCCTTGGTTTAAGACCCTCAATCCACAAATTGATTGGACAACTGTACCTGGTTGTTTCTACTCTAGCTTCTATTTTATCTCTAACTCTTGGCTATATCTCAACAAATCTGACTCTTGGCAATACTCTTCAACTCTAACTCCTTGTTGCATTTTGACACCTCTAGTTCATGGTAGCACTTCTACATGTCTATCTTTGGCTCCGACTTTGACTCTGACTTTATCTTTGTCTTCAACTTCAATCACGACTCTAGCCTGACAATGTCTTGCATCTCTAATAACATCATCTTCAACTTTGACTCTGACAACATCCTTGATCCGTATCTCAACTATTTCATTGGCAAAATTTATCTGTGCTAGCCATACTCAACATGACATAGTTTTGCTATGATGGTGACTCCATCTTCATCTGCTCCTAGTTCCTTGTCGTCTACATACCACGAGTTTACGATGTATTCAACAAGGTCCAAGCTAGTTGTCTTCTTGAACATCATCTATATGATTGTTTGATTGATACTATTGAAGGTAAGACACCTCTGTTTGGTCTGATCTATAGTCTTTCTCTACTCGAGCTTAAAGCTTTACATGAATACATCAATGAGAACCTAGCTACTAGTTTCATTCGTCATTTCAAATCTCCAACTAGTGTCATCAAGAAAAAGGATGGCTCTCTTTAATTAGTGGTCGACTATCGTGAGTTGAACAAGATCACCATTCATAATCGGTATTTTCTACCTCTTATCCCCAAGATTCTTGAGCGTCTTCATAAGACTCGTTACTTTACGAAGATCGACCTTCGAAGTGCTACAATCTACTCCATATTCACCTTGGTGACGAATGAAAGATTGCTTTCCATACATGCTATGGGCATTTTAAGTATATGGTGATGCCTTTTGGGTTAACTAATGCCCCTGCAATTTTATAGCATATGGCCAACGACATCTTTCACGACTTTCTTAACTAGTTTATAATTATTTACTTGGACGACATCCTTATTTTCTTAAAAACATAGGAGGAACATCAACAACATGTTTATTAGGTTCTGGAGAGACTTCGGCAGCATGATCTCTATACCAAGTTGGAGAACTATCAGTTTCACTAAGAACATGTCAAGTTTCTGGGATATGTGATGTCACACACTGGGATCTCCATGAACCCAGCCAAGGTGCACAAAGTTCTTGAATGAAAAATGCCGAAGTCAGCTCAAGACATCCAGTGTTTCCTCAGCTTTGCCAATTGCTATCGACACTTCATTAAGGACTTCCCCAAAATTGTGCTTCCATTGAATCATCTCACCAAGAAAAGGTTTTATTCAAGTGGTCTATGGGGCTAAGAACACGTTTATCACACTTAAATTTGCTTTTACCTTGGCTTCAATCTTGCTTCACCTCAACCTGGTCAAACCCTTTGTGATGGAGACAAATGCATCTAGCTTTGTTTCTATCAGTATAGCTCTGACAGCGATCTACACCATGTAGCATTCCACTCGTGCAAGTTCACAATTGGGGAGATCAATTATGAGATTTATCACAAGGGACTTCTAGTTATTGTGGATTACTTTCAAGAGTGGCAAAAGTTTCTTGAAGGCTCCCCGCACAAAGTAACCGTCTTCACTAATCATCAAAACTTAGTTTACTTTTCTCAGGCTCAAGTTAGAATTGACATCAAGTTTGTTGGACCCATCAGATTTTCTCTCGGTTCGACTCTGAGATCAAGTATTAACATGGCACTTAGCAAGTTTAATCTGACGCACTTTCATGACAAGCATATTTGGCATCTATGCTGGCGACATCGAATTTGACCATGAAAAGCAAGTGGTACTTGGTCCCAAATGCCTCCAAGCATTCGTTGTTCATGTTGCACCCTTCGACTCCAACCTTCTTGACATTATCCGCTCTGAACTTGTCTCTGATCCACTAGCTCAGGATATCTTGACTCACCTTGCAGGTAACACTTTGTCCATCTCACAACCTGACTTCAATCTATTTCGATTAGCCAACAATCTGCTTCTCCATAATCACTTTGGCGTTACAAAAACAATGGAATTAATCAGTCGTAACTATTAGTGGCCACAACTATGCCAGTCGGTGGAAGAGTTTATTTGTACCTATGACATCTATGCTCGCTCTAAAACCTCATCATCACTCGTATGGTCTCCTCCAACCGCTTCCAGCTCCAATAATGCCTTGGTCTTGCATCTTGATAGACTTTGTGACTGGTTTGCCGCCAAATCAAGAATTTAACACTATTCTTGTCAATGTGAACCGTATTACTAAGATGGCTCACTTCCTACCACCATGATAACATTATTAGCAATCATGGTCTACATTTATTGTCAAGTTTTAGCAATGACTTCCTGAGCTACTCAAGATCAAGAGGTCATTATCTTCGGGTTATCATTCAAAAACTAATGGTCAATTGGAACGCACTATCCAAACCCTCAAATAGTATTTATGGTGCTTCATCAATTACCAACAAGATGATTAATTACTACTACTGCCCTTAGCTAAGTCTCCTACAACAATTCCAAACATGCGTCAACTGGTATGTCAACCATCTATGCCTTGATTGGTCAACATTTACAATGGATGCCTGGGAGTTCGATAAATCTGTCTACCAAAGATCAACTTGACCATCTCCAGTCTATCCAAGCTACACTTGATCAACATCTTTTGGATCAAAAGACAACTACCAATTAGTATCGTAAAGACAATCCAGTTTATCATGTTAGTGAGCAAGTCTGGTTTCTTTGATGCAACATCAAGACTACGTAACCTTGTAGAAAGTTTTGACTATCAACGCCTCTATTTGTTATTCTTATCATGATGAGTTTATTTGTAAGCTAGATTGTTATCCCCTTTTTTGAGAGCTGAGCTTGTTCAATACTTGCAATGAAAACTCATTGATGGCATCATGAACATGTTGCATATTTGTTGCGAGTTCCCAAGAACACTCACTTGAAGGGTAGCCAACCCAATCAACCAAGTAATAGAGTTGGCGGTAAAGGAACTTAAAGTCTGACTTTATATTCTAAATCATTGTCAATTGTAACTGGAGTTGGAGGTGGTAAAGTTTGACTAAGGAGTGTGTTCGAATGATACTACTCAAGAAGAAAAACATGAAATACCGGATGGATGTCATCAGAGTTTTAACTCGAAGGGCCAACGTGGCTGCCAAGTGGCCATTTGACGTCATCACCCTGTGTGAGCAACACTAGTCTTCCAAGATAACCTAAGAGTCTGACTCTGGGGCCAATTAGGCAAAAGACTTAGAGTCCTACCCTAAGTCCCTAGAATGACCATCCCCTGAACCCTAGAGGATAACCCAAGTAGACTTTAGGATCTTGTCCTAGTAGACCTAGACAGGTCATGCCCTAACCCCACAAAGAAGATGTGTCTCACACATAGCCTCGTGACAGAGCCAAGGCATTGTCACTTACCCCTTGAGGAAACACCATCATTCGGGAGTACAACTCCTTTAGGGCGACAAGGGGTACCCTGAACCACGACTAACCCCTAAGGGTTGAGAGGCCAAGTCATACCCTAGATCTAGGGTAGTACTTAGTGAGGACACGAGTGTGCACCGTAAGCAAACACGAGTGTTCTGCTAAGTAAACTCCTTAAGGCTAGGTTTGGATAACCCTAAGTACATGACCTTGCGAGTGCTTCACGAAAAGGGTCCTGCTAACAAGTTTAGGTTGTTCAACCCCTAGATTCCAAGGAGAACACTCCCCTAGCCAAGTGTTCCTAAGCACACCTAGTTACGAGACCTAACCTCCTTTGAGTAAATGCCTAAGGCTTAGCACCCTAGTGCGAGCACAAGCATGCCTATTTGTCAGAGTATCCAACCCCTTGACGACAAGCCTATGACACAACCCAAAGGGCATGCCTTGAGCGTTGTATCGTGTGACATTTGGCCTAGTGTCACATCTCCATGTGACACTGCCTTCCCCGATGTGGGCTATCATGCCATAGCCCTTAGATTCAAGAGACGCACCAAGTGCCACAAACGTGGCTCCTAAATGCCAACTCTAGAACCCCTTAGTAAACCCTCAGGAATTGGTACTGTGAACCTGTCAAACAAGATCCCACATCCACAATTGGTCAAGGACATGGATGTGCCTTGTTTGGTCATGAGTGCTACGCCTAGCTTGATGTGGAGGAGGAGGCTGGAGACAAGCCTCAACCTCTGCCTCTTGGAACGTGCATCCCGACAAGACCTCCTAAGCATGGATTCGCCAACGTTAAGGGTATGCTACCCCGAAGGTGGAATCTACAATGTGCAGTTCATTGGGTTTATGTCTGATGAAGCAGGAACGATCTGGCAAGCAATCAGAAGTGTGTGAGCTCAGTCATGAACCCAGGAACCCTCACTCTTAATACTACCTTATTTATGTGATAGAGCCCCCCCCTGTTTTCTTGTTTACATAAGTGGGCTAGCACTGAAATCTCATTCCCAGAGGGAACATACTTGGTGAGTTATCCATCGACCCCTAAACCCTAACCTATCAAACCTAGGGGTATTTCTAAACATATCCGACATGCCGAACTCACCGGAATTAACCATTAACCCAACCGGACACGGAAAACCAGGGTAAGAGTTTTCTAAAAGGTAAGTTCTAGCTTCGCCTAGAGTTTCCTACAAATACCTAATGACACCCGGCCGGACCATCACTAGATACCCAAGTGCACTAAGCAAGCCTGTTTCCTACTATATCTAGAGCTTATTAACAATAGTCAACGTCCAAAGTAAAGGAGAGTCATAGTAAAAACTATGACAGATGTGCATTGAAGAAGGAAGCTCCAACCAATAAGTCACATCGTTGATACAATAAGTGGGTTAAAGTATAATCTTTTTTACAGGGTCATTTAAATAGTTAAGTCCTAAGCATGGGTAAATCTAAAAGCTTAAAAATAAACTCATTAGGTTAAGGATAATAATTGAATTAAATCCATTAAATAGCCCATGCTTAGGATCTTCTTAAAGATAAATTTATCAAGTTAAGAATAATAATTATCCAAATTAAGAATAAACTCATTAGGTTAAAGATAAAAGTCTAACTTATAACCATATTAAAATAACAACTATGTTAAGGGTTATTAAATAGTTAAACTTATGCATGGATAAATAAACTCATCACATATGAGTTAAGGGTTCAATTTAGTATAAACTCATCAAGTTAAGGATAATAATTAAGTTAAAAATTTATTAATTAATAATTTATTATTAAATAATTAATCCCACCAATGATGAACATGTGGGACTAATACTTATATAACTCATCTAAGAATAATATTGCATGAATAACCTTATTACTAATTTGTATTAATAAAGGGATTTGAAATTGCATTTTCAGCTATTAATAATATGGTTTATTGGTAATAATTAATTTATTAGTAAAAGGATTTAAAATTAAATGTTTAGTTTATTATTAATAATGTGGTTTACTAGAACAATTAATAATATAACAAGTAAATAACAAGGGAATGAAACATTAGTATTGAAATTATCTTATGAACCTTTATTCTAATCAATCATAAGTTAAGAAAATGATTGTGGATTGTGAAAAGTATTAATATTCAATAAAAAGATACCTACAAGTTAGAAAATCTTCATTAAATACAATGAGGCTATGTTATATCATGCGGCCTTTGCAACTTACGTGGCATTCAAGTCAGCACTTATATAAAGTCTCAATATATACCTTAGAATATAATATAAGATATATTCTATAGAATCCTTGTATATACCATAGCTTGTAAGGTTCCATGCTCTCAAGCTCTCTCATAGTTTATATAAATATAGTATATGCTTTGAATATACTACTTTATTATAATAAAAACAATATTATTTTTATATATAAGAGTATAATACATTGTATCTAGTCAGGTTATTTTTAATTTATTCTTAGTGTGTGTTAAAGATATATCGTGTATACATATGTAACGGAAAGAAAACCGCGACAAATTCTTATGGATAAAAACTTCTCAAATCAACGCTATACGATAATTTATGAATTCTTATAACATATTAATGTGTTATGAAATATTTAATACAATTAAAAATATGGTGTAAAAATTCGTAACTACAACGTTCAAAAGACCATAAATAAATTAACCACGTTAATTAAATTACCTTATGCAACTATAGTACTACAAGGTTTTTCTTTCAGAATGATAATGCTTTAAATTATATTACCGTATATTTCAATGCATACGCTTGTGCAATACAAACTATGTAATGATAAGTATGCTACAAAGTATGTAGTATGTGTATTTCTTTTAATGTCTGTAAACTAACAAGGATTGTTTTTACACATTTGGTTTCTCTCTCTCACACACGCACGCACGCACGCACGCACAAAGGGATAATACACTTTTCATAAACAAAAATACACGTACATGTCACTTATCAGGGTGGTGTATTATAAGCAACAAGGCCACTGCAAAAGCATAGTCCATGCCCGAGGACACCGTGATACGATACCCCGACTTGAATGTACAGCAAGGAGCAACCTGTTTCATCTGAATATATACCATAAAACACACATTAAACATATGCACACACGCACCCCACATGTGCATGTACGTGGCTCTGTATATATTTTTTTGAATACGTGTTTTTATAATATAACACGTGTATTTGTATATGCATACACACCTTAGCAACTACACGTCGGTCTTTGAAAACTTTGAAGTGGAAACCATCTGTCTTTACTTTAAAATATGGAGCATCACTATTTGGATCCGGATTAGGCCCAAGGTATACTTGCATTGACATATCTGTATGAAACACAATAGGTTTTCTCACCATGAACAGTGGACGTGTATTTATATCCTGCCCAGCGTAACCAAACCAAACAGTGTGTAGTGAAGAATGCTGCATAATTAACATTTAAATAAATTTAATATATTATTATTTTTTATATAGAATTAATTTAACTTACTTTTCGACATAATCTGAGTATTGGTGTATCCTTTGAATCTTTAATAAGTATTGTTGTTGGCTGAATTTGTGATGCTTTACTCTGAATACCACATTATTTCGAAAATCTGTCACCTTATTTCTCTCCTTATACATTAAACAAAGCTCTTCCTTGTGTGAGCAGAACTTTGTATCAACTATTTCCTTTAATATGTAATTAGACGAGGAAGAGTAAGCAGTGGAGACTGAAGAAGAACATATAGAAGAATCCATCAATGTTTAATGTATATCTTGCTACATATATATTACCACACACACACGTGTATGTGTGTGTGCGTGTGTATAAAAAACAGATTTGGGCTGTCTTATGCGGAAGGAGGCACAAAAGGACGTTAAACAATGTGTATATGTGGATATGCAATTTCCTTGTTTTAACAAATGGCCGTTTATGGAGCTGGCTGGTGCTTTGTCCTCTGCTCGTGAAAAACAACTTTAAACCTTAAACCCTAAACCCTAACTTTAACAGTAACTTAATAATGTTTAAGTATAGAGCATATTTTATATTATAGTTGACATACATCCCATTTATGTATACATGTAGACCATGTAATTATATTATTCTTAATCCAGTTAGGTATACATCTGTATATATATAATTAACAAAAGGCCGTTTATTAAACCTTAAACCCTCAAGAGCATAAAATTGATATGTATCATGCAATTTAATTATTCTTAACCCACTTATGGTGTGTGTTCTTATATGTATGGTGTAAGTGTGCACGCTCGAATTGTGTTTGTATGTGATTCTTATTGGGTGTGTGTCTGTATGTATATTAATTTTATATTGTTACTAGGTTAAAACGAATGTGTATTGATTTATATTGTCATTGGGCTAAAACGACTGTATTGATTTCATATTGTTCTGGGGGTTTATATATATATATATATATATACAAAAAAAGAATAAATTACTTAAATTTTACAATGTTCACATGCTACATTCAGGTGGTGGAGTGGGATAACGTGTAGAATCAACACAGTAATCATAAACCATGTAATTATTTTAACCTTAACCTGTGTAACTGGTTCTGATTAAGCTCATAATAAGGTTCCTGGTTCCACCAAGAACCAGCTGCCACGTCTCCACAGTGTTCCAGGTTGTCACCGTCGCCGTTGGCCGGCATTCCATTCACAAGCGTCCACGGCGAAGCTCCGGTACGATGCAATAAACGGAGCTCTGTTCCAATCGATCTTTACCAAGCCTCCACGTGTCGCCCATTGATCACCGTTCCAGATGCTGGAATATGCTCCCATTGGTTGCTTTGATGGGAACGGTAGTCCTTTTGCTTCGTTGTTTTGAACACCCTTATCGGAACCTCGTCTACTGAAAATCTGTAAATGTAATATACATACTTATATACACAAATGTATAATATACACATATGCACACGTATGCACGTATGCACTTACAAACTATGTGTGCGTGTGTATAGAGAGAGATAACATAAATGTATAATATACACATAACTTAAAATGTATGTATATATATATAGAGAGAGAGAGAGAGAGAAATACCATAAATACAAAGTATCTGTGTGCGTATATATAGAGAGAGGAAGATAACATATATGTATAATATACGCATTATGCACACGTATGTATTTACAATGTATCTGTGTGTGCATATATAGATATATAGATATACATATATATATAATAGAGAGAGAGAGACACAGAGAGGGAGAGAGAGATTTCCTCATTCACCTATGGTCAATACAAAACATAGACATCTATACATAAACAGACACATACACACATACAAGCACACTCATTACACGCATGTACAGACACATAGTGAGACACACGGCACGAGCACATGTACACACACACACACAGAAAGAGACATTCACATATGGTTATACATAAACAGATACACACACACATATGCATATTTACATGCATAGAGAGAGAGAGTTATACTTTTCCACATTCACTATGGGTGAGTTAATACAAAACATATATAGACATCAATATGTAAACACACGCACGCACACGTATACACGTACACAATCTGGTGTTGGTTCCAGAGAACAGAGTAGGAATGGAAACTGGTCGTTGGATCAAACCAGAGGAATATCCTCTGCTCCCTCTCACCTACACCATTGGAATATACGTTTGTCTGGAGTACGTATGGCTCCCCGGAAAATTGCCTAGAAATTCAAAGTCTAGCTCGTCTCTGTTGTCTGCTTGACCCGAAGTCAACTGCAACAATTAATATAAATAAATAAATAAATAAATAAAATCACTCAGAACCTTTGTATTATATGATAAACATTGAAATTATATTGTAGAAATATTTCATACGTTACTATAACACACACCACACACATATATATATAGAGAGAGAGAGACGTAGTATGCCGTGACTGTTCCAGCGGATCACCGGGACCAGCTTCATATCCATGCTTATACTTCCAAATAAAAACTTGCTCTTAGAGGCAAACCCAGAGCCTGAAATGGTAAACTTCAAATAAACATAATTTCATATATATTTCATTTAAACAGTATTATATTAAAGGCACACTTGTGAATAAAACTAGTTATATACATTATGCATATACGAGTCAAAGTAGACATATAGAAGTCTATATATCGGAAAATGCATTACATTGTTAGATATGAATTCAATTCATACACATACACTTGCATATACGTATGTAACTACACACACACACACACACACAGATATATATATATAATATAGAGAGAGAGAGAGAGAGAGGGAGAGAGAGAGAGAAGAGAGAGAGAGAGAGATGTTACTTTCCCATTCACATATGGTTAATACAAAATGTATATCTACACACACACACACACACCTGAGGAGTTATCGAGGCGTAGTTCGAGCGATTTACCGTCAAAGAAGGTGTTAACATGATCAGGGGACCATGTAACAGCAAAATCTTAATGAAATTCTTATTCACAGAAGCTGCAAATACATTAGAGAGGCAAAAGAG
Organism: Selaginella tamariscina; assembly: GCA_003024785.1. Lineage (NCBI taxonomy): Eukaryota > Viridiplantae > Streptophyta > Lycopodiopsida > Selaginellales > Selaginellaceae > Selaginella > Selaginella tamariscina. The sequence goes on along the minus strand of PUQB01000742.1, from coordinate 1,383 downwards.
TGAAACTAAGGCAAACTCGAACATTCTCATAGTTTCACACACAAATATATATACATATGTATATAATACGCTCGCTATACACGTGAAACCAAGGTGTGATTGTATTGTGCAGACAGATTTTTACTTTTAGGATGGAAATATTCCTGCCAGTGTACCGTACATAAAAATTTTAATGCAAGAAAGTATATTTTATCGTATTAAAACTTATTAATATATAGTATATATATATATACATATAGTTCTATACATTAGTATACGTATACTTAAACATAAACTCAGAGTACATGTACTTTCTCTACGTGATATACGTAGGTGTAGGCTTGAATCATGACTCAACATACTCTCAATCAATAATATTCTTTATCTATATTATGTTTAAAATATTTTTTATTAATTATAAATCTTAAATTTATATATTTGAAATATTATCATCCAGACAGACAATTGCAATCACATCAGCCAGCAAAGGGCCGGGTTTAATATACGTAATAATGTAATATGTAGAATTTGAACTTAATATGTATGTAACCGTTTAAAATATTTTACTTAATCTAACAAATATAGTGTAGTTTTTCCACGCAAGGTTTTTCAAACTCTGCGTGTAAATTTATATGCTTTCCAGCTAATTATATTATTAAAGTTTGTACCTTCTGCACAATATATTCCATGGATTAGACATTTCAGTTTACCTTGCTTGCTAAGAAAGAAAGAGATAATAATTTAATGAGATTTCAGAATATTGTAATTTAAATTAAAAATTGTAACGCAATATATATGGGATTTTTTTAATATGTAAAATAAACTAATAAATTAAATGAATCTATAATATGAGGCATTCAAAACTATTATAAATATGTAAATCAAAGGAAAAATTTATATATATTAGTTCAAAATTTACTGAAGTACTTATTTAAATGCAACATATCATTTGATTCCAAGTATGAGTTAAGACTTTTCATATCCTAGGCTATATGCTACAAACATTAAATTTATTCTAAATTTGTAAATTTAATCTTAAAGTAATTAAATATTGAACAAAATAATATACTTCAAAGAATCCGAAGATTGAATCTCCTTTTTCATATTAATCATAAAAGAATATATATACTTTAAAACCTTTTATAAAAAATTAGATTATCTTTATATTTTTATACTTAAAGATAATATATTTAAAGTAAAATGGGCTTGGAATATAATCAAAACGTTTAAATTATTTAATTTAAATTTTAATTAATTAAAAAAATAAAATTAAATAATTTAAACGGTTAAGGGTATATTTTGATTTAGATTTAAATTTATAATAGAGAGAGAAATAAATGATTGGCAAGGAGTATAATATTTGAAATCTGTTCTTATTATATTCCTTTAAATTATGAATAGTTA
>PUQB01000741.1:37741-107239 GCA_003024785.1 Selaginella tamariscina | reverse complement strand
TCTTTTAAGGCGTGTTAGATTAAACATTGCTTTTGGAGACAACAAATCTATTGTTTAGCATATGTTGGTGCAACTCACATGTTGCTAAATGTTGAGCGGTTTGGTTATTGTGACATGTTATGGTGCTACCAATTTGAACGATTCTTTGCTATAATGAATTGTTTTTGCATAAACAAAAAAGAAATGGAAATATCCTTCACTCGAGCACTAAAAAGGTATGAACATTAGGTACTAAAACATTTTGAAGAACCTTTTTTACAAAGTTAATGAACTTGAAATCTATTGATTGTGATGGATTAATTCCTACTGTGCGATGGGAAAAGCTTGTTGCACCATATTGCAAAGGAGGAGCTCCATGTAAATTTGTTTACATGGAGAAGTTATACATATAACATACATGTCTCTGTAGATCGTTACATATGTGTTCCAACACAAACTTTAGCAAAAGAACATATGTTTGTTTAGCAAGCACACATGCTGGGATGAGTTCCTTAGCAAAGGTATAGTCATTGGAAGGTCTACCAATAGACATGTATCAAAGGAGGAAAAAGAAGCTTTAGCGGCGTTTGGATATGAGTTGTCATCTAAGACCATAGAAAAGTACTCGAATATAAACTCTAGCTTCACAATGTACTCAAGCAAATTGGCTGGAGCTTCAACAACAATGTAGTCCCCCTCACTGAGTACATGAAAATGATTAAAGAAAAAGCTGAAGAAAAAGAGTGAAGTAACAGTCATGGCCTTGGAGGTAAGTTGAAGTGTATTTCTTTTTATTATGTTTTATGATTTTTGTTATTAGGAGAATAAGCAGGAGAAGATGGAGCAGGAGCTTATGCAAGATAAGGAAATGGAACATGACGATGAGCCAAAGTATGTTCATGACTTGGATGATGTTCACGACAAGTTGGGAGAAGATCAAGAGAATAAAGAAGAGGTATTGTTTTCAATTGTAATAATATCTATTTTATTACAACATACCTTGTTCTTGCAGTTTGAGACATTACAAGTGGTGAACATCTTGAATGGTAAAGAAACCATTAGAAGAGGCATCATCAAGGAAGCCGATAGAATGACAAAGCTTCACAACAAGTAAGTTTTCTACAATTTCGAGGTTCTTTATATCACTTTTTGCATGTAGGTCTCTGGGGATTCATGATGTTGCACTTTTTGTATGAGCATATGAAGGTTGATTAAGGGGATCCTAATTGTTCCAACTTGGGACTTATTGTGGAACGTTCATTTGATGGCCACAGTGTAAGATTGAGGTAGTTGAGCTGTTTCAAAAGGTAAGTTTTGTTGTTTAATTGGTATTTTGGTTAACAATTTTACATGCAATTTTCGTTGGACTTTGTTGATCTTGTGAAAAAGAGAACAAAAGCAGAGATTGAGACAATGTGTAGCATGATCACCCCAAATCTGACAAGGAAAAAGCTAAGAACCTATCTTAATACAATGATAAAGACTAAACTGTGAACATACATACGCTGGATAGATTTGGAACCAACACCTTTTTGTTGAAGAGAGCATTCGTCTCAGACATATGCATATTGAGTATGAAGATTAGAAAAAGGCTAAATGGACTGAACTCAATGGTTGGTAATATGTGCAACTTTTGATAACATTAATAAAATATAAGTATTTTACTAAAATCAAGAACGTCTTATAAGTAGTCCTATTATGTATTTTCTAAATGTAACTAAAAATGTTTACTTAAGAAAACAATATATGTGCTTTATTTGTAAATTAATTGAAAGGTTAATTTCTATATAAAACACGTGTTTAATATGTATAATTTTTAGTTGAATCAATAAAAAAATATAATTTGAAATTACATATAAAGAAATCTAAAATATTATTGATGTTCTTGTGTTTTTAGATTGTAACAACAATATAAATTTATAGTTTGTAAACATATCAATAAAACATAAATGCACATTATAACTAAAATGGGCATGATACAAGAAAATGGGAATATAAAACAGATTACTAATTAATACTTAAGTTTTAATTATTAATTAATTATTAATAAATATATAATTAAGCCTTAAATATTAATTAATTAACAAATTAATCCTTCATTAACCTTACTTAGTAAAGAATATTCCTAAAATATCTTAGAATATTTTATTATTCTTCATTGTAAAAATATTTTACAATAATTAAAAAATACTATCAAACATAATTACAAATGAAATCATTTCTTTATCAACCTGTTAATCTATTTGTAATTACTTTTTCCTTAACTATATAGAGAACTCTCTTCATTTTGTTTAAGTCATCACTTTCTAGATTAATCAATTCATTTTGGCTAATAATATCTTTATGTTGTTGCCACTACCTAACACTCTCAAGAATACAGTTGGGAATTGCCATCTTTGTTAATACATAAGCTGTGATAAGAACAACAGTGCATAAAGGTTTATTTAAAAAATGTCATTCCTTAATAATAATATTGTATAGCGTCCAATTGCTCTCCTTTAATTTATAAAATTCAAAATCACGAAAAAGAAAAACATTAGGGTATGTTTTATATAATGGATATTGTTCATAAAAGTTTTCAAGATTCTTTTTCTAAGGCACGTATCTCACTAGCTCATCCATGGTATTAATATCATAATATGGGTCGAAAGTGATTGGATGGATATAAGCAATGTTTTGGTTAAGCATAGCCTTTTGAAGAGAGTTATCTACCACTAAGATATGTGTTCTTTATTATCCTTAAATGATTGATCTCCCAATGCAGCCCAATTAATCTTTCATTCTTAAAGAAGTATGGCTTCTTTCCTTTTTTACATCATATAATTCGAGAGGTTTATAACATATTCGATAGTCAATGTTTACAAATCATCTCTTCTACAACACTACAATGTTTGTTAAGCAAATTTAGCAGCGGTGTCAAGTTGTGAAATTGCATGCATGACCAAATCCCCACAAGTACACCCATCTCCTTAAGCTTTTGAAAAAGACGGTCCAACCCCGGACGAAAAATGATATCATGTCGAAATTTACTATCACAACGAATGAAATCTCCCTATTTGATTTCTTTTTCTCTATCATTAGACCTTTGTCAATGAAGAAAAACACCATTAATATCTAACAACACAATATGACCATGGGTAACAAGGGGCAATGTTGCCTTTTAAATGCTTTGCAACTCACTTGTTTGATTCCTTGCACATTTATCTTTTGACGTTATATTATTGCCATTCCCTTTATCATTTACTTGTAACATCCTTATAAAATTTAGATATTACAGGTGTTGAAGAAAGTAATTTAGGAATTGAAGGCAATAAAAATGATGATGTAGAAACTGAAGTGGCCCTCATAGTAATGATGTTTTGAGCTGCATTATTATCCATTTCCTGCATGAACTTTATCATTCTGACATGTGACATAAATTTTTTTTGCCATACCCCTTTCTTACCTCATGCCAGTGTTGAAAATCCATGTTCTCAATTATTTTATTACATTTGTAAAATGATAATTAGCTGGCATTATAATTACCAAGGTATATTATTTACCTTGTTAATGTGTGACCCATGTTTGAATTAAAAGCTTCTTTAATCCTTGAGAATTTGATTTCTATACAAATATAAACGAAATATACAAAAATGCCTTATGTTACACTCATTTATAACTATTCATCACTCTATCAACACATTATCAATGATTCTTCACTATTACCTGAGTGAGGCAGAAGGTTTTAACCGCTTGGAAGATTGTTCAACATCTTTTGTTTCTTCTGTTGATATTTTCATGATCAATGGAGTAAGTGAATGTTATGTACTCCTTGAGATAACTTTTGGTGTAATATTTGGTTCAAGATTGTTCTCAAACTTCGACATTGAATCAAATTCCTCCTCATAGATATCGCACTTCTCAGGAGGGAACTTTCCCAAATACTCATGTATGAGTTTATTAGGGTAGTTAGTTGAGAACCTCTCTATCCACTTGTTCAAGTCCTCAACCATGGTCTTATCATTTTCAATGGCAAACACACATGAATTCCGAAGGTAACACTAATTCAAGACAGATCCTCTAATACAGTAGTCAAAAACCCATGCATCACCCTGATCAAGTTGACAATGCTATGTGCAACTTGACTTTTAAGATAACGTACATTGCCGAATACATCCCTTTCAATTATTGGTGTATCAGATGGAGGTTCAGGCCCATTGGAGTGAAAACATATGCATGGCCAGTTATTTGGAAGTTTGAAATTGTTTGGTGCATTCCTGATAACCAAGTGAACAACCATTTCAATACACCTGGAATCAACATTATTCATATAAAATTTAGTCCAACGATGTCTGTTCTTCTTGGCAAAGACAAGGCAAAAGTATTGGTGACATGAGCAAAAATCAAGAAATAAATACATAAAAACATAGGTATCAAACTAAGTGTGCAAAAATATAATAATAATACCTTCTTTGTACATACTTGCATAGCTAAGATTCTCCACCAAATCCTCTAATGCCTTATCTAAAGAAGGATTTTTGACACCCACTAATCCATCACAAACATTTGCAATGATTTCCTGTAGGCAGTGATGTTACCCATAAAGTCTTTGAATCCGACAACAAACATCTATAGGACTTGTCATGATTTGTAACGTCCTCCTTTATAAGGTTTAACTCGGTTCTTCGTTGCTGAAGAACTGCCATAAGAGAAGGCGTCATCGCGATGTTCTCTTTCGAGTGTTGGCATGCAATAGATTCTTGCCTAGATTTTCCGATTGGTTCACCCATTGAACAAGCATATCATTGTTTATCACATGCAGATATTTGTTGACCTCTTCATATGTTAAAGCTGAGGTTTAACCCAGTTTATGATAGTGTATTTCCAATTACTCCTTGAAGTGCTTGATTGTCTTCAGCTCCAAGTCTGCTATTGTTAATCTGTAGTTTGCCATTAGCCACCAAATTAGCTAACACATCCATCTCCTCCACCGTTATTCCATTCAAAGGCTTCAACCATGTGAGCTTGAAGTCATTATCCACATCCTTTACAGCTTGAATAGAAATAGCCTTCGGTGTTTACTATGTTTCTTTGTAGATTTCTTGAGGACTCCCCTTCACTTGTCTGCTTCTTCTTCAATGTTCCTTTTACGAATGATTCCATAATTCCTACCCATTTGGCAAAAACCTTGTCCTCATGGCAATAAATTAACATCATCAGAAAGGATGTTTCCTTCCCGCTCACATGGGTAAAATCAACTGTTGTAATTTCTTTGGCTCTCTGCAGTTTAAAAAAGGGACAGATTAATATATTGGCGAGATAAATCCTACCAAAACAATTTTCTTACCCGATATTCCGCGCTTTGTTCTCTCCATGCAGTAGCTCTTTATGGTCGCCCAATAATTTGTCACATGGATCACGTGTCTCCCATATTTTGCTATTGAAATGGTTGGTGTTGACAGCGTCCCATTCCGTCGATAGGTTATAGTATTGCTCGGTTGTGAGATTTGGCTTAGCTAAAAATGCCGATCTTTTTATCAGCTTCTCACGGGTATGCTTGGAAATCTTTGTTACCATCGTTCCCTTATTGTGTTCATCAAGAAGTCATTGGGCTGTCGTTATCGTGTGTTGACCGTTAATAATGTAATACCTGATTGATTTTTTATTCTTTATTTGGATTTTCGTGATTTGTTCTGGTGTTGTTACCCACACTATCTCCACTTTCGAGATAAATATTCTCATCTTGTTGTTCCACTTGCTAAATATAGCTTTGATGTATGTGAGAGTTTTTTTTTTCTAAAGTGGGTGACATGATTCAAAATGAGAGGAATTATGATGATCAAAACCTTATAGACTTAGCTGGTTACATCAATAGAATAGCAAAGTTCCAAGCTAGCTCCAAACTTACATTTCCTTCAACTCATACCAAACTAGTTTGAATTGGAGGAAAAATGAGATGGAGATGATAAGTTAACAACATGTAACTTAGGTAATTACACTAGCATCTCAACTAATGAAAAGATTGAATTCGCATGGTTTCAAGGTTTACAACAAGCACATGAACTTTGTGAAAGGGTTGGTATGCAACATGAACCATTGTGGAACAAACCTTGGGAAATAAAGTACTTTTACAAATTATGCTACTATTAATGATACAAGTATCACAAAAGAAGAGTTGATGAATGAATAATTTTTAAAAGAGAAAATCAATAGGACTAAGTTATGTCATATTTTTATAGCATAGTGGATGAAGTTGAAGGTATCAAGATTGATAAAAATGTGTTAGTGGATGGGAAGCAAGTGTGCATTGATACACTTGTTAGTCAATTGAATAAAAATCCATGGCTTTTGAAGGATATGCTAAAGTGTGGTTTTAAAAGAAAGTATGGTTCAACACTAAATGTAGCTACTACATTTGATGTAGGGAGTGACGGTGCAATTTGCTTACAAACTACTTCAAGGGGTAAAGGAAGAAAAAAAAAAAAAAATGTGTGGTATTTAGGAAGAATTTGAAGTATGCGACAAAAAATAAATTATGCATGCAGAGAACTCTTTAGAGATTGTGGACTTGAGTGACCTTCTTAGCTATCTAGTGGGACTCAACCTATGTTGGTCTATAATAATGTTTAGGGTTGATTCGCACTTACACTTATACTTAGAGATAAGGGCCAAAAGTGCACTATACACAGTGTCACCATGCATAATCCCTTCTCTCATACATACACACCATGCATGATCATGATCCGTAATATGTGTTGCTCCGCACCTATTTTAAACTTAATGGCGTAACCATTAAAATTTATTCAGAAAGAAAAAAATCAAAATTTAAAATGACCTCGGAAGGTGATCTTAAATTTTAAGGGGCACTTATAAATTATTCTAAAAAGATTCTCATCAAGATTCTTTAAAGGCTAGGTCTAGAGTTCATGGCAGCTAGCGACTGATGTCAGGGGTGCAATTGCCACCCACGGATCGTGAGGAGGCAGTGATTGGGGATTTAGGGCTTTTAGAGGAAGAGCAAGGTGCTAATCAGGGTGGCGATCAAGGCGACAATTAGGTGGTGAGCGGGAGGAGGAGATGGCGTGGACTCTAGGCCTCATGTCATAGTTTTTACTATGACTCGACCCTTTACTTTGGATGTTGACTGTTGTTACCTACTATACTATGTTGATAAGCTCTAGATATAGTAAGAAACATGCCCGCTTAGTGCACTTGGGTATCTGATGATGGTCCGGCCGGTGTTATTAGGTATTTGCAGGAAACTCTAGGCGAAGCTAGAACTTACCTTCTAGAAAACTCTTACCTTGGTTTTCCGTGTCCCGATTGGGTTAATGATTAGTTCTGGTGAGTTCGGCATGTCGATATGTTTAAAAATATCGGTTAGGGTTTAGGGGTTGATGGATAACTCACCAAGTATGTTCCCTCTGGGAATGAGATTTCAGTGCTAACCCACTTATGTAAACAAGAAAATAGGGAGGGGGGCCTCTGTCACATAAATAAAGTAGTATATAAGAGTGAGGGTTCCTGGGTTCATGACTGAGTTCGTTACTCTTCTCTCGGTGCAAGCTTCTAGCTTGTGTCGTTAAGGCACAACCCTCTGTTGTCCGCCCTAACTTCCAATTGCTAGGGGTACGTCCCACCTTCGGGGTAGCTTACCCTTAACGTTGGTGAATCCATGCCTGAGAGGTCTTGTGAGAAGCACGTTCCAAGAGGCAGAGGTAGAGGCTTGTCTCAGCTCCTCCTCTATGTCAAGCTAGGTGTAGCACTCATGGCCAAGCAAGGCACATCTGTGTCCTTGTCTAACTGTGGCATGGGATCTTGTTTGACAGGTTCACATTACTAGTTCCTGAGGGTTCACTAGGGGTTCTAGAGTTGGCATTTAGGAGCCACATTTGTGACACTTGGTACAACTCTGAATCTAAGGGCTATGGCATGATAGCCCACATCGGGAAAAGGCAATGTCACATGGAGATGTGACACTGGGCTAAACGCACATGGTACAACGCCCGAGGCACGCCCTTTGGGGTTATGTCATAGGCTTGTCGCCAAGGGGTTGGATACTTTAGCAAACAGACATGCTTGTGCTTGCACTAGGGTGCTAAGCCTTGGGCATCCGCTCAAGGGAGGTTAGGTCTCATAACTAGGTGTGTTTTGGCACACTGGCTCTAGGGGAGTGTTCTCCTTGGAATTCAAGGGTTGAACAACCTAAACATGTTAGCAAGAGCCCTTTCGTGAGGCACTCACAAGGTCATGTGCTTAGGGTTATCCTAAATCTAGCCTTAGGGAATTTGTTTAGCAAAACACTCGTGTCCGCCTACGGCGCACACTCGTGTCCTCACTGAGTACTAGCCCTAGGTCTAGGGTATGACTTGGCCACTCAAACCCTTAGGGGTTAGTCGTGGTTCAAGGTACCCCTTGTTGCCCTAAAGGGGTTGTACTCTCGGATGAGGGTGATTCCTCAAGGGGTAAGTGACGATGCCTTAGCTCTGTCACACGGGTATGTGTGGAACACACATCTCCTTGATGGGGGTTAGGGCATGAGCCTGTCTATGTCTTCTAGGGCAAGACCCTAAGTCAACTAGGATTATCCCTCAAGGGTTTTGGGGGTAGACACTCTAAGGAGACTTAGGCTAAACCCTAAGTCAACTAGGGTTATCCCTCAAGGGTTCTAGGGGCAGACATTCTAGGGAGACTTAGGCTAAACCCTAAGTCTCCTGTCCACTTGGGCATTAGAGTTTAGCCCTAGGGATCGTTGAGGTTGTTCTGGGAAACTTAGCGTTGCTCACACAAGGTGATGACGCCGAATGGCCACCTGGCAGCCACATGTTGGCCCTTTGGGTTAAAACTCTGACACCTCAATTGAGGCTGAGGCCAACTCGACGCTGGAGGTGGAGCTTGGGGCCCAGGTTTAGGGCGCGCCAATCCGAGAGCTCCACGAGCTCCATGCAAGAATCCCCGAGCTGCACATGGGAATCTCGCACCTCCACGAGCTCTTGGAGCTAGGCGCGTAAATCCCACAGTGCACAAAGTTGGGCGTGGCACCCTGAATCACTAGCCGCCACCCGAACTCTTCTCTCAAACTTTATGGGAATGTTGAATTTAAAAAATTGAATTTTTGAATTTTAAATAGAATTTAAAGGTTAAAACATATTCGAAGATGAAAACATTAACAAAATTTAAATGTTTCATGTACGAAGAGACACGCATTTAGGGTTAAAATTTAAGGATAAATTCATTGTCATGTGTGAACACAAGAAGTCTTAAAATGTGTAATTAAATCGTAAAAATCATTTTAAAGTTTTTATGTGCGAATGTACAGACCATTAACTTTTTAACTGCTAACACTTCAAATTTTTAAGTATAAGTGCAGGTGCGGATTGACCCATAATTTATTATATATATTAATAAAAGTTAAATTTAATATATATTAATAACATTTAATTTTACAAATAAAGCTAAGGCTATAAGTGTTATTGGTAAGAAGAGATCTTTTACTAAGTAGAACTAGGCTAAGCAATGTTATAATATACAAATTGATTTATGTAAATTTAAGGGAAGAAGTTAAATATAAATTCCTTATTTTGATTTATAAATATGGAAAGCTTTTATAAAAGTTTTAATATACCCCCATATAAAGGGTTTTTTTTTTATGATTGATGAGCATATGTGATATCATGTATATACAAAGCGTGACATCCACAGGGTGTGTTCCCTTGAATGAGATTGCTGGAACCATGTTTAAATAACCAAATGTCTCATTATATGGCACAACTAAAAGCCTCAAAGAGACTTATTGGTTCCTCATGGAATGTGAAGAGGAGGTCCTTAATATCATTATAGAGTCCTTGGTGGAGTTAATTAATTAAAGCTTTCTCATTTCACGACACGTTGTATGCCAAAAGTCAAAACTCCCATTCATATACTGATGTTATACAGTTATTATGTTGAAGTGAATCTTGTTAATTATCGTTCATACATTATTAATGTTGTTAAAGCAATGTTTAAACTTTGAAATGAAGAATCCAAAGTTGTACAATGGCAGTGATTCTTTCTTTAATAAATAATACCAATGAGTAGTAGTTCAACTAAATCCACAGTTGAACGATCATGTGCATACACCTAATCTGTGAACTTGTTCCTTTAATTATAAATACATATACGTATATTAATTTCATATTCTTATATATAAATATTTATATTAGTTTCATGTAATCTTTAAAATGGACTCATTTGAAAACAAATGTTTCACTGTTTGTTTTTAATGTTATATATGTATATATTTTATTACATGTATGTAGATAATATTTTTAAATATACACTGTGTGTGAGTGTGTTAAGATGACACTTATGCTACATCATTTGAAATTTTAATGTAAATATGCATTAAACCTGAATTCAAATTTGATCCAACTTGTGGATGAGGGACGCTGCGTGGAAAGTACAGGTATACACCTGCATATATACAGAAAAGTCACAAGGTTTAATTAATCTTACAGGAGGCTGCAAGAGCAGTTTTTCAACGACAAGAATCGTACCATCGAAGTAGTGCAGCCACATCAGCCCGAAAAGGAGAACACGTGTCAAAAGGGCAGCAAACCAAGTGTGTGGTTTATTGTACTTAACCCTAGTAATTATAATGGCGTTATATGGTAACGAGACCTTCATGTGTTCCGTGAAGATGTCACGCTCTGGGAGCACCTCCGAAGATGAAAAATGAAGAACCGAGTGACTATACCAAGGGTATCTAAGATGTGTTCATTAATATGAATATATCAATACATTTGATGGTTGATGGCAGAAAGACGGAGTCCTCGGGAAACTATTGGCTTTCCTGGGCCCAGGTTTTTTAGTGTGTATTGCTTACATTGATCCTGCAAACTGTGAGTCTCTTCATATATATATATATATATATATATATATATATATATGTGCATGCACGAGCGTTAATATGGTATGATTTTCAATAGTTGAGAGCGACTTGCAATCCGGAGCAAAGTACAGGTTTGAGGTGAGTTGAGAAATGGTTTCGGTTTTGTTTTCATCATCTTATTATTTGTTATGCAGCTCTTGTGGGTTGTCTTATTTGCATCCATAGCCGGCTTGATTATTCAATCTTTGGCTGCAAATCTTGGGGTTGTCACTGGTAACTACTCAACCTTGGAAAGGAATAGTGATTCTTATTATACACACGTTTTCAGGCAAGCATCTAGCTGAGCACTGTAGAACAGAGTATCCGGAGCTAGTAAGATACGTGTTATGGATACTGGCGGAGGCAACCATCATAGCTTCGGATATTCCAGAAGGTTAGTGCATATAAACATGTTTATTTTTTAAATTTCTACCCAGTGATTGGAACTGGATTCGCGTTGAACATGCTATTTGGGATACCATTGTGGATTGGAGTTTTACTAACGGGAATCAGCACGTTATTTCTCCTCGCTTTGCAACGATACGGGGTATATATACCATACCACACACTGTGTGTGTGCATGTTTATCGTGAACTTCTTAAAATAGGTGAGGAAGCTTGAGTTTGTGGTTGCAACATTTGTTTTTGTTATGGTATTCTGTTTCTTTGTGGAGCTTGGTAATGCAAAACCCAAGGTGAATCAGATCTTGCATGGATTTGTACCAAGGTTACGAGGTCACGGTGCTACTGGGATCGCTATTTCTCTACTTGGTGCCATGATCATGCCGTGAGTTGCATCTTTCTCTGTCTTTCTATTTATTCATTTTGTTTATCAGGCATAATTTGTATCTACACTCAGCTCTGGTCTTAACAAGAAAAGTCCATCGATCGGAAGAAGCAATCAAGGCAAGTTGTTGATATTCAGTTGTGGACTGCTCATGTGACGTTGGTTGACAGGAAGGTTGCAGATATTGCCTGGTCGAAAGTGGACTTGCCATCTTTCTTTCCTTTTTGATAAATGTTTGTGTCATTTCCGTAACTGCAACCGTGTGCTACAAGCCAGATCTTTCTCCAAGCGACAAGAGCAAGTGCGAGGATTTGGATCTAAACCAAGCATCATTTCTGCTCCGTGTAAGTTACAAGTATGGTTTCTTCGGCCGACCACTGGTTCACGCTTTTGTAGAACGTTCTTGGAAATTGGAGCAAAGTTTTGTTTGCAATTGCACTGCTTGCATCCGGAGAGAGGTTCCACAATCACTGGAACCTATGCAGGGCAATACGTGATGCAAGTAAGAGTCATAATGAAGTAGTAATACTTACTTAAAAATTCACAGGGATTCCTTAACTTGCGTCTTAAACCGTGGATGCGAAACTTGATAACGCGAAGTGTTGCCATTGTACCAAGCTTGATAGTAGCACTGGTTGGAGGCTCCAGAAGTGCCGGGCGGTTGATCATCATCTGCTCCGTAAGCATTTCCTATATATGTATGTCTCTTGATATATCAATTTGCAGATGATATTATCTTTTGTGCTACCGTTCGTTTTGATTCCACTGCTTAAGTTCACTGGGAGCAAGGTAAAGATGGGACAACTTGCAAACTCATGGCCGGTATCTTATCATGCTTGTTATTTTATTGAGTTAGCCAATCACGTCAACTTTAAACAGATAATGGTCACCACGGGGTTCATTGGTGGATGTGTCATGACTGTCAACGTATATTTCTTGGTGTCAGCATTTGTGAAATGGCTTCTAGTGAGCCGTGTCATTCTAGTTGCTCGAGTTATTTCTGCTGTCGTAGTATTCACGATGACACTCTTGTATTTGATATTTTGGTATATCTCAGTTTTCGTCCAAACAACAAGACTACAACGTGCTTTCCTGAGCTGGAGACACAAGGGGACCTAGAAGGTGAAGATAAACAAATTGGAGAACAAGTGCTAAACCGGGACGATATACTTAAGATGCAACTCCCTGGAGATGTCCTTGCAGAACCATCTCAAGCGATCACATTGTGAATAAATCCATTAAAATGTTATACTACTGAATCACCAACGGTCCACATTCTTGAGCAAGGCCATTATGCATGCTACGCACCACAGTACGCATTAAAGTTTGATTGCTAACTTACCAGTCCAACAGTAAAACAGCGTTTAAGTAAAAGATTGTTATGTTCATGTAATGAGGTGCTACGATATACATTACACAAGGACACATAAGTTTGGGCATTTCGGGGTTTAGCTGCATGAGATGCTTTGCAGCGCGCTCCCCCATCTCGACAAAGTCGTAGCTCTGGCAACAACCAAGCAAAGTCCCCCAAGCAACTCTGTCCGGCGAGAAAGGCATGTTAAGGATGATTTCCTCTGCCTTGTTCAGCTGTCCTGCCCGGCTAAGAATATCAATGATGCATGAATAATGGTCTTGAAGAGGCCGGATTCCATGATCATGTGTCATCGAAACAAAAAACTCGCGACCAGCTTCCACCCATCCCATATGACTACAGGCTTGAAGAACACCGATGAAGCATATATCGTTGCATTCAATTCCCTGCTGAATCATTCTCCTGAATAGCTCAAGAGCCTCCCTTGCATGTCCCCTGGAAGCATAAGACGAAAACATTGCATTCCACGAAATGAGCTTCTGCAGTGGAGATAAATCAAACATCTTCCTTGCTTCCTCCACAAGCCCATTCTCGGTGTAGCAGCTTATCATGCAGCTGCACAGAGATGCACTTTTCGGCTCTGGAAGTCGGTCGAAGATTTGTCTCGCTTGCTCCATTTGCCCTTCTCGGGCATAAGCCACCAGAATTATGATCCAAGAGACTGTATCTCGGTGTGGCATGCTGTCAAACATCTCCTTGGCTGTTTCAAGCTCTCCATTCTCCGCATAAGCCTGAACCAGGGAGTTGTATGAAGTTAAGTCCCAACCAGGGGCCAGTGTGAAAACTCTTCTTGCTTCTTCCAAGGACCCACCCGAAGAAAATGCCGCAAGCGCTGCATTCCAGGATATCACATTACGCTCTGGCATATTGTCAAACAGGTTCTTTGCTTCCTCCAAGAGTCCATTATTACCATAAGCAGCAAGAAGAGCAGTCAGTGAAACTACATTCCACTCTGGCATTCTGTCTACTAGATCCTTGGCTTTCTGCACGCAGAACGCTTGTCCATAAGCAGCTATCATAGCATTCCAGGAGACGATGCTCCAACAGGGGATCCTGTCAAACAAGCTCTTTGCCTGATCTATGTGACCTTTCAGTGCATAAGCCTGAACCATTATGTTCCATGCAACCACGTTCTGCTGCGGAAGACGGTCAAAAACTCCCTTTGCATCCTCGAGCCTACCCTCCTGGCAAATCGCAACCAGCATCACCGTCCAGGTGACAACGTTCCTCCCATACATTACGTCAAACATGCACTTTGCTTGAGAAAGATGCCCATTTTGAGCATACGCCTCTATCATGGTTGTCCAAGTGACCACGTCCCGATTGTCAATGCTATCGTGTGTTCTTATCTTGTGAAGACACCCATTTGTTGCCGTTTCTTGTGAGACCGGGTGCATTGCTTGAAAAATTCTCTTGGCTTCCTCAAAGTCCCCCTTGACAACATAGGCCTGAATCATAGAGTTGTACGACGCACTATTGTGTTCCTGCATAGCATCAAAAACTCTTCTCGCTTCATGTAGATGGCCGTTTTGGGCATAGCCCGTTAAGAGAGCATTCCAGGAGACAATGCTCGGAGCCTGGATGAGATCGAAGAGCTTCTTGGCCTCATGCATATGCCCTTTCTGGGTATATGCAGCCACTAGGATGGTACACGCGACAGCGGTCCACAATGGCATCGCATGGAGGACTCGTCCTGCGCTATTAAATTGTCCATTCTGGACGAGTGCTGACATTAGGATACTCCAGGAGAATGAATTCTTGCGACTGCATCCGTTGAAAACGACCAACGCTTCGGCAATGCTGCCGCATTTGCCATACATCTGGATCACAAGGTTGGAGAGATATATGTCACGGTGGTGATTTCTCTCCACCATTCGGTGGTGTACGCGCCTGCCCTGTAACAGGTCCCTTGCATTGCCGAACAAGCGAAGAAGCCGACTCCATTCCGCCTTTGCCTCTGCATTGATAAGCATAAACCCTAAAAACATAACATAGGGTTCGACATTAGGGTTCTTGTCGCAGGTGAGTGTCTGTGAGCGATGGGACAGGGACAATCCACAGGGCTGCCGAGGCAAGGGCCGCCGGGCGAGCGCAAGCCCGATGACAAGAAAGAGAAGAAGTACGAGCCGGCAGCGCCACCGATTAGGGTTGGGCGCAAGCAGAGAAAGCAGAAGGGACCAGAGGCCGCGGCAAGATTGCCGACTGTCACACCGGCCACAAAGTGCAAGTTGCGACTTCTGAAATTGGAGCGTGTCAAGGACTACCTTCTGATGGAGGAGGAATATGTATCGAATCAGGAGCGGCTCAAACCCCAGGAAGACAAGAACGAGGAAGACAGATCCAAAGTGGATGATCTTAGAGGATCCCCTATGAGCGTAGGTAGCTTGGAAGAGATAATCGACGAGAACCATGCTATCGTTTCGTCTTCGGTCGGCCCTGAATACTACGTCAACATCCTGTCCTTTGTTGACAAGGACCAGCTCGAGCCTGGTTGCGCCATCCTCATGCACAACAAGGTATGATTATTCTGTAAAACATGGAAGCTTATCGTTGCGCTCAGGTGCTTTCTGTGGTTGGGCTACTTCAAGACGAAGTGGATCCGATGGTCTCGGTTATGAAGGTGGAGAAGGCTCCTCTAGAGTCTTATGCAGACATTGGAGGTTTAGATGCACAAATACAGGAGATTAAAGAGGCGGTTGAGCTCCCACTTACGCATCCAGAGCTTTATGAAGACATTGGGATTAAACCTCCCAAGGGAGTCATTCTGTATGGTGAGCCTGGTACTGGTAAAACGCTCTTAGCTAAGGTATGTATTTCTTATTCCAAGTCTTTATTGATGAATTACGTAATCAAATACGATTCTGCAGGCTGTTGCAAACTCTACGTCTGCGACTTTTTTGCGCGTTGTTGGAAGTGAGCTCATTCAGAAATACCTGGGAGATGGTCCTAAGCTCGTTAGAGAGCTTTTCCGAGTTGCAGATGATCTTTCTCCTTCTATCGTGTTCATTGACGAGATCGATGCAGTCGGTACAAAAAGGTAATGATCTGTCTTGCGTGTCTGTATGCGTTGTTACAGTGCTTTATTATTTGCTACCTACTTTCTTTAGGTATGACGCACATTCTGGTGGAGAGCGCGAAATTCAACGTACCATGCTCGAGTTATTAAATCAGTTGGACGGTTTCGATGCACGCGGTGATGTGAAAGTTATTCTGGCCACAAATCGTATCGAAAGCTTGGATCCAGCACTCCTTAGGCCGGGACGGATTGACCGAAAGATCGAGTTCCCTTTGCCTGATATCAAAACCAGAAGACGCATCTTTCAGGTGCTATAGGACTTATATATTACTATCCTCCTTAACCACCTCTGATACAGATTCATACTTCGAGAATGACTCTCGCAGATGATGTTAACTTTGAAGAGTTCGTGATGACCAAAGATGAGTTCTCGGGAGCCGATATTAAAGCCATGTGCACAGAAGCCGGCCTGTTGGCGCTTAGAGAGCGTCGCATGAAGGTAATCTCTCAGATACACACTCACACACACAAGAATATAGCATGTGTGTGTAGAATACTATCCTGTTATCGGGACGGTTAGATTTGACTGACGATGGTCATGTTAACCAGGTAACTCAGGCCGACTTTAAGAAGGCTAAAGAGAAGGTCATGTACAAGAAGAAAGAAGGGGTTCCTGAAGGCTTGTACATGTGAAATGGATAAAGAAAGTCACCTGGAGCACCTGAAATGTTACAGTTTACGAAAATTAGAGGTACAACGTAGTGACTTTTTAATCGTATATTCTAAGACTTTTGCTACTTTGAATGGCTTTAATCATGGTTTGAAAGCTTTTCCGCCTCTGTTTTTATTTTTCTTTGAGTTGATCAAACGTGCGGACCACGAGCTTAAACCATGTGGAGCGTGGAAGCGATTCCTCGGTCCCATTATTTAACTCTTTGTTTGTTTCGCTTTTGTCAAGCTCCGGCATATGTAGCACGGCCCCTCCACGCTGCTGTATTTATTGTTTGATTGATTGGTACCTTTATCCCATAATTTTTTTTTCCCCCATACACTGTATTATGATGTACATAACAACGTTTGTACTCGCATTATATTAGATAACTCCCTGTGATCGCAAATAAGGAGTTATTAACTCCCTGTGCAGTCCATAAAACACAACGAGTTAACATTATTTGTTATTTTCTGAGGGAGTACTGAGGTCAGGAATATGTCACAACTTGTCTGTTACCACTGCCATGGAAAAGGAAGTATTGCCATCCAGGATGAAAGGTATGAAGTGAGTGGCAGGAGGTATTTGATAAAGAATATGCTGCAGACAAAACCTGTTAAGCTAAGCACACAGTTAAACTTCAAAGGTTTCATGTCATACGAGTCACATGGACCATCTGATGAGCCGAGTGACATGTGGATGCTTCCCATTTGCGATGCAGGAATGCCACATGGGCAAAAGATTGGAGGGAAATTTTCAGTCATCATTTTGTCCTTGTGTGCAGGGGAGGGCAGGGTAGATTTTTTTAAGCATAGGGGCCACTCTAAAAGCATGATTATATGTCTATTCATTGAACAATGTGTCTGAATGATTTCTAAACTAGAGATTGATAAGTTGCATGCATAGCTAGGTGAGAGAAAATAGCTACATTGTTTAATGCATTTGTTTACGCTTCACCAGACAGGCTCTATTTCTTAAGACCATAAGTCAAACAATGCGCGTATAGTTAGAATAATCTGGATTGCCCGATCGCAGTGCAGCGCCTGTCACGCTTGTATGAATATGAATACGCTTATATATATATATAAAGCGTACAAAACAAGGGACTGGCTATCTCTCTCCCCGCCTCCAGTACGCATTCCCATGAGGTAAATCAAACATCAAGGTAAATATACGTATCTACCTACCCTTGTACATTGTATCTACATTTCCCTGTTCACTATAAGCAGTACAGCTGTTTGGTTTCCTATATTATTGCCATTCAATGGCTCTCACTACTTCCCTCTCCTTCATTCAATTCATCTCATATATATGATATGATGAGCGTTACGATTTCTCTTGTTTGCTTTCCTCCTTTGGTCCTGCTCGTTTAAAGGGTAAATACATAACATGGGGAATTTGATGTCTTGTGTGCTGATATGCGGCGCAATGGAGGTTGTTCACGTTGTGAACGCAAATGGTAGTGTGGAGAAGCTCGTCAGACCCATGAGAACAGCCGAGCTTATCTGGGCTCACAACCTCGAGCCTTCCTCTGTTTCTTCATGTGTTGGAAAGCAGTTGAATCCACCTGCGGAAGTGGAAGAGGACAACTCCAACAAATTCGTTTTGCTGCCCTAGATCTGAAAACCACCAAGAGCTCCACAACTGCTGCAATTGCGGACACGGGCTGCCGTGCTTACAAGCTCCAGTGTCTGTCAGAAGAGAATGTGGATGTCGCTCAGGAGCACAAGCAGCATGCAAAGAAATCAAGGCACAACCAACATCCACGCCAGAGTAATGAGCATCAATCACCGTCTTTGAGCACAATCGAGTTCACGGAGGTAACAATGCCCCCTTCCGAGTCCGCAAGGAAGGAGGAGTGACTACGTTGGTGGTCTCAAAGAAGTACTTGGAACAACTTCTTTCTGACAAGGAGCTGAAGACAAACACCACAGCCAACAACAACTCTGATGCCTCACGCGACCACAACAGTCACCGGCGTTCTTCCCGTGTAAGGTCGAGTTCGTCTACTTCCGGTTGGAGACCGGGCCTGGAGAGCATATCCGAGGCATCTGGGAGCCATAACCAGAGGCACTTGTAGAGTAGACTCGTCATCGTTTGGAAGAAATGTGAGGCGGCTTTTGTGTGGCCCCAGGTCGCTCCAAATTCAACAGGGTTGATGTTCTTTATGTGTTTAATATATACAAATATTTTTCTTTGTACATTTCATGTTATATAATCCAAAAAGTGATCACGTTTCTGTCCATGTCTTTACGATTGCTTTAATTTATACCAAAGCCCAGTAAATTTCAAGCTCATCATGTCTCCACATGTGATTTGATTTGGGGAAGATGAGTCTCTCTCTTTTCCATGACATATTATATGTTTGAAGTGGACCCAAGACAGTAGTTCGATCTGGATAGTGACAATTCCAGATATTAGTTCAGCTTCGTTTGCACTAGAACCACTTGTTCCACACGGATACAGATACATACCTATATAATATATATGTGCGTACTTGTGAAAGAAATAAAGAAAGCTTGTATTGATTGATTGATAAGTATAACTTGTAGACGATGATGACGTCGATGATTGAGGGATAGAGAGCGAGCGAGGCGGCCGTATATGCGAGCACGTGTGTGTAAACACTCCAACTGGCCGCCTTGGACTTGTATAAAGAAGCTGGACTTGCCTTGGACTTGCACATGCACACATGAGGAAGAAGCTGGACATAAGTTTAAATAATGGCGCTTTAGGGTTAGTATTGGGGATTGATAATTCACGAGGCAAGTGTGCAAGAGATTTATTGGCAATGAAGTTCTCCAAGAGCACGCATGGCTAAGTTCCTAGCATTTGCATTCATGCGGACAACACAATCTACGTCACCAATAAGGAGGGCAAGATCAGACTTGCAGGGCTCTTATGCTTTGAAGTCCTGGACGGTGATGTTAATAAGACGGCTTTATTGCTAGTATTCAATCCAGTGAGGTTTTCTACTGCCTCCCTTTGACTAAATGATGCAATGCGAGTTTGCAATCCCGCAGGCAGGGAAATCATTGGTAATATGCTTCGATAGGAATGCGCATGTGAGTTTCTTCAATTCGAGGACAGGGCAATGGAAGAAAGGAGTACTCGAGTCTTGGTCTGTCAGGTCTGGTGTTTAACCACAATTCATGAATTACAACGTGCACAGCAATAGCAGGAAATATGTGCCATTCTGCTCAAACTGCAAGAGTTTATGCCCCGTACCAAGTGTAGGAACCTCACTGAGGAGGAAACCATGAATTATAAACTGTGTATCGATCCTGGTGAACAACGGTTTCATATTCAACTACAGCATTGGTACCGACGGATTAAATTTTAACGCCAGACTATTGCCGGACTAGCACAAGGTTATTTCCATCTTTCTCTGTATAGAAATTGTATGTAATGGGCATGTATATATCGACCAGATAGAACTTTCTCAATTTCAACAGGCTGTTTTCAAGAGTTGCCGCGGGTGTCTTTGTCAACTTTATGTTCGCCAGCTCCTGCGTACTAACATTTCTTATGCAAACAGGACTCACTTTGTCCGATGCTCTTGCGCTCGAATTATTCTCTCCCGAGAGTACGAATGATCTTTGCACCAGTGCAGTGATTGGATGGCTTCTTTGCCGAGATAATCTAAATCGCAACAAAAATCTCCGTGATGGAGGAGACATGGGTTATGGAGACTTGAGTGGCCTATGTTCCTTAATGACATATCAAATGCTAGCTGCTTTTTATAGTTCATAAAGCTTAAAATAAATTTTCCATATTTTTTAAGGATCCTGCAACTGAATATGCCTCCGTGGTTTCAAAATCAAATATTATATCATTAGAAAGATTAAAAACCAGCCACATCATAAACAAGGGCAAGATCCAATACATTACTAAGTTACAAACAACACTATTAAATTCGTCACGACATTAGTGTATTATAACATAATTGACATTAATAATATTATTATTAATTTTTAATATTAAAATATAAGTCTATAAATTTTAGTTTAATATCTAAATAAGTAGTTTATAATTGAACTAGTACAAATGCCTTGTTATTGAGCTTAATTATTTAATAATTACTTAATTTTAGACCCTTAACCTAGTTAACTTAATCCTTAACTTAATCTTAATTATTTAATTTATTTATTTTCTTAACATGACGATTTTATTTTTAAGTTTATCAATTATTATTCTTAACTTGATTATAAAAAAGGTCAACTTTAAAGATACAAACAAAGTTATCAAACCCTTCAAAAAGGCTAAGCTATTTTAGGCAGCCTTTGATTTAATTTTTTTGTCTTATGTGTCATCTATATATAGTTCTAATATATGCATTATGATATATTCAAGGTATATTTTGTAAAATCCTTACATAATTTCCTTTTCTGGATTCGAACGTCGATGATGATATGGGAATAGTTGTTGAACATGTACATTTTAATCCACTCCATATGAATTACGAACTATGTACACTTAAGAACCCAATTTTCATACAATAAAATATAATGAAATATGAACCAAGCCGCTTAGAAATTAATCTAGAGAACAATTCTTTGAAATGTATTTTCGAATATAAGACTAGTACTTCATCACCCACAACATAATCAGGGACAAATGAATGCCGAGCATTATAATGTCGTTGCTGTACCTCTTGCATCTCCTTTCATAGTACCGAAAGAGTTTGATTTAAATATTGGCTCCACATTGTGCATCTGTTGAAACAAGATGAAAAAAAGGGGAATCAACATCAAAAGGAAACACAAGGGAACAATACAAGAAACAAAATGGGGAGCCTCCAATGGATTAGTGAACAAAAGACAAATAGGCAAACTAAAGGAGGGGCAAATATTGATCCCAATTAGTTTGGCATTGATTCACATCTTAGACAACATACACTTAAAAGTGCAGTTGAGTTGCTTCACTAGACCATTAATTTCTGGATGATAGGGTGTTATAAAAGACTATTTGATTCCCAACCTCATAGTTAGTAAACTCAAAACTTCACTTGTGAAATGAGGTCTTTGATTTAAAAGAGTATGCTCTAATCATCCATGCCTTAGCACCACTTAATGAAACAAGAAATTTGCCACATGAGCTACTTTAGCCTCTAGAAGAGCTCGAACCTTCACATACTGTATCAAATAGTCTAATAAAACAATAACATATGTATTCCCTACTGTCGTTGCCGAAAACGGTCCAATAAGATTGTATGTAACTAGCTTAAAAGGACGATGAACTTGAATAGATTGTAAACAATCACTATGAGGAGTGGATCGAGAATTCCAAACTTGATAGAAATGACATGTTGTAAATATTGATGAAGGTTATGTCAGAGCTGAGGCCAATAGAACCGTGAATATAACTTGTTTAACACTTTATGAAACTCGAGATGACTAGAGAGAGGATTATCATGGAAAACATGAAGAAAGTGAGGTACATAGCATGATGGAATTACCAACTGAGGTGGAGTACTTGTACTTGTTTGTCCACAAAATAAAGAAGATCCTTTACCATCGTGAACTTTGCAACATGGTCCGGAAAATCAATATCAACATCTGCAACCAATTCAGGAACTTTGAGTGCATCTATTATTCATTGACTCCATGGTTCCAAGCGTTGTGCCAACCTAATTTCGTGGAGACTAAGCAAAGGTGATAAGACACCTGCAGCAACTGTGCCCATGACAAAACATCCACATTCGCTATGGAAGAACCTGAATGATGATGAATTGTGAATTGATAATTTTGTAATGCTAATGCCCATCGTGCATGTCAACCCATTAAATGTTTCTTCTTTAATACTAAATGTACTGCAACATGATCACATTCCACCAAAGCCACAGAACCATGAAACTTTGCCCAAAAAATTGTTAACCATTCCTTGTCCATAGTTAAATAATTGAGTTCTAGATCATTGACACTTTGACTGACATATGCAATGGGATCCCATTGACTTGATTCTAGATCTTCTTGCATGAGATCAACACCCAGACCAATATTCGAAGCATCAGTACGAAGAACAAAGGAGCGAGAGAAATCAAAATAATAGAAAAGAGGAGAAAAAGGTCAAAAGATGGATGAGAGACTCAAAGGAGGACTAACACTATGAAGACCATGAAAAAGAAGGGGAACAGAGCAAAGCACGTAGTGGAGCTATTTTATCTGCCAAACATGGAAAAATTGCACCAAGTAAGTCACCTTGCCCAAAAATCTTTTACGTTCATGATGTGTTTTTGGAACTAGGAACTCCTTCATTGCTTGGATCTTTCTTGGATCTAGACGAACACCCTCAAGAGAGATAACAACTCCCAAATATTTCATAAAAGTATGACCAAATTTGCACTTTGACAATTTTAACATCAATTGATATCGCTGCAATCGTAATAAGATTTGCTCCATGTGAGCCAAATGTTCTTCCCATGTACCAGTTAAATGCACTAGAAGATCGTCCACAAACACTCATGCAAAAGATTCCAAACCTTGAATGACTTCATCCATGAGCCGTTGAAATGTGGCTGGAACATTCATCAAACCAAAAGTCATCATTGTGAACTTATACATTCCATTAGGTGTTTGAAAAGCAATCTTGGTTGCATCTACCAAATTGAGAGGAACTTGCCAATAGCCTGAAGCTAGATCTAGTGTCGTGAACTAACGACTCTTCCCCAATTTATTAATAAGGTCCTCCATGCATGGCATAGGATAACTATCCGGTACCATTGCATTATTTAAAGGCCAAAAATCAATCATGAAACACTTATCTCTATCCACTTTGTAGATGATATGAGGCTCAAAAGCCCATGGGCTACAAAACGGACGTACCACTCCTTAAGCTAACATATCCCGAATAGCTTGTGCCATCTCTTGCTTCTCTCGAGGAGACCGTCGATGAACTGGAGTCTTTATTGATGCAACATCTTTTGTATCAATCTAATGACGAGTGTTAACCGTAGTCCTCCCTACCACCACTGGCTGTTGTAAATTTGGGAACCGACAAAGAAGTTTATTCATATCCTTTTAACGACATTATGGAGATGGATTGGGAGGAAGACCACCTCTGCAACATCCTGAAGAGATGCACGAACTTCAAATCGCACTGTAGATTGATGCATGCTAAGGTGTGCATGTGGACTTCAACATGGGGAAGGTTTTCATTCCTGGTTATTCTCCCTTACAAATCCAATTAAAACCCAAAATCACATCATACAATTGGGAAGGCATGACCCAAAGAGGTAATGCCTTAGAATATGACCCTAGGCAAATAGGGTATAACAAGCCTTGGAAGAGATAGCAAAAGACTTCTTGTTTCCATACAATATTCGAAGTGTTCACTGAGTAGATTTCACTAAAAAAGAGCACTGTGTCACTAAGTAATGTTGAATGGATGAGAAGGTTGACCTAGAATCAAAAAGAATTAATACTGAATGATCACACACAAAACCTTCATAAGAAAAGACATCATGTTCCTTCTCGAGTGTTTCAACCACACCTTATAACATCACATCATGAAAACACAGAGGTTATAAAACCTCATCACACAATCTTTCTATTGCATTGTTGACGGGAACTAGTTTCCCTACTCATTATCAAAAAGAAGTAATATATCCACTGATGGAACTACAATTTCCATGTCTGGTACTATTTGATGAGCTAGACATTGATGATTGGCACACTCAACTGCTAAGTGCCCAAATCCTTGGCATTCAAAACACTGTATTTCATGTTTGTGATGTTCACCACATCCACGACCTTCGTATCCACGACCACTTCCTCATCCTTGTTGTATGGACTGGAATGCAATATGTGGAACTGCAATGTCTACCTTCATGGGTTGTGGATGAGCAATTGGCAAAAGAGGGGTTGGTCCAAGCAATCCAGGTTGAACATGAGTAGCAAAGGAGGCAGCACCATCTTTCAAGTGCTTGTGCAATTTAAATAGCATCTTCCAAGGTCGTCGGGTGATGTCCATGAACATGGACTCCTATTGTACCAAGCACTTGATAAAGTAGCCCTTTCTTAACCACCTCGGACATGATAAGATCCACTTGAACCAAGTGGTTCTTAAAATGGACTCTAAACTGTGCAGTTGTTTCACCACCTTTTCACTGCAACCATAAAACCTCATCTAACAACACAGAGTTTGTCAGAGTTTTAACCCAAAGGGCCAACACGTGGCTGCCAAGTGGCCATTTAGCGTCATCACCCTATGTGAGCAACGCTAAGTCTTCCAAGATAACCCTAAGAGTCTAACTCTAAAGCCCAATTAGGCAAAAGACTTAGAGTCCTACCCTAAGTCCCCTAGAATGACCATCCCTTGAACCCTAGAGGGTAACCAGATTAGACTTTAGGATCCTGTCCCAGTAGACCTAGACATGCTCATGCCCTAACCCCATAAAGGAGATGTGTCTCACACATACCCTCATGACAGAGTCAAGGCATTGTCACTTACCCCTTGAGGAATCACCCTCGTCTGGGAGTACAACCCCTTTAGGGCGACAAGGGGTACCCTGAACCACGACTAACCCCATAGGTTTGAGTGGCCAAGTCATACCCTAGACCTAGGGCTAGTACTTAGTGAGGACACGAGTGTGCCCATAGGCAGACACGAGTGTTTTGCTAAGCAAACTCCCTAAGGCTAGGTTTGGATAACCCTAAGTACATGACCTTGCGAGTGCCTCACGAAAGGGCTGTTGCTAATGAGCTTAGGTTGTTCAACCCCTGGATTCCATGGAGAACACTCCCCTAGCCAAGTGTGCCAAAGCACACCTAGTTACGAGACCTAACCTCCCTTGAGCGGATGCCCAAGGCTTAGCACCCTAGTGCAAGCACAAGCATGCCTGTTGGCTAGAGTATCCAACCCCTTGGCGACAAACCCATGACACAACCCCAAAGGGGATGCCTTGGGCTTTGTATCGCGTGATGTCTAGCCCAGTGTCACATCTCCATCTGACACTGCCTTCCATGATGTGGGCTATCATGCCATAGCCCTTAGATTCAAGAGTTGCACCAAGTACACAACACAAACGTGGCTCCTAAATGCCAACTCTAGAACCCCTCAATGAACCTCAGGAACTAAGTAACGTGAACTTGTCAAACAAGATCCCACGCCCACAGTTGGACAAGGACACAGATGTGCCTTGCTTGGTTGTGAGTGCTACACCTAGCTTGATATGGAGGAGGAGGCTGGAGACAAGCCTCAACCTCTGCCTCTTAGAACGTGCATTCCGACAAAAACTCCCAGACATGGATTCGCCAACGTTAAGGGTAAGCTACCCCGAAGGTAGGACGTACCCCTAGCATCTGGAAGTTAAGGCGGCACAACAGAGGGTTGTGCCTTGACGACACAAGCTAGAGCTTGCACCGAGAGAAGAGTAACGAGCTCAGTCATGAACCCAGGAACCCTCATTCCTATATACTACTTTATTTATGTGACAGACCCCCCCCCCCCCTGTTTTCCAGTTTACATAAGTGGGCTAGCACTGAAATCTCATTCCTAGAGGGAACATACTTAGTGAGTTATCCATCGACCCCTAAACCCTAACTTATCAAACCTAGAGGTATTTCTAAGCATATCCGACACGCTGAACTCACCAGAACTAACCATTAACCCAACTAGGACACGGAAAACGAGGGTAAGAATTTTCTAGAAGGTAAGTGCTACCATTGCTTAGAGTTTCTCGCGAATCTAAGGACAGCCGGCCGGACTACCCCTAAACACTTAAGTGCACTAAGCGGGGCTTTTTCTCACTATATCTAGGACTTGCCAACATAGTACAGTAGGTAACAACAGTCAATGTCCAAAGTAAGAGGAGTCATAGTAAAAACTATGACACAGAGGCATCCACATGATGTTGGTGGGGACTCCGCAAGCCAGATGTGGTGTTGCTATGAAGTCTTGGTGGTCACCAAGACACTATGGATAAAGTCCAGTCCCAAGGGTCCGTGCCAGTGAGCCGGCCTTACCTCGGGAGTACTAAAAGGTGCTGAGATGGCCTCTACCTAGATGCTGCAAGGGCCTGTGTACAGATGTGGAGAAGTTCTCCTAGAATAGTGCTACCGCTTGTTACCTGAGTACGTTCTTGGCCTAGGAGTGGAGTGAGAGGAGAGTAGCTGGAGAGGTGGTGAATAAAAGGAACATGTATATATGTATATATTGCTTGCCTAAGTACAAAGATGCCCCATAAAGGTGAAGCAAGATACAAGACGAAAAACAGACTAGAAGGACCCCGACCACTACCAGCCTCCCAGCTTATATAGTGGGTCGGCTAGTGCTAGATCCTAAGTACATGTGGCACCCTCTCACTAGTCTGCCGCCATGTGACAGAGTCCTGCCTATAGCATTTATGCGCCTCTCATACGCGTGTTGTCCTGAGTACCTTGGTAGTTGATCCGGACGATCAGATCTATGCCTGGTTAAGCACCGCCTGATAGCTGTCACCATCAGTTTGTACCTATTGTATCTTCATTGCTCGGTTGGCTCCATCCATCACTCGTTCGTGTCGGCTGGCAGTTGACGGTGGTCAAACCACCGTCAACCAGACACCCAAATGCAATCGCCAATGTTGACCCCTCGCGTACCTCATACTTTCCTTGGAGGTGGCGCCCCCCTTTGGAAGCTGGAGAATGATGTGCTCTTGATCCTTCTTATTCCCCTCCTCCAAGAAGCAGAGCCAGCAGTCGCACAACCAACAATGATTGCATTTGCTAATGACCCATGCCGCTGCCTGCATTAGTCCAGCCAGTCCCCCGGCGACCATAGCAGCCAGCCCCCCAGCGAGGGCCCACCTGTGCTGGGGCCGAATACGCCCCTGTAGCCAAGCCAAGGGGGACTGAGGGGGAGGGACCTTCATAATGGACTGGGTGCCGAATCAATTGTAGCTTTGGATGTCAAGGGTAGGTGTTGAAACCACAAAGCAGTAGATCCATGCAAGCAAGGTGGCAACTCACGAAGTTGGAGGGGATCCCACTGGTGATATGCAGACACCATATGAAAGTGCTTAACCCAAGCATGTGCATCTTCTGTGAATGCTCCTAAGAAAGAGTCAAGGCGAAGAGGAGGATTATACCCATTTGGATTGTGGGTTCTTTGTGGCAAGACACCAAGCAATTGTTGTGTCTATGCAAAAGTTGCTCCAGGAGAGAAAAAAAGAAAAAAAGAAGAAAGACTTACAAAGAAAAAGATGAAGTAGAGATTACTTGGCATCTCCACCAATGAAAATTCAACTAAGGCTAGCAAACCGTTCCTTATATACAAGGAGGCTAAACTATTTTAGGCAACCTTGATTTAATCCTTTTGTCCTATGTGGCATCCATATATAGTTCTAGTATATGCCTTAGATTATACTCAAGGTATACTCTATAGAATCGTTTAGTTATTATTTTTAACTTAATGAATTTATTCCCAAGCTAAACCCTTAACCCAATTGTTATTTCTAACTTGTGTAAGTTTGTACTTGATATTTAATGACCCTTAATCCAATTGTTATCCTTAACATGATAAGTTTATCCTTAAGATACCCATGTTCGGGCTTAACTATTTATTTACCCTTAATGTAGTTGTTTATCCTTAACATAATAATTTTATTTCTAAGTTAGATCGTTAACTTAATTATTATCCTTGAAATAATTGTTAAATGGGGTAGGATATCAAATTGTCAGATGGTAAATTTAGGATAATCGTCAAATGGGGTAGGATATCAACAATCAGATAGGGCGTCCATGACTTACACAAATACACACAATATAAACTTATTATTATCTTTAACCTTACCTATGCTTGGACTTAATTATTTAATGACTCTTAAATCATTTGTTATTCTTATTTTAATAATTAATAAGTTTATCCCTAAGTTATTATCCTTAACATGTTGAATTTATTAGTTATAACCTAGTGAGTTTATCCCTAAGCTAGACCATTAACCCAGTTGTTATTCTTAATTTGATAAATTTATTCCTAATTAACCCAATTATTATTCTTAACTAAGTTTATCCTTAAGCTAGACCCTTAACCAATTTTAACCTCGTGAATTTTGGATAATCATTGGATTGAGTTTATATAATCGTCAAATAAAATTCAAGATAACTAGCCATTAATGAAACATTTATGACATGGACAAACACACGTACACATTGAATAAATTTATTATATAAGATATAAAAAATCTCACTTATGAATTTAAAATTTAAAATATTTAAATTTATAATTTTAAAATTTTAATTTAATTTTAATTTTAATACAAATGTAACGTATTTAATATAATATTTTAAATTAAAATATGTAACATATAATTTAAAGTTAGAAAATATCTTCTCTTTCTAAATTTGATATGGCATATTTAAAAATAACCATAGTATCATAATATATTAGTAAAAATTTTTACAATTGATCTTAATCGTTGAAAGAAAACAAGTATGTAAGAATATTATCTCTCTTCATTTAGCAAAGGGCTAATTAGTGTTACATGAAGGCCCATGTATTACTATATCAAAGTCTTATACTACTTTGTTAAGTGATGCATGATATACATAAATAACTCTCATTAGGTAAGAACTGTGACATTCACCATTCATCAATTGGTCACTCTTGATAATTATGTGGCCATCCTTGGGCATCTAAACAGTGGGTGTTGCCCATTGCAAATGGCGCATGCCATCTCTTAAATGTCAAGAGCATTGGAAGAGGTGGGTCTTGTTGGGGATGTCATTTGCTTAGCAACAGCTTCACCCTTATTGTCCATGGACATCTACATGGGCATTTGAATAATAAGGCTTATATACCTAAATCGAGTGACACATGATCTACCTAAGTGACTCTCACTAAGTAAAAATTATGACACTTAACACCCTTTTGAGAGAGTGGATGTCTTTATTCACAAACTCAAATGTTGCTATTATCACCTTCCTCCATTAGTCACTATTGACATTGACATTGAGGGGGTGTTATTGCCACCTTTCTCCATTGGTCACTCTTGACAGGCATGCATCTAGTTCAAAGGCTATTAACATCATCATGGTTGTACCATAACTACAAGATTGTTCTTATATTAACATGTCAAATAGTGCCATCATGGATTTACCATCTTAATTGCATGGTTACGTATTAACATGTCAATTAAATCAGAAGTAATTCTAAAGATGCATGGTGTCTAGGATAGCATGGGTTGCTATTATCACATTTTTTTAATGATTAACAGACATAACCAATTCAGAAGCTATTGATACCATCATTGTTGTAACCTCTTGATTACATGGTTATTCTTGTCTCAAAATGTTAATTATTATCATCATAAATGTACCATCTTAATCACATAGTTATTCACATCTCAGTATGTTAATTGGGCTAATGGTGATTTTAAAAGTGCATGGTGTCTAGTATTGTATGGGTTGCTACTATCACCTTCTTTAGTTGATCACTCTCGATAAACATGCAACCAATTCAGAAGTTATTAATACCATTATGGTTATATCATGTTATTAATATGAAGTTATTAATACCATCATGATTATATCATCTTGATCACATGGTTGTTCTTGTACCAACATATTAGTTGATACCATCATGAGTATACCATCTTGGTCGCATAATTAGTCTCATATCAACATGTTAATCATGCTATAGGTAATTACATTTAAGATTGCATGATTATACACATATATGGGAAAGCTATCATGAACTTTTTAAACTGTCATGATTTTTTCCTCTCCCCTTAAGCCAATAAAGCAAAGGGTCAATTGGTGTTTATAAGAAGACCCTTAGTCACTATACCCTAGGTCCGCTTGGGCACTTAGGTTTCTTTCCACAATCTATGCTTTTATTCACTAACTCAAGGGTTACTATTATATATTCCTCCATTAGTTATGCATGATATGTATACAACCAACTCAGAGGTGATTGGTACATTGACCGCAGGGTTGTGCTCATAACGAGCAATGCGCTTGGTGGCAATTGGTATGTATCACATGTCAATTAGAGCCATGCTATTAGGGTTAGAAGTAAGGATAAGCCTGCTCACATGTCAATTGGAGCATAACTATGTTTGTATCACATGTAAATTGGAGTGCTCGTATCACATGTCAATTGGACCCATGCGCCTGGGGCTAGAGGCACATGGTTGTACACATGTATATGAGGGTTTAGTAAGATAAGGATAAGCCCACTCATCTTGTTTGTATCACATGTCAATCGAAGCCATGTCACTGAGGCTAAAGGCACATACAACTAGCTCAAAGGCATATACATGTGATTATGCTTGTATCACATGTTAACCGGAGTCATGCCATTGAGGCTAGAGAGAGGCACATACAACTAGTTCAAGCATATATATGTAATTGTGCTCATATCACATGTCAACTAGAGCCATGCCATTAAGGCTACAGAGGCATATACAACTAGTACATAGGCATACACATGTATATGAAGGGTCTAGTCATATAAGGATAAGCCTGCTTACTTGGTGCATGAGCTAACCATTTGTCCTTGATGGGAATCAAACTTAAAACTACTCATGTGACTTTTCTTCTCTTCTTAAGCCAACAAGGCAAAGAGTTAAATGGTGTTTATGATAGGGCCCATGATTAATATAATTCAGGTCCATTTGGGTCTTGTTTTTCATATATTCCACAATCATTACCCAAGTGATCAACCCACCATATTAGAAATGTAACAAGAGATTTTAGAGGCACATAGTGTATAAGATCGCATTGTTGTACACATGTATACAAGAGCAATTCTAGAGCAATCTTAGAGGTGCATGGTGTCTAGGATTGCATAATTGTACTCATGTATACAAGAGCAATCCTAAAATAATCATAAAGGCATATGACGTCAAAGATCACATAGTTGTACACATGTATATAAGAGTGATTTTAGAGGTGCAAGGTTGTACATATGGATACAAAATAGAGTCTTGTCAAGTAAAAGGATTAACATGCTTACTTAGTGTACGAATTCAAGTTCTCATTTCTTAGGTAGAAAAGTAAACATCCAATTGGTACATGAGAAAGATATATGTATTACTTAACTAGGTAACACATAATTTATTTGAGTAATTCAAGAACTATAGAGATTATATATATAAAGAAAATATATACTTCAAACCATGTTTATACATCATAATGAAAAATTGTTATGTAGACTAGATTTAAGTTGTATTGGTTTCATGATTAATCCCATCATAAATAACTATAATAACTCTTAAAAAGGAGCTTGTTTAATAGAAATAGTTTTACAAGAGCAAGTTCTGCATCTACCTCACAAGTTAACAATGCTCGGATATGAAGGATACAAATTGAGTTGTTTTTGATAAGTTTGTGGTTGACAAAAATGCTACGACTGCTTCAGGTAGAAGAAAATTATAATTTTTTTTTAAAAAACATATTTATAATTAGGCCCACTTTCCACTAGTGGGTGATTATTTGGCCGATGGTAAATTAAAATAATGCCATGTCATTAATTATTACTACCACTGTGCTTTTTCATTAGAGTGGTTAATTGAATTAAAAAATAAATTAGTAGTGCATAATTTTTATTTAACTGGTTATTATAAAGAGGGTTTTTACATATATATATATTACACAATACATATGTAATAAATGTGCACCTACTCATATAAAAAAGACTCTTCAGAAATCTACATATTATTTATAATAATTTATGTTCTTTTTACAAAATAAATATATTAAATAATGTGTCTATATATATATATATATATATATATATATATATATATATATATATAATATTCTTATATGTAAATAAGTGATATTTTGTTGAATTCTATGTTCACTCTTTATTTTAAAGTTCTAATTTATCCATTTTTCATTGATTTTCTTAAAGTTAAAAAAAATAAAACCTAATTAATTAATCTTGATACACGTGTCATTCAATTATGCTTGATAACCATACAACCAGACAAAATTGCCTTACCATCGGAAAAGCCATGTAGGTGCCACATAAGTGCCATGTAGATAAATTATAAATAACTAGCAAATAAATTTTTTTAATAAATAATTTTTTTAATTTTGATTGGTTAAGGCAATTAACCACTCAATAATGAAAAGTGAACCTTAATTTACAATCTAAAACACATATATGCAAGTAAAGGGCATTTTTTTTTATGGACTTTGAAAATAATTATATGTAAGTGTACGAGGTTATATTACTGGCAAAAACCATATAAAAAGGGCCTTCTTTTCAACCTCAAAACCACACACTATAGGTAGTGTTTATAATGAATGAATTCTTCTTACAAAGACACAAGTTTCAGGATAAGCTCCAATTGACCTTGACTAAGCAATTGCATTACTTAACCTAAATTACGTGGTTCCTCATGTTATGCAATTGAAGTTTTTGGGCAATTAAGATCCATGAGATGTCCTTCAGTAGATATTTGTGAATGCAAATATATACGTAAAATTGTGAAGCATAACTCTCCTCATCCTAGCCATAAGTAACAACATGTATGTGCGTGTATATATAGATAGACTTGTATGCTCACGTGTATTTATGGACATGTGGACACATATATATACACATGGAACAATACATGCATCTTTATATTCTCTCTATACATAGTCATACCCTCACAAATTACTATTATACACATGCCTGTAATTTGCAAATGTACACATATTCTATTTATACACATATTTCCATGAAAGAGAGAGAGCGTTACTTTATCTCTATGTAAGTAGTGACAGAGATAAGGAGAGTCAATGCATAGCATTTATACGTGCACTATTATGTATCTATAGTACACACACATGCTCACTTGTTTTTCACATCATTCCCACCACGTGGAAGGAATACTTGAGGCATGGCAACGTCCTTGTGGGGAATAAAGTCCCCATTATAGCTGGGAGAGCAAACCATGCGTATGGAGTTTTTCACTAGGTGTTGGTCGCCCTAGCTCCCACATCGTTACACGTCACAAAGAAGTGGTCTACCCCCATTGTACGGTTCTAGTATGGATACTTGCCTATGAGCCCCTTGACATACTCCTGTACTATCCCTTGCATCCTTTCGTAGCCTAGTCCTTGTAGAATATCCATTTACACATATACATAACACACAATATCTCATAATATACACAAGGAAAGAGAGAGAGCACTATGCTGAATTAAAGTATGGTTTCTTTATCTTATGAATAGGCATATACATCTAATATACAAATACATGGAGAATACAAGCAATTTTTGACATAAAATTATTGAAACAATGCTGATTTTTTATCTACTATGTATGTGTATGCATATGCCTCGTATGTTCATCACCAAGAACTAGAACCCTAGCAAGGCAAGGTATATGCTTGTGTGTGTGTGTGTGTGTGTGTGTTAGTTAGATTCTGAAAGAAGTATCCTTCACTTGCATACTTCCTAGCTTTTAATAGTGCATGTTTGGATCTCCACTTGGGTATATAATGCATATGTGTGTTCATTGGTGTGCACTATAAAGTTTAGATCATGTCTCCACTAGAACATAACAGTGGGATATTGAAGAAGTGGGAGAACCTAAAGTGTCATTATATAGATATGTGCGGAAGGGGGAAGACTAAGGGCTGGGTTGCACTGACCCTTAAAACCCTTAACTTACATATTTTAAGGGTTTTGCGGGGTCGCATTGACCCTTAAAACCCTTAGTGCACCCTTAAGAATACATAAAATTAAGGGTACTTCAAGGGTTTTATGTCACACCTACCACTACAAAAAATTCTAACTTATGACATCACTACATAAAAAATGCACTTTTTCCACATAACTTAACGGTAAGAAAATAGGTCCTTTAAGCACCCTTAAGAAAAAACATCATTTATTGCTTGTGGAACAGTGTCACTCTTAATATGAATATTTTATATGTTTTAAGTGTTTTGATGCGACACCAAAAAACCCTTAAAAATTTAATTATCGTTACATTTTAAGGGTGAATACGATAGTAATACTACATAAAAATTTATGCAGTAACCCTTAACACTTAAGGGTTTTAAGGGTCAGTGCGACCCAGGAGGACTTAACTGGG
This sequence comes from Selaginella tamariscina, assembly GCA_003024785.1. NCBI lineage: Eukaryota > Viridiplantae > Streptophyta > Lycopodiopsida > Selaginellales > Selaginellaceae > Selaginella > Selaginella tamariscina. The sequence goes on along the minus strand of PUQB01000741.1, from coordinate 72,474 downwards.
AAAAAAGAAGTTCAATTTTGATTGCTACATTTGTATTCCACTCTACAAGATCTTCAAAAAATATATATATAAAACAGGTACACTTAGGGCTTTATCCCAGTTCTTTGTTCTCATGCCTCTTGAGTTCTTCATTTAGAATGGCTACTATATCTATCTGTTTGTGTAATCTGCACCTGTTTCTACTTAAAATTCATGATGGATTTGTGGGGATGGAGGCCACAATGGAGCCTTACCTCACTGCTCTTCTCAAGTCTGTCCACACTTCTCCAATGCTGGTTGCCACCCAAGCACTCCACCAATGCGTGCACCACTGCCTCTAGCCGCCGCTACTGCCGATGGCCGCCCTTCACCCAATCCCTTAGCCCGTATGTTACGGCAGAGAATTTTCATAACCCTACCTACGTACACATATGGATCACCCAAAAGAGAAAAATTTATTTCGATATACACTTGGGTGTGTCCGGTGAAGTCGAGTGAATCCCCGTAAAGACTTTTTTTATTTATCAAATTATAAAATATACAGTCATCAATAATATATTAAAGAGATGCCAAAATAAAATAATTATGAATTTGAATATCACAAGGGTCAATAAAAATATGAATTACAATACTTAATCTTATTTATAAACATAATCTATCCTTCACCCTTAACTTAAATACTGCGACATGGCACGTGAAACGTGTTAATGTGTCAAAACATATTTTATAATACAGAATAAACCTTAGGCCCACTTTTCACTAGTCGGTGATTATTTGGTCCTAGGTAAAAGAATGTTATGTTATTAAATAATTATCATTGTGGTTTACACTAAGAGTGGTTAATTGAATTAAAAAATTAAATTATTATTGAATAATTTTCATTTAACTATGGTTAAGAAGGTTTTTTTAATTAATTATAATTTTAGGGTTATTGAGTTTTGCTCTTGCTTGAAAGGGAGAGGCTCGATGGCATTTAGCTATGGATTCTTGAGTATAAAGAAATGTACCATAAATAACTCATTCAAGTTGTAATTGCGATTGTGATTTTATTTAATATATATTATTAACAATTGAGTTTACTTTCTTAAGGCCTTTGAATTGACAATTAAATGTGATGGCAACAAGGCAGAATTTCTCATTTATTTGGATATATGATAGGCCTATGTACAAGAACTTGCCTATACTTTACATGGCATGACACTTATTTACGGCAAGCCATTCCACTCGAAAAGCAAGTGTATGTTGCCCTTACCAGTTTGTCATAGTTTTTATTATGACTCGACCCTTTACTTTGGGGTTTGACTGTTATTACTTACTGGATTATGTGATGAACCCTAGATGTAAAGAAACAGGCCCTCATAGTGCACTTAGGTATCTAGTGGATGTGGTCCGGCCGGTGTCGTTAGGTATTTGCAAGAAACTCTAGGCGAAGCTAGCACTTCCATTTAAAAAACCCTCCCCCGTTTTGACGTTCTAAGGTTAGGGTTCTTCGTAAAATATAGCTTGTCAAAATAAGGGTTAGGGACACCCTAGGGTTGCCCTAACCCCACAGGGGTTAAGTTTAGGGTTAGGTTAGGAAAACCATTTTCTCTAAGGGCTAGCATTTCCGTGCAGCCCACTTACTCACTTAGGTAAATAGGGGGGGGGGGGGTCCGTCACATAAATAAGGTAGAGTATATGTAGTGAGGCTTCCTGGGTTCAAAAGAGAGCTCGTTAACCTCCTACCGGTGCAAGCTAAGCTTGTGTCGTCAAGGTGCAACCCTCCGTTGTGCCGCCCAAACTTCCACACGACAGGGGTCCACCCTAGGGTTAGACTATCCTTATCGTTGGGAGGATCTTGCCTTTGAGATAGGGGCACGTCACTTTCCAAGGAGTTAGTCAGATTCCTTGGTCCGAAAACCTGCTCGCAAGCTCAAAGGCATTGCCCGAGTTCACGTTCGCAAAACTAGTGGTTGAGGCCTTGCTCGGCCGCCTCAACCACGCCAAGCTAGGAACGACACCTAAGGCTCGACTAGTCCGTGTATCCTGATTCACAAGGTGAGTCTGTTCGTGGACTTAGTTAGGGTTTGAGTTCCTAAGGCTTGGGTTCTAATACGGGTTATTTTACCAGATTCCGTGGGTTTCCAGAGAGGGGATTCCAGGGTTGGCACCTGGCAAGCCGCCTTTGTGGCACCAGGTAAAAACTCTGACAATTGGTATCGGAGCAAGTTCTCTGCGGTCAGTAGGACTACCTTAAGTCGTAGGGTGTTTCATGTTTAGATGACTCTAAATTCTTGATATACTCTATTGCTTTCGGTTGACATGTCTGTATTCTGCGCAGAGAGTTTGATCCTGTGAGTTGTCAAACTTCGGAGAACACTTGCTCAGTGAGTCGGCGTGAGATTCTAGGTATGTCCGAAAGTCTTATGCTAGTTTAAGCTGATGTGTGTGGGTGTACAACCTGTGCAGGGTGTTTCCAATTCACATTGGGAATATTCCAAGCATATTCTCCGAGTGTTGAAACTAGGGTTCAATACTGAGAAAAGAAAGCAACCAGAGCCTGAGGCAGAGAGGGCTGTCGCAGAGGCTCAAAATGAGGAGATGGATGAGGCTGATCCAGGTCGACCCCCTAGTTAGACAACGACCTGGTTGGCGAGAAATAATGATGGATGCCCTAAACGAACTTCGAGGGGATGTTTTGGGGTTGAACGACCGAATCGATAATGTTGCCGTTCGGATTCCAACGAATACTGCAGTGCCAGATGTTCCGCAACCAGACACACGGAAAAGAAGAAGAAGCATGACTCAGAGTCAGGTTCCTCTGAATCAGATTCTTCGACGGAAGTAGGTGGTGGAGGTCCCAGTAAATTCAAAACCGGTAAAGCCTTCGAATTTCATGGGTTCAAAGGATTACAAGGTTTTGGATGACTGGTTGTATGATATGGAAAGCTATTTCGAGGCTGCTTCCGTGAGAAAGACAGAAAAGGTTGCATGTGCCAAGCATTTCTTAAAGAAGAAGCTAAGACTTGGTGGCGAATTGTTGAAGGTGAACGTGGATACCGAAACAGCTGGAAGCACATGAAAAAGGAGATCAAAAAGCAGTATATGCCGGATGATCTCGGTTTGCGATTGCGTGCTGACCTGGCACTTTGTCAACAGGGAGTTCGGGGAAGTCCAATGGACCACGTTTATCGATTCGAAAGTGTACGGCGATTGGTGCCAAATATGAGCGATGATGAAGCTCGAAGTTGCTTCATGGCTAGCTTGAATGAGAAGACGCGAAGAGAAATCTTAAGGTACAAGCCAACAAGCTATCGGGAATGTCAAGAGGCAGCTCAAAAGGTTGCTTATGGCATGTCGTTAGAAGACTTGTACAAAGGGGAGGAAGCAAAACCTAAACCAAGGAGGTTTCCTCCAAAGTCTGGGTTCAGAAGGTTTGATAGGCGACCAGATCAATCGCCATCAATTCGAAGTGCAAGTCCCTTTGTGGCAGTTCCAAGTTTTCGGACACATCAAGACCCACCGGATTTCGGAAACCATTGGCGTTACCACCTCCTCAGCAGGCCAAAGGATCGGCTCCAAAGTCTGCTCCCCCGCGTTCCGCAGGCGGGGTGTGAAATGTTATAATTGTAACAAGCCTGGTCATTTTGCTAAAGAGTGTCGGCACCCTCACAACAATCAGGACATTTCAAGGCGATGGTAGAAGAGGAAGTTGCTGAACCAGAAACGCTTGAAGATCCGGAAGATGAGTCAGAAGAGGTAATGTTGTGCCAGACACAACCTGCCTTATTCGCTATTCAAGACAAAACTGACCCTTTGCTATATTTGACAGGAAGGATACGAGGGGACCGAGTCCGAATGATGATCGATACTGGAGCAACATACAACTTCATATCGACTAGTCTAGCTCGTCGATTGAATTTGGATGTAATAAAGATGTGTGAAATAAAGATCAATTTTGGCAAAGGTTCTCAAAATACTAATAATATAGCAAGGGCAGTTCCTGTCCAAATCAAAGATTGGAAGGCTAAGCTAGACTTAGTTGTCTTGAATATGACGGGGTTTGACTTTGTTTTGGGTATGGAATGGTTCCATAAACATGTAATCGAAATGAGGGGTTCGGAGATAATCGAATCACGCTTGCAGCAGATAAAGAGGACATTAAAAACAACGCTCAATGGAAACGCTAACTGATAAGGATTGGAATCCTATGTTCCTTACCTTAACTCAGTTGCGTAAGGCAGTTAGACATCGGAACGTGTGTTTCTTGCAATGGTTTGGATACTGGTGAAGTCAAAATAGGAGATGGTCAAGAATCTGTTCCTGAACCTATTTTGGAAGTCTTGAACATGTTTAAGGATGTGTTGCCAGAAGACTTGCCGCCGAGTTACCTCCACGTCGAGTTGTGGACCACAGATAGAGATTTTGCCAGGTTCGTCTCCACCGGCAAGAGCCCCATATCGGTTGAATCCTCAAGAGTTTAGAATTGAAGAGACAGCTGACAGAATTGATGGTCGAGGACACATTCGACCTAGTCGATCCGTATGGTGCACCTATCTTGTTTGTAATGAAAAAGGATGGTACGATGCGAATGTGTGTGGACTATCGAGCGCTGAACGCGATAACTATCAAAAATAAGTATCCTCTTCCACGAGTGGACGACTTATTTGATAGGCTATAAAAGCAAAGTATTTTTCAAGAATAGACTTGAGATGGGTACCATCAGATTCGGGTAGCAGAGAATGACATTGAGAAGACCGCTTTTCGAACGCGTTATGGATCATTTGAGTTTCTAGTCTTACCATTCGGGTTGTGCAATGCTCCAGCAACTTTTTGCACAATGATGGATGATGTGTTTAGAGACTATTAGACGAGTTCGTAGTGGTGTATATTGATGACATTCTGATTTTCAGTTCGACAATTGAGGAACATGTGGAACACTTAGAAAAAGTGTTTCAGAGGTTGAGAGAGAACCAATTGTATGCTAAAGAAAGCAAGTGCGCATTTGGTCAAACCAAGATAGATTTCTTGGGACACTTGATCTCAGGTGGGAGGTTGCCATGGATCCAAAGAAAATTCAAGCTATTACCGAGTGGATGACTTTAAAAGATGTGCATGAAGTTAGATCATTTCTTGGTCTGACAGGGTATTACCGAAGATTCATAAAGGGTTACTCAAAATAGCGGCCCCATTGACAGATCTTAAAAAACATTCCATGGCATTGGACTCCAGAGTGCCAACGTGCGTTCGTCAAACTCAAAGAGGCTATCTCTTCTGAGCCAGTTTTGCAGTTGCCCATCTTTGAAGATCCCTTTGAAGTAGAATGTGACGCTTCCGACTTTGCAATTGGTGGTGTATTGCAACAGAAAGGACATCCAGTGTCCTTTTTCTCGAAGAAGTTAGATGCCACGCAAACTCAATGGCCTACTCACAAAAAGGAGATGTATGCTATTGTGCTTCCTTGGGAGTATTGGCGTCATAAGATCCTGCCAACGATAAGAATAGTCTAACCCTAGGGTGGGTTGTACCCCTGTCGTGTGGAAGTTAGGGCGGCACAACGAAGGGTTACACCTTAACAACACAAGCTTAGCTTGCACCGGTAGGAGGTTAACGAGCTCTCTTTTGAACCCAGGAAGCCTCACTACATATACTCTACCTTATTTATGTGACGGACCCCCCCCCCCCCCCCCCCCCCCCCTGTTTACCTAAGTGAGTAAGTGGGCTGGCATGGAAATGCCGAGAAAATGGTTGTCCTAACCTAACCCTAAATCTAACCCCTAGGGGAGAGGTTTAGGGCGTGGGGTTAGGGCAACCCTAGGGGTGTCCCTAACCCTTATTTTGACAAGCTATATTTTGCGAAGAACTAACCTAGAACGTCAAAACGGGGAGGGTTATCTAAATGGAAGTGCTAGCTTCGCCTAGAGTTTCTTGCAAATACTTAACGACACCCAGCCGAACTATTACTAGATACCCAAGTGCATTATGCGGGCCTGTTTCTTCTACATCTAGGGTTTGTCACATAATTCAGTAGGTAACAACAGTCAAACCCCAAAGTAAAGGGTCGAGTCATAGTAAAAACTATGATACGCTCCCCGCCTTTGAAAATGTCAACGTCCTCGTTGACGTCTAACTCTAAGACTAGATTAGGTTAGGAAAAATTAACTGAAAATTAACGCTAATCACTCTATGCAGAGTCAGCAAAAAGTTCACAAGTTTTATTACCCCCCTTGCATTACGCGAAGCCAAATACTTCAGAACCGTCGTTCACTGAGTGAGAACTCAACTGCCGGAGGTACCACATGTGACAAGAAGTCATTTGAAGACCTTTTGCACGTCTGCAAAGTTTGTCACCCGACACAGACAACAAGTTAGTTAATTTCTTTTAGTTAACTAGAATTTATATCGGAGGCCTCTAGTTAATGTTGTCTGTTGGCCCTTAAGTTAAGAAGAAATAACTTTATTTCTTAATTAGTTTGAGACCTTGCCTCAAACTCATTCACCAACTCCATCATGTTTTGTAGATTTTCCAATGGTTCCCATGTCGATTCGCATGTCGGATAGCCTTTCCATTTGACGAGATACTCAAACTTACGTTTTCGCGGTCCATAAACCTTCCTTTTGCCCAATATGGATTCGACTTCGTACTCCGTACCTTCATGAACCAGCTCAGGGGGCAAACATAAGTTTTCATATCTTTGCGGATGTTTCTCATCCTTGTGGAATGGCTCGAGCAAACTGACATGAAACACATTGTGTATTGTTCCCAACTTTGGAGGAAGATCTAACTCATAAGCCACTTTCCCTACTTGCTTCACCACCTTGTATGGACTTTATATAGTGCGATAGAAACTTCCTCGAGAGAGTCGTTGGAACCTTCAGGTTTTTGGTACTCAACAATACCATATCCCCAACCTGATACTCCACATCCCACCGATGCTTATTGTATTGTTGACGATACCTTTCCTGTGCTACAGCCATCGCTTGACGAGCAACTTCCCATGTCCGATACAATTGTCCTGTGAACTCTGCTACAAATGGAACTCGATTGCTATCGTCTTTTGGTAACACCATACTTTGAGGAATACCATCCTTATTCCGGTTAACACTTCCATCGGGCTACATCCGATTGCAGTGTGTGTGTCGAGTTATTGTAACATATCTTAACCATATCCAAGTGTTCAGCCCAATCAAGTTGATCACCTTGAACATAGCATTTGAGATAATCCTCGACTTGTCGGTTCACTCTCTTCGTTTGACCATCTGTTTACGGATGGTAAGCCGTATTGAACTTCAACATCATACCAAAACTGCTTAAACAACGTCCCCAAAACTTCCCCGTAAACCGAGGATCTTGATCTGAGATCATGATTTCCGGTAGTCCGTGCACTCTTATGACTTTGTGGAAAAACAACTTCGCTGCTTGAATTGCATTCACTGTCTCTACAGCTAGAATGAAATGAGCAACCTTTGAAAAACCGATCCACTACCACCATGAGCACATTAAAACCACAAGATTTTTGGCAATCCCATGATAAAGTCCAAAGTAACACTTTGAAATGGCCGTTCTGGAATCGGTATACACTGCAACTTCCCAACTCGTTTTTGCGATCGACTCTTCACTTGTTGGCATGTGGGGCATGTCTTGACATACTTGGCAACATCGTCTATCATACTCGACCAATAAAATCCCTGTTTCAACAAAGCCAACATCTTATGCCTTCCACCATGTCCTGCCAAAGGAATGTCGTGATGCTCTCTTAACAGTCTCTCCCTCCATGTCCCTTCTGGAACATAGAGTCTCTTTCTTTATAATAAAGAACTCCCTCGTACCACAAAATCCACATGTTTGAATGCATCCATTCGACTTCCTATTCTTACTGGAATATTACCATCTCTTCGTGACTGATGAACTTGTTTTCTCTTTGCCACCAGGCTCAAAGCCTCCTTAGCAAACTTGTCCTGAGGATACGCCGTCATAAATTCATCCACCAAAGTTGACAGGGTGCTAACATAATCCAAAGATGGCCCTTCCTACTGAGTGCATCAGCTACCACATGTCCTTTCCCACTTTTATTTAATTTCAAGCTGAAATCATTGCCAACTTTTGTTGCCATCTAGCATACATCGGCGATAGCTTCAGCTGCGTTTCAAAATACCTTAGAGTTACACTATCTATCCAACCATAGTACCATGACTTGGAAGATAGCCTTTGAGATAGGGGCATGTCACTTCCAAGGAGTTAGTCAGATTCCTTGGTTCGAAAACCTGCTCGCAAGCTCAAAGGCATTGCCCGAGTTCACGTTCTACAAACTAATGGTTGAGGCCTTGCTCTGGCTGTCTCAACCACGCCAAGCTAGGAACGACACCTAAGGCTCGGCTGGTCCGTGTATTCTAATTCACAAGGTGAGTCTCGTTTGTGGACTTAGTCAGTTAGGGGTTTGAGTTCCTAAGGCTTGGTTTCCTAATACGGGTTATTTTACCAGATTCTGTGGAGTTTCCAGAGGGGATTCCAGGGTTGGCACATGGCAAGCCGCCTTTGTAGCACCAGGTAAAAACTTTAACAAAGTTAGGCACTAGTAATCTCATTAAGGATATTGCAAATGAGTACGGTATTAGAATGACAATGATGCACAGATAATTAAAGAGTTTTATAATGCAATAAAAATAAAGTTTTAAGATAATGCATTGCTTGGCCATCACCACAAAGGTTAAAAAAAACTATCTAAAGAGTTTGATAGGATCAAAGGCTTTCTTAGTGTTGTTGAAGCCATTGATGAAAGTTATTTATAAGTGATTGCAATTATAACAAGAAGAATTTTTGTTCTATTATATTGTCTCAGTAAAGAAGTATATCCATGGGATTACGGCATTGGATAGGCAAGTAATTTGCATGACTCTAACGTTTTTAGCAGGTCAGTAGCTAATTTGGAATTAAGAAGGGATATTTGGATCATATTATTTAATTGAAAATGCTGCATATGCTATTAAACCTTGGATGTTTTTCTCCTTACAAAGAAGAAACAAAGTTTAGATTGAATAAAGTATTATTAGAACTTCATTCAATATAGTATTCGTAGCCATTAGAATATGTAATTGGTGAATTGAAAGCTCATTTTAGAATTCTTATGAAGAGGAATAATAACAAGTTAAAATATGTGCCTAATCAAGTGGTTACATATTTGTTCTTCATAACTTATGCCTTCTACATAGTGATAATTTTAATGATGCTTGGATGGTTGAAGCTGAAAAAGAGTTGAAAGCTACAATAAAAGTTAAGGAGGAGAGTACATTGACTCTTCAAAAGGTGAGAGATACTTTAAGCAATGTAAGCTCGATGAAAGTGAGGTAGTTAAAGCATCATTTTAATAGTTTACATCGTGAAATAATAGGATTGACTCCTATGAAAGCTTTAATAAGAACTCTTAAGAACACGACGACATGCAACAATAAGTAATATATGTCAGGCCATGAGTAATTACTTAACTCAGAGAGGAGAGATGCTTTGGTAAAAAGTGTGTGTTTAAGAATGCAAACATAAACCTTGTGAACCAAGTGTTTAGAAAAAATAACCTTAATGAGTAAGAAGAGTAAGAAGTAATTTGTTTGGTGTTAGTCATTTGTTTTATTGTTTTAAAACTTAAATATTACAGCGTGTGTACATCAACTTATATGTTTGCTTATAAGAATATAAATGGACATATATCTCTTATGGATATATTCCATGTAATTTGCTTTCAAGATTTAATTGCAACTTTCTTAAACATTTACCTATATTTTTTATTAAATATGCTCTGAAGTAAGATATTAAATATAAAGTTGTAAATTTAATTTTTGTGCATTATAAGTTTATAATAAATTTTATATTTAATAAAGTTAAGAATTGAATGTACCTAGAGAACCTAGTACAAATTAATTATTGTTTTCCATAATATATACTTATAAATGAAGGTAAAAGGTATATACTTCTAAATGAGTGACTGATAATTATTTTAGATTTCAACATATAAAGAGGATCATAAGACGATAATTTCACAATCTCATGCTCATAGTCAACCTGAAAATGTGCAACTTAATTATATATACTAATTTAATAAAAACATTATTTTATCAGATGTAAATTTATTGCCCTCACAAAAACCTGCATATGTTCGTGTATACAAAGGTATGCTAGCTACGAGTGACAGGATGCAGTTCCATGTTCAATCCACACTGTTGCGTCATCCGGCCGTGCATTGAAAACAACCACTATAATTCGATAACTGCAAAATTTTAATTTAAAAAAAAAACAATTATGTGTAACAGTCTACACACATGCATGTTTGTGTGTGTATACACACACACTTACTTCTGAAGGAAGCCTGGTTGGCCTTCATCCCCGTCCTTAAAGGCTCATTACAATGACACCAGGAACACTTGAAGGACCTGCGTTGTGAAACTCCACTCTTGCCTGTATATACAGTATTATTATTATTATTATTAAATTAGAGATATTATATTATTAGTCTTTTACCAGTGACTCTATTTCTGTTAAACACACACACACACATACAGCATTTACAGTCTTCAACCAAAAGAGAATCTGATGTTTAAAGTTTGCCACAGATACGAGAATATGCCTTTGACGAGCTTTCAAAGATTCGTTACTTAAGAGCTTCCTCATCTGATATTATGAATGGCCACTTAATACTAACAAATGTTTGTGTGTGTGTGAGAGAGAGGGGGAGGGCACACACATTGGCCATTCTTGCTCTTTGGTGGTAAACCAACACCCCAATTGTTTGTTTCGGATGAGATATCAAGCCTGTCAGATAAAATATTTATTTTTATAATAATATAAATAGAGCAAATATTATAGCCGAGACATACTTGATTGCACAGAGAAGAGTAATTAATCAATTAATAATGACAATGTCACACACACACACACATGGACGGATGCAGCATGTACATGTAAATGTACAAAGGCAACAAAAAGATTATTGTACTGTTTCAGTTGGTGCCGCACATATGCAACAGGTTTGCCATCGTGTGTAAGAACTTCTGCACCTTTCATCTGCAAATGTACACGTGCACACATATTATACAATATCATACGTATGTATATACACATGTATATTCCTTTGAAATTGACAAACACGTAGTTTTTCAGGTTTCCACCAATCCAAGCTGGAAAGCAACGTTAGTATACACAAATAATCACATAGACATACATATACATACACAAATATGCAATATACATACACACTCGTAAAACATAATATACAATATACGTACAAAAACTCTATCTTTTCGAAGGATAGATTTCTAGCCATGGTTTCCTCATCCCCTTGTGGCAGACTGTTTGGCTAAATAATACAAAAAGAATAGTTAGTTTCTTTCCTGGTGTGTGTGTGTTTGTTGCGTGTGGGCATGCATGCGTACTTGAACAAGGGATACTTACAAGACTTTATTCACAGGTATGTTAACACCCGGTTACCAAAAGGTGATCCACCAATTGCCGAGTCCCGCATCTGAATATATGTGTATACTATAGACCGTTAAGCGTGTGTATGTATGTAGGCATGAATGTACAGATATGTATGCATAACATGTATATATATATATATAATAATCATATATCAATATTGTGTGCAAAATAAAGTATGTCCAAGTACATGCATTACAAAATAAAGTACAATTTTACAACTTGTTCACAAGTTGTTGTAAAATGCCTTCAAGATGCTCCAGAACAACAACTTTACACTCTTTTTATTGATTAACTGTGTTTAAAATGGACATCCTTATTTTTTTGAGTTCATTAACAAGTTTGAAAGCTTTATTTCCTTGTCTTTTTTGTATCTTGTGCATCCTCGTCAGTTGTAGGTAATCCAATGCCTTCATTGTCAATAACACCACCGTGGACTTCCTCGATTGCATGGGCCTTGTTACTCATGAACTTATTAATAAAATAATACCATTTTTTGTTTCCTGTTGTTGCTAAAGACTTCATTATATGCCTTCAGTTTTTTATATTCTGCATACTCTGCTTTCCATTTATTATGACATGCCTATACATCCTTTTTAAAAAATTGAAGATTGTACTATACAAAATTCAATATTAAAAAGGTTTAAGAAATAAAAAGACAACTTACCAACAATTTTTGTCTGCACAATTTGTCACAAATTGATTGTTTGTTTTGGGGGTTTGTTAAATTCTTCTAACATCTCTTTCCTAAAACAAATGAAGAGCTCCACATGTTTATCTTTCCATTTTGATGCCTTTATTTCATCAAGATCTTTCTTTATCTTCTTGAACCCTCCTTCGGTCTTGAGAGGCCTACCGTGCCTTTTCTTAATGTTCTCATTCAGGATCTCCTGCAACACAAATTAAAAAAAAAGTAATAAAAATACAAAAGAAAGCACATGCACATCGAATTCATCAAAAACAAGCAGCAAAGTAGATTGATCGACAATCACCATAAGCTGTGGTGCCTTGAATGGCAATACCATTAATAACCCTAGAGAAGTCTCCACATAATCATGCACTTCCACAAATGTTGCATTCATTCTGATAATTAAGGAAAGCTTAATAATGCATGTTAAATATTATATACATGTTGCTATTTTATGTATAGTAGCCGTATAATCGGGCAAAATTGCCTGGTTATTGGTTACCATCGAAAAAGTCATGTAAGCACCACATAGGTGCTATGTAGGTGCCATATAGATCTTTATTTTAAATAATCTACAAATAAAAATTCAAAACTATCGATAGAATAAATAATTTATTAAAATTTGATTGGTCGAGGCAATTGACCACCCGCTAATGAAAAGTAGGCTTTAGGTATCTTCACACCAGCAGTTATAGAGCCTTAACAGAGCAAAGTTATCTTTACACAAACATCCATTAGCTTAAATTTGTAATTGATTGCTGTTAACATATTTGTAACGGAATGATGTCTTCACAAAAACTTATATTAAGTTGCACTAAGTTTTAATTCTGTTAATTCAATGCAAGGTTGTTATATGCTCTTAAATAGGAGTTAACAATGTCATTAGGGTATGAGATTAGGGTTTATTGCTTCAGTAATAATTTTTGCATGCTCCCACTAGAAAAGCTCAAACACTTGCTTCAATTGTTGTATTGTCTGTTGTGCTAAGTGCCAAATGCCAAGCTCCAACCGTTGATGCCCACAATGTCTTTAACCCAAGTAAGGATTTTCTTTTGATTTTTTGATTTTTTTTTTGAAACAAGAACGAAATGTAGCTTTACGAGGCTAGTGGGTAATTTTATATTGAAAATAATGATTGCTGATCAAAAATTAGAAACTGAAAGAAAAAGAACAAAAATTATAAATAAAAAATAGTTAAGGAGAAAAACAAGATCTTTATGAGGTATTTCTGATTTTCTTAAAAAAAATAAAAAAAATAGAACATTATATACTACAGATGCAGATTGTGGCTTTATCAAAATGTGTTTGAAGATCACTTATTAAGGAGATAAATGTAATGTTTTTTTAGTGTTTTTTAGAATTTTAGAATTTTGATTTTTTAATTAGTAGCATAACAGAATTTCGATTGGTACAAACAAAATTATGTACGAAGCGACATTACATAACCTAACGAAAATATTATGTGAAGATATTGCCCGTTATGTTAGTTAACTTAACATAGTGAAAGACTGTTTTAAACTGTTATGTTAGTTAACTTAATGGAAAGGAAACCAGTGTGAACACAAATTCTTCCATTAGTGTAACTTTAACATTTAATTTAACTTAATGTAACTGCCAGTGGGAAGAGACTCTTACACTACTATGATATATAAATTATATATTGTAATAAGCTTTATTTAATATTTTAATATTATGTAACTATTTATGCGCTCGGCGGTAATGTGGAGTTTGCGCTTCTGAACAGTTGGTTGTGTATCACCTGTATGTACAATTTAAGGTGAAATATTTAATTTCCGTATAACGTATAGTTGTTGGGACGGAGGACATGTTAATGGCGTCAAAATTTCCTTTGCCAAATTAAATTACATTGTTCTATATATATTTTGTAGTTGTCTTGGATCGCCAAGGACAAATCATTTTCAGTAAAGATAAGCAGATACATAAACCTGCATATTAATTGTGAATGATTCCAAATACATAAACCTGCATAATAATTGTTAACGATTAGTGAGTAACAATTTAGTAACCAGTTTTCATTATCTCGTAGCATTTTGTGTGTAATGTATCTGTCATCTATGGTGTTGAGGACTAGAAATAATAAGTTCATGGCGGTCTTTTGCGTGCATCACAAAACCAGGTTCAAACTTGCAGTCTTCTTCTGCGTGCATCACCCATCCTCCCAACAATGGCCCAAGAATGGGTGAGGCATCCTCATTGTCAACGCCAGATATGAGGATGGTGCATCCCTTGTCCTAAGTAAGCATTGTTTTTTGTTTTTTGAGCCGAGGACGGATAAGGCATCTTCGTCCTCAACGCCGAAAAAACAAAAAACAATGATTATATAGGATAAGGGATGCATCGTCCTCATCTTCAACAGAACCAAATTAATTTTCATTATGTTTATAGGAAAAGTATGAATTAAATACAATTGCCAGCCGATGGTCGGTCCATACGGAGAGACGGAGAAATGCAGTGCTTAAACAAGACAGTCATGAATGATTGCGATTAAATTCAGATAGCACCAAAGTAAAACTAACATACAAATTAATTAGATAAGCTGCTGTAGGTTTATTTCACATTTGTTTTCTGAGGGAGGAGTTTTCCCGTCTAATCGCGTCAAGATCAGACTGAACTTTCGGAACGTCAACAGGCTGTTTTTCAAGCGTCTCCAGACTTGCCTGCAGCTCCGCAATATCTCTCTGAATTTTATCAATCTCAAAAACCTTGTCCACCAGCTGCGTGAAACTTTCGTGCATGCTGCTCAACAACCTATAAGCCAGCCTACACTCAACATCCTCCTTTGCATCCCTGCACACACGACAACATACACCACACACACGCAAGTTATTACTTAAACAGACACATACACACGCAAGTGTCTGTTGAGATTATTTGCTTGACCTTGTACCTGAAAATGCGCTCGTCCACTAGCAGGTGGATTCTCTGGAGCCGCTCCAATGCAGAATTATTATCTCTCTGGAGAGTACGAGTTTCCTCAATGATCTTTACAACATCAGCGTCTTGCTTCTTGCTGTTCTTTACCAATGCAGTGATCCGACGAATGTAGCTGCTTCTCGGTGCCTGCTTTGGACTTCTTTCCAACTCCGAGCTTAAGGCTGCATGCTCTTCTGTCCTAAGTATAAAGGACTAGAATTAAAAATTAGATAATTATGTCCGTCAGCTGAATCCTACAAATAGTACTCTGTATTCACCCTAACGGGCCTTTAACAAGTGTTGTATCAGCGTACCTGGATTTTAATTTCAGGGAAATATCTTCCAACTCTTTATCCTTCTTCTCCTCGTCTCTAGCCCGCAACAAGGACTGCAGATTGTGCCTCTCCTTCTCCAGCCGCTCCCTGAGGAAACATGACATCAAAACAGGGTCTCTCTCTCCACAGACGTGCGGGCGCACGCGCACGCACACACACATCAGTACCATTTTCCTTGTGCAGATTGAAGTGCATTTTTACGTTCTTCCAGTGTTAATTCCAGCTGCTCCAGAATATTTGGATCATTCTTTATCAAATCCACGGCTTCTTGTACAAAAGAGAATTCATCTTCGCTAACCTCTTCGTCCAACTGTGTTGCTTCTCCCAATCTTGATCAATCTACACATATCAGCAACAAAATTTATGGTAATATAATTTCTCGCTTATATATATATATATATATATAGTAGAAACTTACGAAATTATGAATACATGCATTTTTAACTATGAAGTATTATGCATTCACCTGCATTATCTTCTCTTGAAGTTCTTCCAGTTCCTTCTGGAGCTGCAAGAAGGTTTGTTCATCTTTATCATTAGAAGGCGTTGTCTTTTCTTGGGGAGGGGACTCATTCGCTTCCTTTCGAGAACTCATGAGCCACTTCCTGGATTTCACATGTACCGTCGTCACTGGTCTTCTGCATCGACAGAAGAGAAACTTTAAAATTTCTATGTAAGTTCATAATATATAAACAGTAGAAGTTACCTTGATTTCCCAAGTTCATTGTCTGGTGACAATTCCTTGTTCAAAAGTACTTTATGTCTCCGGCTGCTCCTGCCACTGGACGGAGAGGAAGTTCTGGACAGCCGGTCGAGCAGGAAACGGAGAAGGCGGTGTACATCGGCTTCATTTGGATACAGAAACTGCAGTCATTCGTCCTTCAGTTGGCACTGCATGAATGAAGCACTTCTTTCCCTATCAAAAACATGGATCGCATGCTCTATCAAAAGAAGCACAAGATAATGCATTCTAAGACCTTACTTGAATCTGTAGCTGACCTTCTCGAACTATAGAAACAAGAATTGTACATTACCTGATGAAAACTAAGATCAGCCCGATACCCGAGCTGTTTCACTCGTTCGGATAATTCAGTACACAAGCGGAAGCGCACTGAAGCAGATTGTGGAACGGATCCCGGCATGTAGACATCCTGCTGGCCTGCAATGAGACCTAACGCCTGCGAGCAGATGGAGATGAGAGAAGCCGGACCAATGTCGTGCACCGTCGCGATCCCTGGCGGCATCACCACTCCCGCGCGCTCAAGCGCGTCCACGACAATCTGCTGCGCGGCATCCATATCCAAGAACCCTAAAGACAGAGTGTGAATATGAACAAGGTTTAGGGTTATTGAGAAATGCGATGGAAGTCCAAAGTGGAAGAGATAGTGGAGATTCTGCAGAGCGGGCGACCATGGAAGAGGATGCAATCCGATCTTGTGCCTTACGCCTGCAAAGATGTCATGTCCTCGCAAACAGCCGGACACGTTGTGAGAAAGCTTCGCAATCCGGATGCGGCATTGCAGTTCTCCAGGTGGGCAGTAGAAGCAATCCCCGGATTCTCTCACAATTTCTATTCCACCGGCTGCCTGGTGCAGCTCCTGGTGAAGTCCGGCAAAACTTATGACGCTCAGCAGGTGCTGGAGTCCAATCCAGGCACTGCCGATGCAATCTCCTATAACATGCTCATCTCGGGCTTCTGCAACGCTGGAGACGTTCTTTCTGCGTATGGGGTCCTCGAACAGATGCAGAAGGAACATATCGTTCCTGATGAGCATTCTCATTATCCGATCATGTCCACACTTTGCAATTCTGGAAATGTTGATGCTGCTCTCGGGCACTTTCGAATGTGGGGTTCTCCGTGTTTGTTTCGTTTCTACAATACTCTCATAATCGGGTTCTGCAATGCTGGAAGAGCTGAACTCGGCCACCACCTTCTGTCCGAGATGATCGACCGGGACTGCTCACCAGATTTCTTCACGTTCAAACTTGTTATGGACGCTCTGTGCAATGTATCCAAACCTGATACTGCTTGGGAGATCCTTCAACAGGGAATATGCGCTCCATCGGCTTCTCTGTTTGAGTGTGTCGTGAATGGTTATATTCGGGTCAAAATGCCTGAATATGCAAGGGTTCTACTCGGTTTCATGTATTTGGAGGGCTTCCCACCAACTGTTTTCACTTATACTGTTGTCATCGATGCTCTTTGCAAGTCCAGGAGGGTGGAGAAGGCAACCGTTCTTTTTGAGGTGTCTCTAAAACTCTATATACAAGTCATCCAGCATAATAATTTGTTCATATATTCTCCTATACGTTTCGTTCGTTTGAAAGATTCATTGCTTGCATATAGAGATAGATTTATACGTGTGCATTGTCTGTGTGTGTGTGTTATACTTGAACATGTTTGTTCTTCTGAATGTAGGAAATGGATCGGGTGGGTATCTGGCCAAACACAGTCACGTATAACGTCATCATAAACGGCTTGAGCCGAGAAGGGAAGCTTGACGAGTCTCAGCAGCTACTGAGAGTAATGATTATGCGTGGCTGGCAACCAACTCCGGCCAGCTACAACGGACTGATTGAGGTATGTTTGTGCAGGGAACCACTGTACTAATTAGCCATCACTTATATGTAAAGTGTACATATATAGGGACTTCTCAAGCTCAGACGGTGGCAAGAAGCTGAGGAACTAATTGAAAAAATGAGAGTCCGTGGTGGAAGTTCTGCTCCAGATCCGGTCACACTGTCTACACTCATGGTCGGATACTGTAAAGGAGGAGAACTCGACAGAGCACATCGGCTTCTCAGCTCCATATCTCAACCAGACGTGTTCCTGTACACGAACGTGATTACTGCGTTCTGCAAGTCAGGAAGATTACAAGCTGCAGTGGAGCTTCTCAAGGAAATGATTTCTCACGGATGCAATCCGAACCTTGTCACTTTCAACGTGCTCATAGACGGCTTCTGCAAGAATGGAGACCTAGACACCGCTCAGACTCTTGTGGAGAGCATGTCGACGAGGGGGATTCAAGCCGATGGAGTCACTTACAACACACTCATTGACGGACTATGTAAGCTGGGAAGGCTGGACGAAGCAAAGCAGCTTCTGGAGAGCATCGCCGATGCAAACCTGTTTACTTACACCTCGGTGGTACACGGACTATGTCGAACTGGTAAGCTCCAAGAGGCGGAGGAGCTTCTTAATAGGATGAGATCCTCAGGTTGTCCTCCGGATGTTGTTACATACAGCACGTTTGTTTACGGACTTTGTAAGTCGGGGAAGCTGCTTGGGGCTCGAGAGGTTCTAGAACAGATGCGAGAGAGTGATAACCACCCAAACACGGTCACCTACAACACCATACTTGACGGGCTTTGTAAATCTGGTAAGGTCGACGCAGCTCTGGAGATTATTGAACAGATGAGCCGAACCGAAGGTTGTACAGCTAATGTCATCGGGTTTAGTACGGTTGTTGATGGGCTCTGTAAGTCGGGGAAGATAGAAGAAGCAAGGAAGATAATGGAGAAGATGGTCAAGTTGGGTCATCGTTTAGACGTGGTTACATACAGCAGTTTAGTGAATGGTCTGTGCAAGCTTGGGAACATGCAAGAAGCTTTGGAAGTAGTACAGGAGATGGTTAAAGCAGGTTGCAAGCTAAATGTTTACACTTATACGAGTTTAGTGCACGGGTTTTGTAAGCAGGGGAGGCTCAACGAAGCAGAGAAGATGATTGAGGAGATGAAGCGTGTTGGGGTTTCGCCAAATGTGGCTACTTACAATGCGATGATTGGTGGGTTATGTAAGGGGGGCGAGCTGGAGATGCTGTGGCAGTGTTTTGGTCGATGAGGTGTGAACCAGACAACGTGACGTACAACGTTCTTGTGGATGGTTTGATGAAGGCAGGGATGGCGAAGGAAGCTGATAAAGTTGCAGAGCATATTCGAATAGTGCAGAGTACAAAGAGGAGGATTACTTGCGAGGTGGTAAACGCGAGCAAGAAGAATTTGTGAGCATGGGGAGTGACTTATTACAAGAAGTTGAACATGTAGAAAAGGAAATGCACAAGCCAAACATGACTGAACAAACTGTCACATTTGATGAGGAAAATGGGCCTGTTACATGGTGTGATGTGATACTTTGCAACAAGATGGACAATGACCCATGTGTTAACTAATCACACAAAAGCCTACTCTCTTAAACTTAAAGAAGAGATTGCATTTGCTATAATATACATGTTTTAATAGTCGTACAAGAAATTAAAATGTTTACGGTACAGATTGAAACCTCTGGAATCGGACGGTGGTGTTTTTGTCAACACCCGTCCACGTGCATTTACTGTGGAGACTCGCTATCACCTTCTAAACGTACATAACGTTTTACATGTTTACTCTCAAGGTAACGAAAGGCAATACACTCTGGAGGTTAAACCAAGTGTGGTTTGTGCAGTGCAGCGACGATATACTGGTGTTCTGAAGCATGCAGTGGTGAGATGCAGCAATGGTTCGGCGGAACTTGCTTGAATTGCTGGCATCTCTAGCAGGTCCCAAACAACTGCTAGAACATAGTCATGCTATCCGCAATTGAAGACGTCAGTAACACCAAGTTGCATTGCGCCAGCTGAATGTCAAACATCCGTACATAGATGATACTTTTGACCGCGTGAAGATCGCCTCTTTAAAGGGATAGAAACGTAATACTTTGGACAAGGACCCTGATTCATCATGCTTGCAGACAAGGCCACGAGATTGACGTGAAGGTACAATACGTACACTCTTTTTTTTTAAGTTTTCCTAGTTAAAATATTAGTTTACTTTTGGATTATTACTGGCTAGACGATAGATGATAGACTTGTACTCTCTTAGTATATCTCACTATATGGACTTGAAACCGCAAGTTCCAGTGGCACGCATGTATAGGGGTGTGACGTTACAAGCCTCCGTGTAATGTTGTATATAGATATTTTGCACAACTTTTATACGGTTTTATCTCCATCCAAATATTTGACTATGAGAAACTTAAAAAAAATAACAATCATAAAAAAGAATTCCGCGAGTGGGTTAAAAGATTTTGTATTATCCATTTGGAGTCGTATATACCTCTCTTTTCGTGCAATACGTTTATTATTTGTTAAAGCGCGGCAACACGTATAACATATAGAATCCTTCAACTCATAAACTCCATCCACCGTGCACATTATTGCTGATGAGTATCTAATTAATAAACACTTAAGCAAATCGTGTTTAAAGGGTAATTAAGGACATGGCCTTTTAGGGCAGCCCCAGAGGAAGAAGACTCCAAATGTGCGCGTGGTTGCGTTGAACAGGAGAAATCTCCGAATCATGAGAGCTTCAAATCCACTGCATGAGGCCAGGCAACACCAACAGCAGCAATCAATGGAATTCGAGGAACCCACCAAATTCCAAGTGGATGTTGTCGAAGTAAGACGCACACACTCTCTCATCCAAATCCTTGTATGATCTCTCTCTCTGTTTAGAAAAAAGGATGGAGGAAGCTGCTCGCGTTTTTGGGGCCGGGATTTCTGGTTTGCATTGCGTACATTGATCCAGGAAACTGTAAGTCTCGATTCTCTACCATATGCATCTGGCATCTACTTACTTAACTCTTCTGCAGTTGAGAGTGACTTGCAATCCGGTGCAAAGTACAAATACGAGGTATTTTATTTCTTGTTTTCTAAACACTTTTGACTTCGATTTTCTTATTTTTAGCTCCTTTGGATAATTCTACTGGCATCTATTTCAGCGTTAATTATACAATCCTTAGCTGCAAATCTCGGTGTAGTCACAGGTAATGAAGATTTCTTATATATGTATATATGCTGTTTTTATTATGTGATCATCAGGAAAACATCTTGCCGAACACTGTAGAACAGAGTACCCAAGAGTCGTGACGTATCTTCTCTGGATACTCGCAGAAGTTGCTGTGATTTCGGCAGATATTCCAGAAGGTTTACTATTTCTTGACAATTCTGGTTATTTATTTATTTATTGTGTTTATTTTTTCCAGTTATAGGCACGGCATTTGCACTTAACATATTGTTTAGTGTGCCCGTGTGGATCGGAGTTCTTCTTACTGGTTTAAGTACACTTCTCCTTCTTGCTTTGCAACAATATGGGGTACAGTTTACTACAAGACCATTTTCATTTACACATGCATACGTATACTCATTCGCTCATGTTTGTTCAGGTACGCAAGCTGGAAATGGTGATTACGGCATTAGTAATGATCATGACTGTGTGTTTCTTCGTTGAGCTGGGGTATGCAAAACCGAATGCAGGTGAACTTTTTAAGGGGTTATTTGTACCACAGCTTAAAGGTCACGGGGCAACTGGGCTTGCTATTTCCTTACTTGGAGCCATGATCATGCCTCACAATCTTTTCTTACATTCAGCACTGGTTTTAACACGTAGAATCCCACATTCAGACAAAGGAATCAAGGTAAAAACTGAGTATATATACATGATTGTTATTAATGGCTTTATTCTTGTTAATGTTATCCCAGGAAGGATGCAGATATTACTTGTTTGAGAGTGGGTTCGCACTGTTTTTCGCGTTTTTAATCAACATTTGTGTTATTGCGGTGAGCGGGTCCGTTTGCTCGAATACCGACTTATCAATTGAAGACAGGAACAACTGTAACGATTTAGACTTAAACCGAGCTTCATTTCTGTTGCGGGTAAGCTTGTCATAATCTATATGCGAGCTGTAGTACTATATACTTATTTGTTTTGTATACAGAACGTTAGGACGGTGGAGTAAGATACTGTTTGGTATTGCACTGCTTGCTTCTGGACAAAGCTCGACCATAACCGGAACTTATGCCGGCCAATACGTAATGCAGGGTTTCTTAAACCTGAGATTTAAACCGTGGATTAGGAACATGCTTACCAGAGCTGTTGCCATTGTTCCAAGTTTAGTTGTAGCACTCATTGGTGGTTCCAAAGCAGCTGGACAACTTATTATCATAGTTTCTGTAAGTGTTATTATTAGTTTCTTTACATAATATATACAGTGTGTGTGTGTGTGTGTGTGTGTGTGGTCTATCGCACCTTTGTATCTGTTAACATTATTTCTCGTCTTGATAACCAGATGGTTTTGTCCTTTGTGTTGCCTTTCGTCCTCATCCCCCTGTTGAAATTTACGAGCAGTGAAGTTAAAATGGGACCTTACGCAAATTCCTGGCCGGTAATATATGTACTATAGTATATAGGCGTGTGTGTGAGTGAGAAAGAGATGGAGATGTTTAACCGCTGTTATGATCTACTTATTTTGTTTAACAGGTGATTGTCATCACTTGGCTGATCGGTGGTGCTGTTATGACGATCGATGTGTACTACCTGACGTCTTCCTTCGTAAAGTGGCTCATAAAGAGTTCTTTATCGACTGGGGGCCAAGTAATCGTGGGTATAATCGTGTTTAGTTTGATTATTATTTACCTGATCGGAGTAGTTTACCTTGCATTTCGAGTTGATAGGGAACTGACTTATATGACTACTGTTAACGACAATGACAATTCTACCATGGCAATGAATATGGAAGAACTGGGTTATATTCCAGGTAACGAGCTGGTTAGTTTGCATCAACCAGGTAATGCCTTACCACGGAAGGATATTATTGAACTGCAACTGCCCAGAGATGTTCTGGGTCAAGGTTGCATGGATGTATAGAATAAGATTACAATAAAGTACAAGGTATATTCTTAGAATATCTAGTAGCTCCACTCTTTAAAATCCATCCATCATTTCAACCACACGTAGGAAATCATCATTGTGAACGTGTAGAATCTTCTGGTACTAAATACTAAAATATTAAAGTTCTTTAATTCATTATTATTGAATATAATTTTTTGCTGCATATTGAGAGGCTCGTGACATTCCAGATTTCTTATATGACATGGCATCCTTTTATTATTGATACACTAAAGTGTTAAAGTGTGGTAGGCTAGGTTTTTGTTACTCGTGTAAAACATCAGGTGTAAAATATAGTTTAAGAATATATTTTATTTAATAGTTTAATAGTTTAATTGATGTAAAAATAAGTTTAAAATTAAATATTATTTTAATTTTAAAATTATTTTTACATGTATACTTTTAAAATTCATTTATAAGGTTAAAGTTCTAATTTTGTTAAAATTAAATTGCAAATATCTTTATATATAAAAGCAGACTATCCCTCCAACGGATATGTATTCTTGAATAATTACTACATAAATATAAATGTTTTGGGCTAGTTGATAGATGTATATTTGTATTTACATTTTCTTTATCATAAGTTTCCTAAGTATAACTAATGAGAAATTCTTTAAATATATATTCACTATTAATAATCATTTAGTTATTAAATATAGTATATTTCAGGTTTTTAATATCAATAGAAAGATTACATGTAAGTGGTGTGGTGTCCATGCAACCTTCTTTTTGTGAATAAGAAATTTTGTTCTATTTGAAAACCCAGTAAGAAATTTAGAAAAATTATGAAACAATTATTTTTATTGTGAATGAAAAAATGTAAAGGAAAATATATAAAGCCGTGGTTATTTAAGTTACTCTAAGTTAATTATCCACGGTTGTCATGGTCCAACAAACTCATTGAGTGTTATGAACTTGTGTAGATATGTATATAATGAGCATTTACCTTTTAAGATAATAATGTAATTTACCTTGTCAATATCTAGACTTTTTAAAGAAATCCTGCCGCTGGCTCTTTCCTTTCGGAGAAAAGCGAAGGATTAATCCGGTTGCTGACTCTTTTTGACGAGGAAGAGTTGCACAAGATGTTAATTCATTTTATTAATATCTAAACCTTGTAAAGAAAAGTTACATAAGATATTAACACATTTTAAAGAAAAATTGCACAAGATACTAATTCACTTTGTCAATGTTTAAACCTTCTAAAGAAAATTTGTACAAGTTCATAAGTATAATTATTCATGAACTTGATCTTCACTAAGTTTATGCGATTGAAACATTTCTTACAACATCTTGTGTTATAACATTGTACCATGCTAATTTTAATAGTTATCAATAAATTAGAAAATATATTATTTCAACTTAAATGACCATGAATAACATTCCAAGGTTTTGCAAAGCTCCTCCCTCTCCATTCTTTAGAAGTTGATAAGTTTTTTAAATTGCATGTTCACACTTCAAAGTCTTATGAACTTATTCATCATTTACAAATTCATGTTTATTATAATTTGCACCAAGC
The DNA here is from genome assembly GCA_003024785.1 of Selaginella tamariscina. NCBI lineage: Eukaryota > Viridiplantae > Streptophyta > Lycopodiopsida > Selaginellales > Selaginellaceae > Selaginella > Selaginella tamariscina. Next base: position 47,875 of record PUQB01000741.1, on the reverse strand, counting down.
TTGTTGATTTTATCCACTCCATAAGTAAATTAATTGAAGTTAGAATTATCATTTTTTATAAGACCCCACTTGTAACCCAAATTTATAAAGTTTAATTTTAATATCATTTTAGCAATGTTCATTTTGAATGTTATATTTTTTTTAAAATCATTACAATTTTGATTTTCTTTCACTACAATTCTTAATTTATATAAAAGACCTTTTGTGATTTCTTATATATGAGATTGTGAGATACTCTTGTTATCCAATGGAAGCTTATTCAAATTTATACGTAAATTAAGTATTACATTTTAATATAAATTATATTATTCTTACATAAAACTTGCACAAGTGTGATTTTTATTGATAACTTTTAAAACTCAATATTTTAAAAGTGTTATCATTTTTAAAATCTTTCCTATGAAACGGTCAAAGAATTTATTAATTTGTTTATCTTTTGACTTTTGAAAATTTTTAAAACAGGTTATAAATAATGATAATTTTTATATATTTACTGAAATTAAAAATTCTTTAAACTTTAATTTAATTTAATACATCTCTCTCCAATTCTAAGTGAATTTATAACATATTACAACATCCTTTCACACATAAAGCCACCCTATGAGATATACAATGAATACCCAAATGTCATCAATTTTTTCAAGTCAAAACCCAAATTTTAAAAAGTCATTATACAACATATTATAATCTCACTAAACTCATAATGCTTATATAATTGTTCTTCATCTTATTGGAAGTACACGTCTATTAATTTATTTATTATTTCAAATTGATTTTCTTTTATAATTTTAATTCTTTGTTTCATTATTATTCTTTTTTTACATTAAAACCTTTGTGTTTTCTTCTTTATTTTCCACATTTACTTCTATATATACAAGAAGAGAATTCTTCATTTACTGTTAATAACATATATAATTGTGGGTTTCTTCTTTCTTGATAGAGTTACTCCCATAACTAAAATAAACTTGAAATTTGTTATGAAATAATTATTCATTAAGTAAATATGCACTCAATAACATTTTAAAGTATTTAATATACATAAATAATGTCGTTAAACTAGCTATTTAAGTATAATTAACTTTAATAAAATATATTTAAAATAATGAACTATGTTCTTTAAATAGTTATTTGAATTAAAATTTTTCCTACACTTCAATTATTGATTTGACTTAATTTTTTATATTACATCAAATTCTTAGAAAGCCATATACTCATTCAAAAAAATTAAAGTGTGAAAATTTTAATTTTTAATTAAAAATTGTTTATTACTGATAAGATTTCGGCGAACCAATAAACTTTGCATAACAAACATTATACAATTAATATGCAATCACTATATGAATATTATATCTTGTCATACATGCAATTTCCATTTTAAAATATGTTTTAAGATTAAAGACGTGATTTAAGCTCCTTAAAGAAAGTAATATATAAGAAGACACATGTTAAGGTCAAAGCAACCGAGTTCATATCAATTTCGTGAATAATTATATTTTCTTTTATTATTTTTGCTCATAAATAAAATTAATTATTACTTTATATTTTTTTTTTGGTTATAGTTTTGACAATTTGAATTGAAATTCTCAACACTGAATCAAGTCTATGTCAAACATAATTAAATATTGAATCAAGTCTCTTTTTAAACATAATTAATAATGATGATAATTCAATAGAAACACAATTGTGTGATTTGTTAATTAGATTACTTTTGTAAATTATTTTTATAAATTAACCTAAAAATCATATTAATTGTTAAAGAAAAAACAATATATATGCACGTTGTAACTAAAATGGGCATGATACATAAAAATGGGAATATAAAATAAATTACTAATTAATACTTAAGTTTTAATTATTAATTAACTATTTAATAATACATAATTAAGCCTTAAATATTAATTAATTAACAAATTAATCCTTCATTAATCTTACTTAGTAAGGAATATTCCTAAAATATCTTAGAATATTCGTATTATTCTTCATTGTAAAAATATTTTACAATAATTAAAAAATACTATCAAACATAATTACAAATGAAATCATTTCCTTATCAACATGTTAATCTATTTGTAAATATTTTCTTAAATATACAGAGAAATCTCCTTATTTTGTATAAGTCATCACTTTCCGGATTAATCGAATCATTTTGATTAATATCTTTATGTTGTTGCCACACCTAACACTCTCACGAATGTAGTTAGGAGTTGCCATCCTTGTTAATAAGCTATGATAAGAACAGGAGTGCATAAAGGTTTATCTAAAAAATGACGTTCCTTAATAATAATATTCTAAAGCACTAGGTTGCACTCCTTTAATTTATAAAATTCAAATCACGAGAAAGAAAAGCATCAAGATATGTTTGATATGGTGGATATTGCTCACAAAAGTTTTCAAGATTCTTCTTTTTTGAGGCACATATCCACGTAGTTTACTAACTCATTCATGGTATTGATATTAGAATATGGGTCAAAAGTGATTGGATGGATACAAGCAATGTTTTGGTTAAGCAAGAGACGGTCCAACCCCGGACGAAAAATAATATCATGTTGAAATTTATTATGACAATGAATGAAATCTCTTTGTTTGATTTCTTTTTCTCTGTCCTCACGCCTTTGTCGATGAAGCAAAACACCATTGACATTCAACAACATAATATGACCATGAGTAACAAGGGGTAGCGTTGTCTTTTGAATGCTTTGCAACTCACTTGTTTGATCCCTTTCACATTTATCTTCTGACGTTATATTGTTGTTGATCCCTTTATCATTTACTTGTACATCATCCTTACAATATTCAGATATTGCAGGCGCTAAAGAAAGTGATTTAAGAATTGAAGACAATAAAAATAGTGATGCAGAAATTGAAGTGGTTCCCATAGTAAGGATGTTTTGAGTTGCATTATTAATGCCATTGTTAAAATCTATGTTCTCAACTGTTTCATTACATTTGTAAATGATAGTTAGTTGTCTTATAATTAGCAAGGTATATTATTTACCTTGTTAATGTGTGACCCATGTTTGAACTAAAAGCTTCTTTAATCCTAATATTCATCACTTTAACAATTCATTAATAATTCTTCTTCGCTGTTACCTTTTAAATGAGGCGAAGAAGGTTTTAGTCGCTTGGAAGATCGTTCAACATTTCCCGTTTCTTCTGTTGATGTTTTCATAGTTAATGAAGTAAGTGAATGTTCAGTACTCCTTGAGGTCTAATATCTGGTTCAAGATCGTTCTCAGACTCCAACATTGAATCATATTCCTCCTCAGGGCTATCGCACTTCTCGGGAGGGAACTTTTCTAAATATTCATGTATGGGTTTGTTGGGGTAGTAGTTGAGAACCTCTCTATCCACTTTTCAAGTCCTCAACCATGGTCTTATCCTTTTCAACGGCAAACACACATGTATCCCGAAGGTAACACTCCTTCAAGACGGATCCCCTAGTGCAGTAGTCAAAAACCCATGCATCACTGTGAGGACCCCTGAATCAAGTTGATGATGCTCTGTGCAGCTTGACTTTGTAATGTTTGGATAATGTACATTTGCCAATACGTCCTCTCATCTATCGGTGTATCGGATGGAGGTTCAGGCCGTTGGAGTGCAAACAGATGCCTGGCCAGTCATTTGGAAGTTTGAAATTGTTTGGCGCATTCCTAACAACCAAGTGAACAACCGTATCAATGCACTTGGGATCAGCATCGTTCATATAAAATCCAGTCAACATGTCTATTCTTCTTGGCAAAGATGAAGGCAAAAGTATCGGTGACATGAGCAAAATCAAGAAATAAATACTGAAAACGTAGGTATCAGTTAAAGTGCAAAAATTCAATAATAAATACCTTCTTTATACATGCTTGCACGGCTAAGTTTCTCCACAAATCCTCTAGTGCCTTTTCTGAAAGGATTTTTTGACACCTGCCGATCCATCACGAACATTTGAAATGGTTTCCTATAAGCAGTGATATTACCCCATAAAGTCTCCGAATCTGAAACAAACATTTATAAGGCTTGTCATGATTCGTAGCATCCTTCTTCATAGGGTTTAACTCAATTCTCTGCTGCTGAAGAACTACTATAAGGAGAAGGCGTCATCGTGATGTTCTCATTTCTGGTGTTGGCATGCAATAGATTCTTACCTAAATCTTCCAATTGGTTTACCCATTGGACAAGCATCATTATCTGTCAAATGCAGATATTTACTGACCTCTTCATATGTTGAAGCCGAGGTCCAACCCATTTTATGATAGTGGTATTCCCAACCACTCCTTGAAGTGCTTGATCATCTTCAGCTCCATTGCCTTGAGATGAAAGGAAGGTAGGGCTGTTGTTATTAATCTATATTTTGCCATCAGCAATCAAATCAGCTAACACATCCATCTCCTCCACCGTTGTTCCATTTAAAGGCTTCAACCATGTGAGCTTGAAGTCATTTTTATATCCTTTGTAGATTGAATAAACTTAGCCTTCGGCGTTTACTGAGTTTCTTTAAAATTATTAAAACTCTGAACTTATCTCTTGAATTTAAATTAATAATACCTTAGTCATCAAAAAATTCTTATTACAAGTAATCCCACCCATTTGGCAAAGACCTTGTCCTCGGAGCAAGAAATTAACATTATCAGAAATGATTTTCCTTCCCGCCCATCTGGGCAAAATCAGCTGCTGCAATTTCTTTAGCTCTCTAAAGATTAAAAAAGAGACACATTAATATACTGGCGTGATAAATCCCACCAAGACAATTTACTTACCCGGTATTCTGCACTTTTTCTCTCCCTACAGTATCTCTTTGTGGTCGCCCAAGATTTTCCCACATGGATCACGTGTGTTTGAACTTCTCTCATATTTTATTGTTGTAGTGGTTGGTGTTGGTAGCGTCCCATTTCATTGATAGCTTATGGTATTGCTCAGTTGTGAGATTCAGCTTAGCTAAAAATGCCAATCTTTTTTATCAACTTCTCATAGGTATGCTCAAAAAGTTTTGTTGTCATCCTTTTATTATGTTCATCGAGAAGTCATTGGGCTTCCATTTATTGTGTGGTTGGCCGCTTTTAATGTAATACTTAATTGTTTTTTATTTTCCGTCTGGATTTTCGTGATTTATTCTGGTGTTGTCACCCACACTATCTCAGTGCCTTTTTTTCTTTCATAGTATAGGCACAAAACAACATTATGTAGAACGGTGTAAGAATTGTTGTCCTTTATCTTCTCCATTAACTCAACTACACGTTCTTGGTTGAGTGGCTATAATTAAACTTGGGGTTAACGCTACATACTTAACCCTACACTCGTAAATCTTATCATCTAACATCATTTCCTTATGGCTTATTGCAGCTGGGATGCCATAGGTGAGCCCTATTCTAATGTTCTTAGCACACTCTTCTAGCTTCTGAAGATTCCTACGCAAATTGAACGTGATCTGTAAAAAACCTAACCACCCTCTCAATCTCTCTAACGATGTCGCTATGTTCTTTTTTAATAAAAAGAGGACGATTGCTTCACTTGTGAATGTTTTGTATTGTAAAGCAATATCTGCTACAAATACACTTACTCTATAAGTATTGAGATCCTCGAAGTACACATCTAATATGATCCCTCCATAGATGGGCTTTCGTTTAGTTAAAGAAGAACTCACATCATTAGTGAACACGTGAACGTCATAATTCACAAGTCGACAAAACCACTCGAGGTTCTTATTGTATCTCGCGTCCTCTGGATTCAAGAATGTGACATTGGATGAAACAAGGTATATATTTTGAGCATCGTCCAATCTCGATTCGTAGCCTGCCCTTGGGTGCTTGATTAGTGAATCTAGTTTCTATTGTTTTGCTTGTCCATGCGATGTGACAGAAGTTAGTTTGACAACAACTATGGTTGATTCAATGTGCTTCCTATTTATTTTGAAATATGGCCATGTTGATTCCATAATCCCCCTGCCCATTTCATTTCCTCTTCTTGTTTTCAATGTCACCTCAATTTCACATCTAAATATAAAAATGAAGTTTTTACACATATCCGAATATAAACATATTTGGTTTTAATTTACCTAGAATTTAATGATGACTCCATACTAATGACTGAATCTCATTGTTTGATCAATCCGTCTTTCTGCACAATAATACACTATAAATACAATTCATATAAAAACGCACACACACTTGTATAAACCCGAATATACAAATACACTATTAAAACTTTACAAAGTCTATACATATTTTTCTCTGAAGTGTTCATACTATTTAAATGGCGAGAAATTATAATATACAGACAAACATGTGCTTATTATATTAATACATTGGTAAATTCACATACACCCTTCTTTGTCTCATAGAGAAGTGGATAGGATTAAGTGTCCAAACTCACGTTTGTGATAATGCAAAAACTAGTATCATTTGGTTTTAGAACTACCACAAATGTGAGCTTTGGACAATTTTATATAGTTTACTTGTTTTTACTCAAAATATTTGATAAGATAGAAGTAAATAAATGAGATAAAGAACTTATATATACTAATACATGTACATTCACATAGAGTGTGGGGCGGGATTAATCCCGCCACCTTTCTCCGTCTCAAAGAGAAGTGGGCAGGATTCATCTCGCTTACCATTTTACGTGGCAGTGAAGGGGTGGTGAGATTAATCCCGCCAACACTTTCTTGATTCCTAAAATGGTGGGTGAGATGAATCTCGCCCACTTTTCTTTGAGACGAAGAAGAGTGGTGGGATTAATCCACCCACACTCTTTAAGACATAAAGGGTGGTGGGATTAATCCCGCCACCCCTTCCATACCTGGTGGGTGGGATTAATCCCGCCACCCATTATGTCTCAAAGAATGTAGGGTGGGCTTAATCCGCCCACCACCCTCATTCATATGAGAGAGTTGTGGGCGGGATTAATCCCGCCACCCCTTCCATGCCTAGTGGGCATGATTAATCCCCCCACAACTCTCTCATATGGATAAGGGTGGTGTGCAGGATTAATCCCGCCCCACATTCTTTGAGACATAATGGGTGGCGAGATTAATCCGCCCCACACTCTTGAGACATAAATGGTGGTGGGCGAGATTAATCCCGCCCCACATTTTTTTGAAACATAAAGGGTGGCAGGATTAATCCGCCACCCTTTCCCACCAGACATGAAAGAGTCGGCGGGATTAATCCCGCCACCCTTTATGTCTCGGGATTAATCCTGCTTGCCACTGTTTGTCTCATGTGGGGCAGGATTAATTTCACCCGCCAGGCATGGTATGGTTGGCGAGATTAATCCCACCACCCTTTAGGCACGGCATGGGTGGCGGGATTAATCCCCCGCCCTTTGGTTAATCCCTCGCACCAAGCAGATGCACACACACACACACACACACACATATATATGTATATATAGGAGTGTGCGAGAGAGATAAAAAAATTAAATTATACAAAGACACTCATATATATGTATATGTATATACAAGAGTGTGCGTGTGTGTGCCAGAGATAGATAAATCAATAAAATTATATAGACACACACACACACACACATATATATATATACACGTGTGTGTGTATATGTATATATATCTATATATGTATATGTATATCATGTATGTGCATGTGTGTGCTAAATAAAATTATATAGATACACACACATATATATGTATATGTATATACATGAGTGTGCATATGTATATATGTATATCGTGTGTGTGTGCTAAATAAATTAAATATATGTATATATGTATATCATGTGTGTGTATATGTATATATGTATCACCTCTAGCTGACCAAGTCGACGAACAAGGCTCACCTTATAAATCAGAATACACGGATCAACTGAGATACATGTATCATTCCTAACTTGGCGTAGTTGAGGCGATCGGAGCAAGGCCTCAACCATTAGTTTTGCGAAACGTGAACTCAATCAATGCCTTTGAGTTTGCAAGCAGGTTTTTGGACTAAGGAATTTGACTAACTCCTTGAAAGTGACGTACTTGATCATAAAGGTAAGATCCTGCCAACGATAAGGATAGTTTAACCCAAAGATGGGGCGTACCCCTGTCGTGTGGAAGTTAGGGCAGCACAACAGAGATTTGCACCTTGATGACACAAGTTTATCTTGCACAATAGGAGGTCAACGAGCTCTCTTTTGAACCCATGAAGCCTCACTACACATACTTTACCTTATTTATGTGATAAAGCCCCCTCCCCTATTTTCCTAAATGAGTAAGTGGGTTGGCAAGAAATGCCAACCCTTAATGGAAAGAGATGCTTAACCTAACCCTAAACCTAGCCCCTAGGGGGGGTATTAGGGTGTGGGGTTAGTGCAACCCTAGGGGTGTCCCTAACCCTTTTTTGACAAGCTATACTTTTACAAAAAACCTATTTTGGAATGTCAAACTGAGGGAGAGTTTTTTAAATGGAAGTGCTAGATTTGCCTAGAGTTTCTTGCAAATACCTAATGACACCTGGCTAGACCATCATTAAATATCCAAGTGCACTATGCGGGCCTGTTTCTTATTAAATTTAGGGTTTGTCACACAACTCAGTAGGTAACAACAGTCAAACCCCAAATTAAAGGGTCGAGTCATAATAAAAACTATGACACACTCCTAGCCTTTGAAAATGTCAACGTCTACATCCAACTTCAAGACTAGACTAGGTTAGAAAAATTAACCAAAAACTAATGTTAATCACTCTATACGGAGTCAGCAAAAAGTTCACATAATTTGCATTACCCCCCTTGTGTTATGTGAAGCCAAGTACTTCAGAACCATCGTTCACTAAGCGTCTAGCTTAATTGCCGGAGGCACCACCTGCGACAAGAAGTCACTTGGAGACCTTTTGCACGTTTGCAAAGTCTATCACCCGACACAACAACAAGTTAGTTAATTTCTTTAAATTAACTAGAATTTATATCAGAGGCCTCTAGTTAATGTTGTTTGTCAGCCCTTAGGTTAAGAAGAAATAAAACTTTATTTCTTAATCAACTTGAGACCTTGCCTCAAACTCATTCATCAAATCCATCTCGTTCTACAAATTCTCAATGGTTCCATGTCAATTCACACACCGGATAACCCTTCCATTTGACGAGATACTCAAACTTACATTTTTGCAGTCCATAAACCTTCCTTTTGAATATGGATTCGACTTCCTACTCCTTATCTTCACCAACTAGCTCAGGGGCGAACATAAGTTAATGTATCTTTGTGGATGGTTCTCATCCTTGTGGAATGCTTTGAGCAAATTGACATAAAACACATTGTGTAACGTTCCCAACTCCGAAGGAAGATCTATCTCATAAGCCACCTTTCCTACTCACTTTACCACCTTGTACGAACCTATGTAGTGTGATAGAAACTTCCTCGAAAGAGTCGCTGGAACCTTTAAGTTTCTGGTACTTAACAATACCATTGTCACGACCCGATATAGGATACATGATACAACATACAGGATTCATATGGGATACAGGATTCGGCCCGCAAGATATTTCCACAGGATATGCCATAAGATATTCCCGTAGGATATTCCCACAAGATATGCCTACAGGATATTCCCGCAGGATATTCCACAAGATATTCCACAGGATATTCCTATAGGATAAGGATGACCATTTTTGGCTAGTGACTAGATTAGGCTCATGACCAGATTAGCTTGGAGTTGTGAGCATAAAAGCTCCGACCTAATTGTTGTACAATCAGTTACTATCAACACCAGTCTTTCTACGATCATCTTGTCTTGTCTTTTTTGTCTTGCTCCTTGCCTCCTGCTCTTGTCTTGTTCCTGGATCCTGTCTGCGCCTTCTTGTCTGGCTCCGGATCCTATCCTGTTCCTGTTCTTCCTTGTTTGTTCCTAGTTCCTGTTCCTGTCCTGTTCCTGAGTCAAGCCTTTGTTCTTGGAATCCTATCTTCCTGTTCCTGGATCGTGGCTTGACAGTTTGATAGTAACTTTCATAGCTCTCCATTCCTAGTTACTTTTTTTCCTTGGTTTTCTTCCTTCGTTTTCCTCTTTTTTTTTTCTTTTCATAGATCATGGCGATTTTGAGCACTTTCAACGCGAGCACCAAATGTTGCTTCATGAGCTGGCCACTTTGCGCCAAGTGGTCAAGATCTGCAAGGTTCCACCAACGCGGCATGCAGCTGCTGATGCATCCTCCAAGGCTGCT
>PUQB01000741.1:0-37458 GCA_003024785.1 Selaginella tamariscina | reverse complement strand
CGTAACAAACCCATACAAGAGTATTTAGGAAAGTTCCCTCCCGAGAAGTGCGATAGCTCTGAGGAGGAATCTAGTTCAATTGTCGGAGTCTGAGAACGATTTTGAACCAGATATTAAACTAGAAAGTTATCTTAAGAAGTACAGAATATTCACTTACTCCATTGACCATGGAAACATCAACAGAAGAAATGGAAGATGTTGAATGATCTTCTAAGCGACTAAAACCTTCTTTGCCTCACTCAGAAGGTAACAGCGAAGAAGAATTATTAATGAATTGTTAGAGTGACGAATAGTTGTAAATGAGTGTAACATAAGGCATTTTTGTATATTTCGTTTATATTTATACAGAAAATAAATTCTCAAGGATTAAAGAAGCTTTTTTGTTCAAACATGGGTCACACATTAACAAGGTAAATAATATACCTTGTTAATTATAAGGCCAGCTAACTATCATTTTGCAGATGTAATGAAACAGTTGAGAATATAGATTTTTAGCAATGGCATGAGGTAAGAGAGGGGTTTGGCAAAAATTTCTTGTGCCACATGTCAAAATGACAGAGTTCATGCAAGAAATGGATAATAATGCAGCTCAAAACATCCTTACTATGGGGACCACTTCAGTTTTTGCATCACCATTTTTATTGCCTTTAGTTCCTACATCACTTCTTCAGCACCTGTAATATCTGAATCTTATAAGGATGATGTACAAGTAAATGATAAAGGGATCGGCAACAATATAGCATCAAAAGATAAATGTGAAAGGGACCAAACAAGTGATTTGCAAAGCATTCAAGAGGCAATGCTGCCCCTTATTACTCATGGTCATATTGTGTTGTTGGATGTTAATGGTGTTTTGTTTCATCGACAAAGGTGCGAGGATAGAGAAAAAGAAATCAAATAAGAAAATTTCATTCGTTGTCATAGTAAATTTCAACATGATATTATTTTTTGTCTGGGGTTGGACCATCTCTTCAAAAGCTTAAGGAGATGGGTGCACTTGTGGAGATTTGGTCATGCATGCAGTTTCACAACTTGACACCGCTGTTAAATTTGCTTAACAAACATTGTAGTGTTGCAAAAGAGGTGATTCGTAAAGATTGGATTTTTAACACTAGCGAATATGTTATAAACCTCTCGAATTCTAGGATGTAAGAAAGGAAAGCAAGCCATACTTCTTTAAGAATGAAAGATTAATTGGGCTTCATTAGAAAATCAATCAGTTAAGGATTATGAAGAATGCACATATCTTAGTGGTAAACAATCTCCTCAAAAGGTTATACTTAATCAAAACATTGTTTGTATCCATCCAATCACTTTCGACCCATATTCTGATATTAATATCATGGATGAACTAGTGAACTACTTAAATATGTGCTTCAAAAAGAAGAATCTTGAAAACTTTTGTAAGCAATATCGACTATATAAAGCATACTCTAACACTTTTCTTTCTCGTAATTTTGAATTTTATAAATTAAAGGAGAGCAATCAGGCACTCTACAATATTATTATTAAAGAACATCTTGGTCTTTATGCACTTATGTTCTTATCACAGCTTATGTATTAATAAGGATGGCAACTCTTAACTACATTCGTAAAAGTGTTAAGTGGTGGTAAACAACATAAAGATATTAACCAAAATGATTCGATTAATCCGGAGAGTGATGACATAAACAAAATGAAGAAATTTCTTTATATGGTTAAGGAGAAAGTAATTACAAATAGATTAACAAGTTGATAAAGAAATGATTTTATTTGTAATTATGTTTAATAGTATTTTTTAATTATTATAAAATATTTTTACAATGAAGAATAATATAAATATTCTAAAATATTTTAGGAATATTCTTTACTAAGTAAGGTTAATGAATTAATTTGTTAATTAATTAATAATTAAGGCTTAATTATATATTTATTAAATAATTAATTAATAATTAAAACTTAGTAATTTTATTTATATTCCCATTTTCATGTATCCCATTTTAGTTACAACGTGCATATATTCAAATTATTTTGAAATTGTTTTATATTTATATTATTATAAAAAGTTAAATTCGATTATTTACATGTTCAAACTTATTATATATTATATTAAATTTAGTAATTATATTAATATTTATTATTTTAAAAGCAATTGCTAAATCTCAATATTTAATGAAGATTTATATACAAGAATGTAAAATTGAAAAGTAAACTTTAAAGTGTATTCAAAATTAAAAGTATAACTTCTTTATGAGAAGATATATAATGGGTTTGAAAATAAATAAAAAATTATAGTGAAAACAATCAAGATGCTCTAAATAAAAATGTAATAATATTGAATAATATTAAAAACTTAAAAGCATGGTATAAAAAATATTATTATGATATGCACAAGTTCTCACTTGTTATAAATAAATTGAATATATTAACATTGTACCAAAGAGAAATTATTATATATGTTATGTGATTTTAAAAAAATAAAGGATGAATCACATGTCATTTAGGAGAAGTGCATCATGAACTACATATTATTTTAATACGTTTAACTTATATAATGAATAACATAAATTTATAAAATCACTTAATTTTACATTGTCATAAAAAATTTTAACATTAGAGAATTTATAAGCACTTGTTAATTCTTATGTGAAATTTTAAAAAAATGAGAAAAGATTATATCAAGAATTAACATAGTTCAACATTTAAATTATTGTTGAGATGAGTTTTTTTCATTACGAAATGGTTTTTTTTTATCTTGTTATGAAACATAACTCATTTCAAATTCTAAGTGAACAACGTTATTTATATAATAAAATCTTTTATTATTATTATTGAGGCCTTTGCTTCATATTAATTTCCTAGCATGGTCTTATTAATATTATTAATAATAATATTTTTATAGATAAAAATCCTATAAGTATATTTTGATTTTATAATTATTTTAATATATGAATTTCAAATTTAAACAAGTAATCATATGTTAAAATAAAGAAACCTATTATTAGTTAGGGTTAAAGGGTAATATGTGGGCATATAAATAAGCCTAAGTAGTATGTTTACTCAAATTAAAGAAAAACAAAAAAAAAGTAAAAATACATTACATTATATATATTATATATATCCTTCCACATTACCACATTCCACCATGTCACTTTAAGTGACATTGTAAGTGGAATGCAGTGAGTGACATGGCAGGTGGCCTACATGTGTATCTTTTTCATTTTAATTCATAATAAATGTAAGAATAATAAATTAATAAATATTAAAAACTAAGAGAAATAAACATATAAAAACATATATATAAATAAAAACATGCCTGAAGGTTTTTATGTATAAATTTATGTGAAAATCAAATATAAAAATAATAAAATACTAAATATTGAAAACCAAAAGATAAAAATATTTAGATTTGTGTATAACCCTAAAGGTTTTTGATGTATATATTTTACATTTTAAAATTTAAATAATAAATTAATAAATATTTCAAAACTAAAAGGAATTATTTGTCTAATCACTCTTCAAAAATATTATTAACACCAAGCATATTTAAGTTCAATATTAAAGTAACTATAATTATAATAATAATAATATTATTATATATATGTGTGTGTGTGTGTGTATAATTCTATATATATTGAAGTAATAGTAATCATAACTATTATATACCAACTTACTATAATACAAGTAATACGTAACTTATCGATATAAGAGCATCTCCTTTGGTGATTAAATGTGTGAATAAACCTATTTTACTTAAATAATTTAATTTATTATTAACAAATATGGTCATAATTAATTATTCCACCGTGCAACTATATCTAGTGTAAATATAATTAAAATTTAGTTTTATAAATTTTATGACCATATTTGTTCATCACAATCTTAAATAAATGTCTTTGTCCTTACTATCCACTTTCTATATGTCATACGAAACTTCTACTACATCATCACTAAAAGTTTCTAAGGTCTTCAATGCATCTTCTATTGCTTTAATTACTTCCTCATTAGTCCCAAGTCATTAAGACACAACGTGAAAGAAGGGAAAAACTTCTTCAATAAGGAAGACGAGTAGCTCGCTAAGTCTTGGCTCAAGATTGTGTAGGATCTTATGATTCACAATAAAAAGAAGGCCCTCAAGTTAATTTATGCCCTCAAAATCTCATTTGTTATGTGAAATTTTTCATGTGACTTTGAAATGCCATGATCCAAAGGTTCTTTAACAGAATGTTGAACAATCTCCTGCCCAGTTCTCAAAATATCATATTTTCCATGAAATTTCTTGTCTAACCTTGGAATGAAATTCTTGAAGCTGGACAAAAAATATGTAATTTAAGTAATTAATTTACACATGGTACCAGGTGGAGCAAGCACAATCCATAAGTGATTAATTTGAATTTTTACATGCCATTCCACACTATATTTAATTTAATATCACCATTGGTGGAGATGCTCTAATTATGTATGTATATATTATGTTAACATTAATAAAAATTAGTGAAAAAAAACATGGATTTTGATTTTCCATATACTTTAATTTTGATGTGGAACAGTAAAATACATTATCAATTTTATTTATGCTCTTGTGAGAAACACAATTTCTTCATCTCACATAGTTTATTATAATTTTTACTATGATCACTCTTTACTTTGAAGGTTGACTATTGTTACCTATTGAATTATATTGGTCGACGGTGGCCTGTCATCGCGGCCAGCCGGCATGACACCCACCAGCGCGGATGAGCGACTAGACGAAGTGCCGGATAAGGGGAGTTACTTTAGGTACGGACTGATGGCGACCGGTGTTAGGCGGCGGCGGCATAACCGGGCGAAGATCCGATCGTCCGGACCAACTACCTAGGGTACGAAGGACAGCACGCGTGGGGAGGCGCATAAATGTGATAGGCAGGACTCTGTCACCAGGCGGCAGACCAGTGGGAGAGCGCCACCTATAGCTAGGGACTAGCGGTAGGGTCCCAACACACAACCTCCACTTCAATTTCCAGATATTAAAGATGAAAATGTGCACAAGAAGAAGAAAAAGAAAACTTGCTCCCCTATCGGAGATAGTTTGTACTCAGACAAGCAATATATATCCATTTTTTTTTTATTCACCCCACAAGCAGGCATTCCCCGCTTGCCTGACTCCTGGGCCCTGCAACACTCTCTACCCAGCCATCACTGTAGAACTCCCCTTACCTGTACATGAACCCTCGCGGCATCCGGTAGAGGCCATCCAATACCTTCCATTACTCCTGAGGTAAGGACCGGCTTGCCGACCGAACCCCCAGGGTTGGACGCCCTCAACAGCGTCCTGGTGACCACTGTAGCTTCCTGAGAAGCACCACATCTGGCATGCGGAGTCCCCGACGACCATTTGTGGCAACCACGGAGGGATAGACAGTACACACAGATGGAGTTCACTATAGCAAGTAGAGTGACGGCCCGACGAAGAGCCGGGATTAACTCATTCGAGCAAATAGAGATTGACGAGCAACAACTGACCAGGAGAACGCGGCAGGCTAGCCGAGGAGAGTGATGGACGGCGGTGAAGCACCTCGGTTGCCGCAATCGGCCCTTGCCTCACCTACCCGAGGGAATGACGGTAACGCCACATGGCCGAATCTTCGAGAAGCGGTACTCGGCACACCAACGGCAGAGGCGGTCGCACACCACTGATGACGAAGAAGGATATGAAGGAACCCACAGCACGTCCGGACGACAATCTGGCACAGTAGCATGCGGTATGAACAGCACCCGGACAGGCGACTTCGCCCGACAGTAACCTATGATGCAGAGTGGGATGGATGGCAAGACGACGAAAGCCCTCCGCCCTCAACGTAGGTGAAAGTGACCGCCACGAAGAGCCCCCATATCAACGAGCAGAACTAGTGTTTGACAAGTACCTTGAAAGGAGGAAACCTCGGCCAGGACAACCCTAGGAGAGGGCAGGCCTACGACGAAGGCAAGAATCTCGAGGGGGCAAAAGCAACACGGATAGGACGGAGGACGTGAGCTAGAAGCCCAGCATGACTAGCGCCACGATGGAGGTAAGATAGGAAACCCAGGGCCATCGTCACCCATCAGGGTGATGCAGGGGACCGTATTTGCCTGGAAAGAGGGGAGGAAGAGCCTCATCCGGGAAGCCCCCGTAGGGAGGGGCATCGATTGCCAACAAGGCAACCTCTGCACCAAGAGTTCAGCCGATCAGACGACGCAGCAGGTTAGGGTGGTTACCAAGATGAGAATCCAGGCTTCGGAAGCCGGGGTACACATGGGGCGACTGCCTGCACGGAGGCAATTGGACGTCGACGAGCTGACGGACTGGGAGGAGGCACCAAAAAGGGGCTGCATAGTGGCTACCTTGGAGAAGGGACGAGAGGAATTCATCCAAGGCAGGAGAGATTCGCCCGAGCAACTAGTATCGCACCAGCCCTACGAGGGAAATCTGCTAGGGCACACGGCAGAGCTGCAATCATTACCAGACGGGGATACCATCTCGGGCAATGAGGAATTGCGCTGGAGGAGGGAAAACCATCCAGCCAAGGTAAGCCACGCCACCAGCCATCATGTTGGTACCGCGGCGGGGGTCCCCGAGGACAACCGGGAGGAGCCCGTCCTCGTCACCCACCCTCAACGGGAGGGCAAAGCCGCGAGGAAGGAGAAAGGTGCCCACAAATTACCAGGACGTGGACTACACCACGTCCGAAGCAGAGGGTCGGATCGGAAAACTCTCATGCACAACGGGACGCCATGGGAACCGACCCGGTCACCTTATTAGCCCGAGCGCTCAATCGGATGTAGGAGAGCACCGTAACAGTGCCCTTACCCGTGTTCCGTGGAGCAAAGGGGAAGACGCAGATCAACACGTCCACAAGCTCGAACAGGTGTGCGAACTTCGGAGTGTGAACGACAATCACAAGAAGTTGAGTGCCTTTGCATGCACTTTGGACAAGAAGGCACACGCTTGGTGGATGTGATTCCACGAGGCAAACGAAGGAGCCCGCTGGGAAACCCACGAAGGGCGTTTCTGGATACCTTTCGGGAAGAAAAGAGTGAAGAGGAGGTGATCCACAAGTTAACGAGCTTGAAACAGAAAGCAGGAGAATCAATGACGAATACACAGTCCGCATGCTGGGATATATCGCCAGGCTGAGAGACGCCCCAGTTGACCTGACCAAGAAAATGTGGTACCGAAAGGGACTGCGGCCGGAGATCCGCAAGTGGATCGGCCTAGATGACAATCGACGTTCGATAAGTTGCTCCGGTACGCCAAGAAAGCCGAAAAGCGGGAAGCTAAAAGACGCCAAGAAAGGAAGGTGCAGGACAAATCGAACGCAGAGGAGGCGAACGATACCGCATCGGATGAGGAAAACCTCTCGGACGCTCCAAGGTCGACCAAAAAGGAGAAACGGTTGGGTACCAAGGGACACAAGCAGCTGTATAGGGGAAACCCTACAAAGGGCCACACGAAAAGAAGACTTATCCACGACACTGGCTCAAATGGGATACACTGCATGGGGGATAAGTATTGTCGGGTGTGTAACATCCGCGGATCTCACAACACGAACGATTGCTACCAGCTGGCCAAACTCCTGAGCAAAAGGCCACCACATGCAGCCACACTGACGGTAGAACGAGGAGCCGAAGGGGGGCAGATGGCTGAAGCAGTTATGGCCGCAGGACGGGGAGACAACCAACCCCGTAGGAGGTCCCGTTTGGGAGACCGGAATCGTAGGTCCCACTCCCGAGAACAGCCACCGTATCGACCCAGGTATGGCAACAGAGAGAGACGACCAGAACGCAAGGAGGTGTTGTGCGCACTGTGCGGAGGCCACACCCGCTCTACTGATGTTCATGGGTATCATTGATCAAACCAATGCTAGAAGCACAAGCAGCCGGCGTGCCAGGACGAGTAATGGGCAAGATCCCCGCAAACCCAATTCCACACTCCACACCTCAAGTAAACCAAGTAATGGTGGTATTACCAGAACAGGACGTCGGGACAGACATAGTACCACAGGCTCCCTTAGCGACGAAACAAGGGAAACAAAAGGCGGAGAACCAAGGGAGCGCGAAGGCGCGAAAAGAGAAGACAGGCAACAAAAACCCCGGTTTTAAAGTAGTGGGTAAGAAAGCAAACGCAAGAACTGACAATCTCGAAACCTGTGGAGCCCACCCGAGGCCAAGAATCGCTAAGAAAATTAAGGAGAAGGCGAAACCGCACATTCATAAGGGGGAGGCCCAGATGGGGTCAGAACAGGAAATGCCGCTGGTTCCCACCGCATGATGGGAGAATCGGGTACGACCAACAGCAAGACCCCACCAAGAGGCACTGCAACTACAGTGGACTACGTGAACGACGTACCAACTATCGGTTCGCATGGCAGGTCACACAATCAGCGAAGTGATTATAGATGAGGGGTCAGCAGTCAATGTCATGTCAGCAGAGCTCCACAGGAAATTGCATGCCAACTCCGGAGCCCACTCCATTTCAGGTAGGCATGGCTAATCAAGCTGAGGTGGCGCCCAATGGCATTTTGAGGGCAGTAGAGGTCGAGATCCAAATGGTCAAATTTTGGATCAACGTTGTGGTCCTGGATATGCATGCCAAGGGGGGATTCGACCTACTTCTCGGTCGACCCTGGCTCAAGGGTGCAAAGGTACAGCACGATTGGGAACACCAACAGATACGGTTCCGCAAGGGCGATAAGGTCCATACCCACAGGCAAAACCCAGGCCCTGCACAGATTCGGGGCGTTGGAGCATCAGGAGCCCGTAGGCGCGAGGGACGGAGCGAGGGCGTAACAGCGGCCTCCGCAGGCCGACTTTCGGGATTGGGTCGTGCTAGACAGGAGGCCTCGCATCAGAGGCAGGCCAACGTGAACGAACTAAGGATCGCAAGAGCAACCGAAACCTGAGACTATCCGGCACCGAGACATCGGTTCACCAACCACAAGGACAAGTCCGGAGGGCTTATGTGGACATACCCAAGCTGAACGGCCGCCCAATCAAGTCGAGCCACCCCAGAGCCGTATCAATAGGGATCGACAACCCTTTTTCGGTCCTGGTCCCAAGGAGAAATCCACTACCTGGGCCGATCGATCGGCCCAGGAAGTGGGGGGGGAGAAGCTCCGGCATAGACCCTCCCGGGGAGAAGTAGGACACGAAAACCTAGATAGGGGACATACGGGGCTAGTGTGGGGAAGAAGCGGTAGGAAGGGATCAATAGGTAAGACTGTGCAGTTAGAGCCAGGATGGCCTCACCAGGCGGCAGCAAAACCACCACAGTCTACGTTAACGGACAAGTACCATGACGAACGGCCGATAGTAGCCGCTGGTCACCCAGATGGAGCACAGAGTGAGGAATCCCGGGGCAGAACCAGCGAACCATGGGGCGAAGAGATAGGGAGGACGAGGAGTCGGAAGCAGGATCTCCAAACGCACGTGTGGCCAGCTCACAGGATCACATGGTCCACGAGGTTGGACCACAGGCGTGAGGCACGCACTACAAAGGCAATGATGGTCAGGCAGTGCCATCATTGCGTATCCAAGCGCAGAGATAGACGCGCCAGTCACCTCGGAGGACGCCACAAGGACTGCCACGGCACCTACACTCAGAAAGGAGGTGCACAATGCCACACCTCCATTACCATGACCACGGGGTGGACAAAGAGAAATTGGTTAGTGGTGATTAAAGAAATTCGCGTGCTCATCAAGGGCCAAGAATGAGCAGCGAAGCTAGTATCGCCTAGGTACTCCAAGTTCAAGGAATTAATCGGGCAACCCGACGTCCGGCGAGTCAGGAGGTAATTGCAATTGGACGAATTCTTTGACCTTCCGTGGGGAGAAGTGGAGGACCCAAGATTTGATGAGAAGGCCAGACAATTCCTCCAGTCAGCGGAATTAGTGGCTAGTCAAACCAGGCATAGGGAAATACAATTCTGCATGGATGGGAGCGCCGTCTTCCGCATTATGTTCGACGAACTAGTGATAGTCTTCCACTACCAAGGGACGACCTAGCCCTAGGGGAATGCTCAGACGCGGAGGTTCAACGGCCCGCTACCACAGGAACTCATGGACTACGAGGCATAAAAGCGAAGGAGGAAGCAGCCGAGTTTGTAACGCTAGTGGCCTTATGCTCATCAGAAGAACAGGGAGTCGAATCACCAGGCAATTGGCGTACGGCCTTTGTAGGGCATGGGAAGGAGTCGCGATAAATTGGGCTGATTGCCTTAAGCAGTACCTGATTCTGGCTCTAACTAGTGGGATTCACAGAGTTCGAGCCGGCATTGAGAAAAGGCTACCCACGGTTGGGCCACATTGCTATTATGACCACGGGCTCGTTCGGCTGAACGGTAGTAAGAGCACCACCACCACGAACAGCCAGAACCCCTGAAGTCAACAGAACAACAGGATTCAATGGAAGGACCGGTGTCTACAGAAGAATAGGGCTCAACAGAAGAACGGGTGTCAATAGAGGAGCAGGCGGAGGGTAGCCTCCTTCTAGACCAGGAATCACCAGGGTATGTAACGCAGGAACCCATACACGCGATTCCCCTAGCTATAGGATCCCCACTACTGGAATCCTCGTCCGAGCAATCTACCGGGCCCAGCCAGGGAAGGAAGAAGGACAAGCCCGAGGACGAGTATGAGAGTAACTATCACAACCCGATACAGGATTCCGGATATAGGATATGAGTTGCATGATTTTCCTACAGGATATTCCTACCAGGATTCCGGACACAAGATACGGTTGCAGGATATTCCTACAGGATATGCCACATGATATGCCTAGAGGATAAGGGACATGTGGACTCATCTTAGCCTCTGCATGCATGCAGTCACTTTGCATGCATGCAACCACTTTTAGCACTCATGCCTAAATTAGCTCTTGGAGTTGTGAGCATAAAAGCTCGACCTAATTGTTGTACAATCAATTACTATCAACACCAATCTTACTACGATCAATCTCGTCTTGTCTTGTTCTTGTCTTATTTCCTGTCCTGCTCCTGTCTTGCTCCTGTTCCCTGTCCTGCTCCTAGATCCTATCCTGCTCCTGGATCCTATCCTACGCCTTCCTGTCTTGCTCCCGGATCCTATCCTGATCCTGTCCTGCTCCTAGATCCGTCCTGTTCCTATTCCTAATTTCTGTCCTGCTCTCGGTCCTACTCCTGAGTCAAGCCTTCCTGTCCTTGGAATCCGTTCTCTTCCTGGTTCCTGGATCGTGGCTTGACAGTAACTACCAACACTTCCAAGCTAACGGACGATGGACCTCCACAATCTATACCAGGCTCGCGGGGGTCTTCGACCAGCTAGATGAAGCCATGGCGATATATGACGGCCTCGACCTCCCACGGTGGCAAGGGAACACAATGACATAGTGATAGAACTCACGGAGTGGTGGCAGAGAGCCCGGGAAGTTGCCCAAAGGGCTAAGGAGCTACTGAGTGAAGGGGCCGACTGTGTATGATGACAATGAAGAGAACGAAGGACGCCTGGGAAAGCTGGAGCGAAAGGAGAGCGACTTCCAGTGGTTGTACAGTGAGTGCGAAACTCTCCTAGGGCTACTCAACGATGACCAGCACGCCCGCACCGGGTCATAGCCGGAAGGGAACAACAGATACAGAATGCAAAGCTCGGTTAGAACGAAGGTGTGGGGAGCTCGCTGAGGCACAAGCAGAACTAACGGCGGTCAGAAGGGAATTACTGACAAAGACTCAACTCTCCAAAACCATAACCACACCTACAGCCAGCCAACCGGGACCCCTACTCAGAAGCCAGAAGCGAGCGCCACCAGGCCAACCAGCCCTCGACCTAGACCATCATGGAGCTAGAGGTACACACCCAGCTATAGGCCCAACTCCTCGCGGCAAGGGAACAGGAGCTGCAACACTCGCGAGAACGGGTACAGGATCTGGAGGTCAGCTCCAGCAGGCCCGGGAGCAATAGACAGGGTCCGAGGCAAGGCTCCGAGGGTGATCACGCTTCGAGAGGCGACCATCACCACATTAAAGACCACGCTAGCGGCAACAGAGAGCGAGATCGCCATGTACCGGGAGTTCCAAGGGGCAAATAACTAGGGCACATGGCCCGAGAACGTGCCAACGAATAAGTCCGGACATCTGGTCGACGATGGCCCATCATCGCAGCCAGCTGGTAGGACGCCCACCGGAGCGGACGAGCGATTGACAAGCCCCAGATAAGGGGAGTTACTTCAGGTATGGACTGATGGCAACCGATGTTAGGCGGTGGCGTAACCGGGCGAAGATTTAATCGTCCGGACCAACTACCCAGGGTACGAAGGACAGCACGCGTGGGGAGGCGCATAAATGTGACAGGCAGGACTCTGTCACTAGGCGGCAGACCAATGGGAGAGCACCACCTGTAGCTAGGGACTAGCGGTAGGTACTCACTATATAAGCCGGAAGGCTAGTATGGGTCGGGGGCTTTTGAGGAGTCAAGTCTGCGTCTTATATCTTGCTCCCCTGTGGAGATAGTTTGTACTCAACAGGCAATATATATCCATTTTCCTTCTATTCACCCCACAAGCGGGCATTCCCGGTTGCCCGACTCCTGGGCCCCGCAACACTCTTTGCCTAGCCATCTTTGTAGAACTCCCCCTTACCTGTACATGGACCCTCGTGGCGTCCGGGTAGAGGCCATCCAATACTTTCCATTACTCATGAGGTAAGGACCGGCTTGCCGGCCGAACCCCCGGGGTTGGACACCCTCAATAGTGTCCTGGCAACCACTGTAGCTTCCTGATAAGCACCACATCTGGCCTGAGGAGTCCCCGACGACCATATGTTGATGAGCCCTAAATGTTATAAAAAATAAGCTCACTTAGTGCATTTGAATATCTAGTGATGGTCCGGCCATGTGTTATTAGGTATTGTAAAAAACTCTAGGCAAAGCTAGCATCTTCATTTATAAAACTCTCCCTTAGTTTAATGTGTCAGATTAGATTCATGGGTGGTTCTGGTGAGTTCAACCTTAGTTTGGCCACCTAGGGTTAGGGCTTAAGAGTGATAAATTATTATGTTAAACTCATCAATATATTTATATTAAAAATAAGATTCCTTGCTAACTCACTTTATAAAACATAGAACAAAGGGGGGAGAGGTCTCTATCACATATATTAAGTAGAATAAGTGTGGGGAAAGCATGCCAGAGATTGAGAGGTGTCTAGTTTCTTCATCCTTGCCAGTGTAACCCTAGCTTATGTCGTTAAGGCACACTTTTTGTGCCATTCTAACTTCCAACTAGTAGGGGCATGTCATACCTTGAGGGTAGCCTACCCTTATTGTTGGCGGATCCACACTATTATACCCAAGTACATCGCATCTAGGGGGTTTTCTAACTCCTTTCGTTTGGTAACCCGATTGCACACTTAAGAGGTCTTATTAGAGTAGGGTTCTCTTTACCAAGTTCTTGAGGGGTTCTAAAGTTGGCATTTGCAAGCCACGTTCGTGGCACAAAGTGTAACTTGAGTTTAAAGGGCTATGGCAAAATAGCAAAAAATAGTGTCACATGAACATGTGACATTAGGCTAAAGGACACATGATACAACGCCTGAGGCATGCCTTTTAGGGTTGTGACATGGATTTAACATTGAGGCTAACAAGCAGGCGTGCTTGGGCTTGCATTAGGGTGCTAAGCCTTGGGCACCTACTAATGAGAGGTTAAATCTCATAATCGAGTGTACTAGCAAGCACACTTGGTTAGGGGTGTTCTTCCTGAGGGTTTATGAACATGTCAAGGAGTTGAACAACTTAAGTTCATTAGCACAAGCCCTATCATGAGGCACTCGCGTTAGGGTTCCCTAAACCTAGCCTTAGGGGTTTACTTAGCATAACATTTATGTCTGCCTCAGGTGTACACTCGTGTTAACATTCAGTACTAATCATGAGGGTGGGTGGGTCAAGGTACCCCTTGTCACCCTAAAGAGGTTGTATTCCTATATGAGGGTGATTCTTTAAGGGATAGGTCACGATGTCTTAGCTCTATCATTAGGGTATGTGTAAGCATGTTTCCTTAGTGAGGCTATGGCATAAGCCTATTTAGGTCCCCTAGTGTAGAATCTTAAGGTCGGAGATAATCACTTTAGATGATTTAGGGTAGGCCCTAAATCTTGTGCCTATTTAGGCATTTGAGTTAAACTCTTATGATCATCTTAGAAGATTTAATATTACTCACACATGATGTTGATGCCACACTTATTAACCCTTCATGTTAAAACTTTAACATAATTAATCCATTCAATCTTTAAGTTTAAAACCATTGTTACTACCAAAGTACATATAGTATTTAGATATCTATATGCACATGCATACGCATGCATATACATATATAGTGCACAAATGTATATACACTATGCCTATTTAAACTATATTGTATGCATATAAAAATAAAAATAAGTAATATTTACATTTATTATATAATGTATACATTGTAAAGTATTTATAAAATGTGGAGAGTGACCTATGCGCCAGCTTTACAAAATATGATTGGCCATGAGAATGGTCCTGGGGGCAATGGGGCTGATTTTCTATAACTAAAGAAATAATACCACCAAATTCCTAACAATGCAAGCAAGCTAAATGTAACAATATCCTCCATAGTCACCATATTATATAATGCAGGCTTCTTAAAGGCATAATGAGGGTGCATACATACATACATACATACATACATATATATATATATACATACGATGACTCCCAATCGTATGAAGGTACTGTCGTGTCTTACGTTTGAATATGGCACAAGGAGACACAAATAATAGACATATAGTATTAATATACGATAAAATATCTGAAGTAGACTGATTATTGTGCAAAATGAGTGATTCCATGCCTACAACTTGCAGAGAAAAGTTCACAAGTAGTCACATCGTCGGTTGATGCTTGCTACCAGCATACCGTCACTACCTTACCTATTATATATCATCTACAAGGGGAATATATTACTGGGCCAGGAAAATCACACAGCACAGTTCACTGCACTATATGCATATCCGCATGAATATATATCCACACGCGCGCGCGCGCGCGCACAACATTTATGCATATACACACGATATAAAATCATATGATGCATGTTGAACCTCGTCGGGTCCACGTATCAAATCAATGGTCAAGTTGACATGTGACAAGAGTCATAATAAACATGAGTACATGAATACCCAGACAAAAAAATATACGTATTAAAATTGAGATTTTATTGCTACAGGATAAATAAATGTATTCTTTTAATTGAAAAAAACATAAATCTGTATTAAATTGAGCAAAGCAAATTGTTGAAAGACACTTTAAATATAAACAAAGTTGTCGACTCTGCTATATTCTGTTCACACTTCGTATGTACGTGGCTATGTATAAAATTTATCACACTTAATTTGTGTATAACATAAACCAAGCAACAAGTAAATTAGAAAATATATATAGGCACACATTATAATATACTTACTATGTACTGAGCCAATAAATCTATAAAATTAAAGAGGAATATACACACACGAACATGTATATATATACATGTATGGTGCCATTTTTATCATTTGGCTTTTTGTATGACATTTGGCACAAAATCTGGCAGTTAAGTGCCACACATAAGATGTTAGAAGGTATATTCACAGCATTTATTACTCTTAAGAAACAGTTTTTCTATAATTACACGTATTATATGCCACTTTGCTACTGATTGTGTATTATTAAAACATTATACTAATTTAGTATTAAAAAATGAACTAAGTTAGATGTCTTTTATATTGTTTCATATTGTATCTCAGATTTCTTATATATCATGAGCAGTATATAATATTTCTTTTTCTCACCATTTGGTCGGCCTGTGTGTAAACCATGTGTTTGTGTGTGTGTGTGTGTGTGTGTGCACAAGAGAGAGAGCCTGCTGTGCATCTGTGAGAAAGATTGACATATGTATGGAGATGTGTGTGGGAGAGAAATTGTGGACAATGGTGGTGAAAAGGCACATTGCTGCAGCCAGCAGGTAGATTTCATTGTTAGGCCAATGTTTACTCAGCCACATGCTGCGAATGTAATGCAGAACTTAAAAATTATTTATAATTTATAATATTAATTTTTGTTATGTATTACAAATGAAATTGTTT
Organism: Selaginella tamariscina; assembly: GCA_003024785.1. Classification (NCBI taxonomy): domain Eukaryota; kingdom Viridiplantae; phylum Streptophyta; class Lycopodiopsida; order Selaginellales; family Selaginellaceae; genus Selaginella; species Selaginella tamariscina. The sequence goes on along the minus strand of PUQB01000741.1, from coordinate 21,350 downwards.
TATATCTTGTATTATTATAAGAAGTTAAAATCATGTAAAAATTATACTAAAATTGTTTTATATCTTGTATTATTAAAGAAGTTAAATCGAACCTCCGCATGTTCAAATTATACTGAAATTGTTTTATATCTTGTATTATTATAAGAAGTTAAAATCGAACCTTTGCATGTTCAGATTATACTAAAATTGTTTATATCTGTATTATTATAAGAAGTTAAAATCGAACCTTTACATGTTTAAATTATACTGAAATTGTCTTATATCTTGTATTATTATAAAAAGTTAAAATTTAATATTTGCATGTTCAAACTTATTATGTATTACATTAAATTTAGTAATTATATTAATTATGTTATTATTTTAAAAGCAATTACTAAATCTTAATATTTAATGAAGATTTACATACAAGAAAGTATAAAATGGATGTAAAATTGAAAAATAAACTTTAAAGTATGTTCAAATTTAAGAGTAATAACGTTGAGGATTTATTATTAGAGATGATATCATGAGAAGATATAAAATGGGTCTGGAAATAAATGAAAGTTTATCATGAAAACATTCAAGATGCTTTAATATTAAAAATGTAATAATATTTAATGATATTAAAATTTTAAAAGCATGATAAAAAAAATAAATTATTATAATACACACAAGGTATCAAAAGAGAAGTTATTATATATGTTATGCGATTTAAAAGAAATAAAAAATGAACCACATATGATTTAAGAGAAGTGTGCATCGTGAATTACATATTATTTTAATATATTTATCTTATATAATGAACAACATAAATTTATAAAATCACTTAATTTTACATTGTCATAAAAAAAAAATTAACATTAGAGAATTTAGAAACACTTGGTTAACTCTTATTTGAAATGTTTAAAAAATGAGAAAAGATTATATCAATAATTAACATAGTTTAACATTTAACTTGTTGAGAGATGAGTTTTTTGGTTACTAAATGTAATTTTTTTTATCTTGTTATGAAACATAACTCATTTTGAATTTTGAGTGAACAAGTATATAATAAAATCTTTTATAATTAGCCTGATAATAATTTCCCAACATGGTATTATTAATATTAATAATAATATTTTTTTAAATAAAAATTCTATAAGTATATTTTGATTTTATGATTATTATAAATTTAAAATTTTAAAAATTTAGAAAAGGAATGTATATTTTATTAGTAACCATATGTTAAAATATGTTGTAAACGTATTTTTGGTTAGGGTTAAAGGTTAATACATGGGTTTTATTCTTACAAATAGTAAATTATAATAAGCTTAATTAATATTTTATTCAAAAAAAATTATTTTAAAAAAATACATTACATTATATATACTATATTGTATGGGACAATTTTGTTATATAGCCCCCTTTCACATCACCATATTCCACGTCACTTACCTTGTCATTTTAAGTGACATTGTAAATGTGGAATGCAATGACATGGCAGGTGGCCTACATCCATTTTAATTCATAATAAATGTAAGAATAATAAATTAATAAATATAAAAAACTAAGAGAAATAAACATATATAAAACATATGTATAAATAAAAACATGCCTAAACTTTTATGTATACATTTGTGTGAAAATCAAATATAACAATAATAAAATACTAAAAACCAAAATAAAAATATTTAGAATTTTATGTGTAAATTTAAAAACATGTTGCATTAACCTTAAAGGCTTTTATGCATATCTTTATTACATTTTAAATGAAAATTAAATTTAAATAATAAATTAATAAATATTAAAAACTAGAAGGAATGGGTTTTTCTTCATGTCATCACATGCTATGTTTACAAATTATTGATGTGGCATGTGATGACATAGAGGGGTTGTATAACAAATTTATACACTTTATATTAAATTTAAAATAATATTATTAAAGTTGCAATTTAAATGTTGTTGTCACTTTTATCTTTATTTATTTTGATAAATAATTTTTTTACTTTTATTTTTACCCCAATCTTTGTTTGATTTGCTCTTATTTCCCTAATTACTCTTCAAAAATATTATTAACCACCAAAGTATATTTAAGCTCAATATTAAAGTAACTATAATTATAATTGTTACATCTCCATCGGTAGTAATTAAATGTATAAGTAAACCTATTACTTAAATAATTTCATTTTCGGCCATCCACTAGTGCGACTATATCTGGTGTAAATATAATTAAGATTTAGTTTTACAATGTTTGTGATCATATTTATTCACTACATAGTCTTAAGTAAATGTCTTTTGTCCTTACTATTCACTTTCTATATGCCACACGAAACTTCTACTACTACACCATCATTTATTCCTACAACAGTTTCTAAAGTACTTAATGCATCTTATGTTGCTCTAATTACTTCCTCCTTAGTCCTAAGTCACTAAGACACGATGCCAAAGAAAGGAAAAATTTCTCCAATAAGAAAAATTAACAACTTGCTAAGTTTTGATTTAAAATTGTGTAGGATCTTATGATTAGTAATAAGAAGAAGGCCCTCAAGTTGATTTATGCCCTCAAAATCTCATTTGTTATGTGAAATTCTTCATGTGACCTTGTTCTTTAACAATGTTGAACAATTTCCTACCTAGTTTCAAAATTTCATATTTCTTATGAAATTCCTTCATTTAGCCTTGGAATGAACTAGTTCTTGAAGCTGACTAAAAAAATGTAATCTAAATAATTAATTTACATATGGTACTGGGTGGAGTAAGCACAATCCATAAGTAATTAATTTAAATTTTTATATGATAGTCTGTAATTTATTTAACTTAATATACTCACCACTGGTGGAGATGCAATTATGTATGTATATGTTATGTTAACATTAATAAAAATTAGTGAAAAACAAACATGGATTTTGATTTCCATATCTTTCAATTTTAATGTGGAACACCAAAATACATTATCAATTTTGTTTGTGAGAAACATAATTTTTCCATCCCACATAGTTTATTATAATTTTTACTATGATTGTTCTTTATTTTGAAGGTTAACTATTGTTATTTATTAAAGTATATTGACAAATTCTAAATGTTGTAAGAAATAAGTCTGCTTAGTGTACTTAGATATTTAATAATGGTCCGACCATGTATCATTATGTAGTATATGAAACTCTAAGCGAAGCTAGCACCTTCATATAGAAAACTTCCCTTAATTTTATGTATCTTGATTAGATACATAGGTGGTTCTGGTGAGTTCGGCATATCGGTAGGGTTGCCCTAACTTCATGCCCTAAGAGGCGGTTCACATGTGCCCTCACCCTCACGTGAGGGTGAAGGTGAGGGTGAGGGTCACATGTGACCTATTTACCCTAGTGTTATTAATTTAAATTTAATAAATTTTTTTTTTTAAAATAAAATAAATATAAATTAGAATTGTAAGTGTCTCATTTATATATATATTTTAATATAAAATAAAATAAATTAAATTTTTTTATTATTTATATTAATATATTTTAAAAATCTTTATTTAAACCTATCATAATGAGACACGTGACAAGAAAAAGCATATTCTTACCCTCACGAGGGTGAGGGAATTTAATTAAATTTAAGCTTATTTAAAATCTTGCCCTTGAGACCTTCATGAGGGTGAGGGTAAAATATCACATGTGACCTCTTGAGGGTAAAAAGATTCTTGAGGGTGAGGGCACATGTGAACCGCCTCTAAACCCCTCATATTATCCTAAAAATGTTAAACTAATTTGTATTAATTTTTACAATTACTTTCTTATCAAAAGGAAGACTTTGTAGTGAAACTTTTGTCATTCACTTCATATATTAACATTAAATTTAATATTCTAATTAAGCATTTTCATGAAGAAAGTTTCATCAAATAAATCCTGTAAGTAATTATTATAACTTTGTTTCCCCCACACGCACACCCTCAACAAATATCTAGTTAAAACCCAAGATCACATCGTATAACTGCAAAGGTATCACCCTAAGTGGCAATGTCTTAAAGTATGACCCATTAAAGTCATAAATTTATCTTCCTAAAGGAGTATTACTTTCTCAAACATCTTTAAAAGGGTTATGGTTTTTTAGAATCTTGGTAGTATAAGTGTTAATATCCATGTAATAGCAAGTTACAAATCTATATAAATTATAATAATGTTATATGTGTACAATGTAAGTGTTATTAAAAGGTGTATAATAAGTCTTATTAAAAGAACCTATGTTAGAAATTCTTTTAAATTGTTATGTGTAAGAATTGTATGGAATATACTTATATATATTCCATAATATATGTTGAGTTGATACATACTACCACATAGGATGTTGATATGAAAAGGTTTTTGACATTGTATACATCTTTTAATTGAATATTAAGTCTTTTCATTAGTGAACAAGTTGGGTAATTCCCTTCTTCTTCTTTTTTCTCTTTTTTTTTTGTTTCGTTTATGATCTTTTTGTGGCCACATTTTCATCTTGATCAATAGTTATTCCAATGGAGCAACTTTTGCATGCAATTATGAAGCAACAGATGTAGACACAACAATTGTTTGGGGTATCAGTGCAACATCGATAATCCTTAGTTAGTTACAATTCTTGTCTTCATTTGGGTTCTTTCTTAGAGGAAGCCACAAAGATGTTCATGTTTGGATCGAACATTTTTATATAGTTACAAATTATCATCAATGGGATTATGATCACTAACTTTGTGAATTGCCTCCTTGTGTTCATGGATTTGCCATATTATGGTTTTCACATTTGGTTCTAACATCAAATGTACAATTGACTTAACACTATATGCAATGATGATTACCTTTGGTTATTATGCAAATGCAATAGTGTCTTTGATGAAATTTTCTGAATGCGTTGGAATGTTAGCAAGACAATTACTCATTTTGATGTGCATTTCTAAAATTATCTTTCTCGTGTGAATCCAAATATGTCTAAGGTTGCAAAGAAATACATGTTTTATCAAGTAGGTGCTACTGGAATTTTGATTTGTGAGCATCTCTTCACAACATTGGAAGATGCAATTCAAATTGCTCAAGGCCTTGAAACTTCTTATTCTTCAACATGGGCTATTTATTGGGTCTAACTTCTTTTACTCACATAGCTACTCATCCACACGTAGATGTTCCAATTTCACAAGCCGCATTTTAACAAGTTCAACAAGGATGTGGATGTGATCATGGTTAGTGGACGTGGTTGTTATTATGGTCATGGTATACAATGTTTTGAGTGTTAAGCGTTTGGTCATCTTTTTACCATTGCTTATCACAGTGTTCAACTTATAGAAGTTGTATTCCCTACTCTAGTGGATGTTTTTTATCTTCCTAATGGTGAGTAGGGAACTAATTTTCATTGCTAATGTAGTAAAGAAATTAGGTGATGAAGTTTTACAATTTCTCCTCTTGATTCAAGTTTAGTAATTTCATTTATTTATCATTTCGTGGTGACATAATGCTCTTTTCTAGTTAAGCCTACTCCAAGAACACTTTGAGTGTTCTATGGTGACAAAAAGTTTTTTGCTTTTTCTTTACAAACATGTTATGCTAGTGAATGTAATGTATTTACATTAATTATTATTTTTATTCTTAAAATTTAAGTGAGAGCATGTCATATAAATACAAATTCTTAATTTATTCAAGTAAATATTTAAGGAAAAATGTGTTCACATATGAAGACATTTAATTATTTACACTCTTAATTATTTTACACATTTATATATAATATTATAGTATACTAAAGATTATTATTTTTATTATGCTATATAACTTTAAACTTGTAGGTATGGAATATTTGGATATATCTGTAAGTTTATTGTTTTAATATATATTTAAGAAATAAAATGAAGTGTCTTTTGATTTTATAAAATCAAAATAATATATTAATTATTATACATATAAAGAGTTAAACATCAATATGGCATATTATAATACAAATTTATAATGAAACCATTTAAATATTAATCAAACGTGTTGCAAAGGAGAGAGTCATTAATACTTTGATTATAAATTAGATTTCAATATGAATTTCAAAATAGTGTACATGTGGATTTGCCTTATATTTTAATATTTTATAAAAAATATATTAATTTTTTTAAATTGTTTTATTAATGATAATAATATGATAGAATTAATAATATTTAGCATGCATGTTAACATTGTAAATAAACATGAAATTTTATTATATCATTATTTATTATATATAGTTATATCGTAATTATATATAACTATATATATATAATTGTATTATATATAGACTTACCTAACTTTACATAACTACGAGTATATAATTTATTATCCTATTTATAAAAATGTATAATTGCATTATGTGTGTGTGTGTGTGCCCCTGCGCACGTGTATAAGTATATATAACTTATATTAACTGTGAAAATTTCTTTTTATTTAATTAAGGTAAACTAAATTTTTAATTTAAGAAAATTAGAAGTGGAAACAACAGTTTCTGAAATAAGATTTGTTAAGAGAACTCAATATCTATTAAAAGAAGCTCAACCACACTAAATTATGAGAATATATAATACCCGGTGTCACATGTAACTCTTTAGACCAGATGAGTTGACCCACGGAACAAATAAAGTTGTTGAGATCACATGTAATGTTTACCACATCACAATATTATTTTTGCCACGTGGTAATATCTATGCATCACCAACCAAACAAAACAAATTTGAACCAAACAAAAAAAATTCTGAATTTAAATTTGCCACATACAACGAGTTATTGTTGGTAAGGCCACATAGGCAGCTATAGAGGGTGTGAAAAATCTGGTGGGTTCAACCAGTTTAAACCATTGGTAAGTACATGTGACACTTGCCAGAAACATATTCAATATGGCCAAACTAGGTAAAGAGCTCACATGTGACACAGCCCTTATGGATATATCTGTTTACATATTTGTGTTAACACTTTTGCATTTAAGAGGTCCTTAAAACATAATTGGAAAAAGTTTAAATAAGTAAAAGTTATGTAAGAGTTTGGTGTAAATAGGTTTTCTTTTAAAATTTAAATTTTAAGTTAAAGGTCAGTGTGAATGGCCCCATATACCATCGCAGTTTACTAACGTACATGCATATACACACGTCTGATCGTGACTAGTAGCCAGACTAGTAGGTTTTGTTTGATGACATAAATGCATATATCACCAAAGTTTACTAACGTACAGCGCACACACACATACACCATTGAACCACATGCAGGCATCAAAGTTTACTAAATAACCTACATGCATGTACACATGCCTACGCATGCATACATATATTTATTTATTTATTTCCACACACACAATGTACTAACACTCATGCATATATAATAAGGACCGTTAGTCATTAACTTAATTAAATAAGATTTGTGGAAAGAAAAAAAGAAATAGTGTGTTTCTAACAACTCAAGTTCATTGAGTACGATTTACCTGTTGAGTAAAGTCAATGAGTCTATAAATTTGACTCAGGTCAATAGTGAACTATTCAACTTTTTATTATGAGTCCCTAAATAAGTTAGATTTGTTATAAACTTTCACTCGTGATGAATTTTGTTATGTACATAACCATTTTATAACTAGAGTCAATTACTGTCACTACAAGGTTCATTGTATAAATTTTATATACTATATTAATTATATCATATAACTTTGTCATTAATTCATTTGTGATCAATTATTTCATATTCGTAACCACTATAGAACCAAAATTGATTAGTGTTAACCAACTATTGATTATTATGGACCCTATTCTAATCATTTATTAACTATTGTTGATCATGTTTGACTGGTGTTGAGTAATTTCCAAATCTGATAGGTAAATTATCTTTGACTATTGTTAACCATTGTTAATGTGTTTTTACAAGTCCAAAAACCGGAGTTGACTTTTAAGTTCTTGACGAACAAAAGTCATGAAACTTTAAACGTGGAGGTTTTGTTTTGTAGAAAACTATTATAAATGAATCTACTTAAACATAATTAATAGTTACAATATGTCCCAAAGAAAGAATATAAGAAACATTTTAATTGTCTAACGAGGCTCTAACAAAAAAAAAAAGAATAGTAACGTAGTTAAGTAACAGAAGAACCCACCAAGAAGAATACGAGTTAGATATTAAATTTGTTTAACTAGTGCATATTATGAGTGTATATTATTTGTATATGTTACTTTTCTTTGTATGATTGTGAAAACTTCAATAATGACGATACTATCACTTGCACATAATCTTTAGTAAGAATAATATAAACGTATAAGGGATTGTTCACATCGATCCTTATTTAACTTAAAATTTAAATTTGAAGAGAAAATCTGTTCACACCAAATTCTTATATAATTTTTCACTTACTTAAAATTTTAAGAAATTTTTTTAAGGTGCAGTTCATTCCCACCAAATTACGACTCTTAAAAGTTAACTGAAGTGAAGTGAATCACGATTTATTTTTTAAGGAACTTACATAGATCCTTAACATTCTTAATAATTTGACATGAACAATAACAGTTTTTATGTTCAAGTTTACAATTTGATAATGTGGAGAAGACCTATGGTTTTTTTTTTTTAATTTATTTTAACTGTGGTGAAAAGTCAATATAATTATTATTCGGGGTCGTTGAATTCTAAAGCTCTTCTCCACTATCTTTTACCTTATGTGCCTTTAGAAAATTATTATATTTTTACCATGCATTAATTTACCGTGCATTAATTTTTAATACGCATATACACACGAACAACAGTTATAGATTTTGATGTAATACCCTTACTTAAGAAAACATTCTCATCATTTTCACAATTTAGAATCAATTAAAGTTATTTTAAAAATATTCTAAACTAAGCATGTTTAGAAGTGACTAGGTTATGGATTGCATCCCAAGTGTGTATATATATATAGAGAAAGAAAATATATATGTTACATTCAATGTACTGCTTGATTTTAAATATTTATGCGTACAATACACACACTAGAATAAGAAAAGCTTATATAATATTCAAGCACCCATATATAGCACATATAACATATTTATGTATATCTTATAAATAAATTAAAAAATCCAGCATTTTTTATTTTAAGTCAAGGAAATTGCCTATGTAACACAAGCACACATATGCACACTCACCCATGATATATCAAATGTAGACACATATAGCCCACCCTCCCCTCGTGTGTGCATGTGCCCTACACAATACAGGATCATAACATATATTAAATATATACTATTTCACTAGATGAATATTCCAAAAGAACCATTATACGTGCTATATATATAAATGTCTGCATGTAAAGTATACATACATGTAGGAGTACATATTACATTATATTTAACTTAATTTTAGAAAATTAATTTTTAAGACTTACTAACAATGGATGCATTAACATAATTATTATAAATAAAATATATATTATGTTTTAACATTGTAGTTAGAACTTGTAAAAACTTAAAAAAAGTAAGTGTTTTTATACGTGAACACATTTTTCCTTAAAATTTTATTTTAATGAATTAAGAGTTTACTTACTTAGATTTTAAAAATAAAATAAAGAATTGATGTGAATAAATTACACTTACTTATAACTTTAAATAACATTTGATGAACACAATTCACACTTGACACTTATTACACTTACGTAACAAAATTAAGATAAGGATCGGTGTGAATGGCTCGTAAGATATTATATTTTTTTTAATATTATAAATTATTTAAGAGTGATATCCATTTCTAATTGACTCTTTCAAAAACATAATTAAAAAAAAACCCCTTAGGGCTTTCACACAGACTCTTTCTTACCTTAAGTTTAAATTTTAAGAGTTTTAAAACTTATATTATTTAGAGATTTTTTTTAAAGGATTATGTCATTCATATTAAATTAAGACTCTTCAAAATTAAAAAAAGGTGAACAGTGAATTACATGTATTTTTTAAAGGGATTCCTTTATATATTTAACATTCTAAGTGTGAACACAATTAATTATTAGCATTTATTACATTTTTATAAGAAAAATAAAGGTAAAGAGTCAGTGTGAATGGCCCTACTTGGATATTGATATTTTGTACGTGGTTTCGACGCAGCTAACATGCATCACACGATCTTATATCGTGTGCATAACTTTGTGCGTGTGCGTGTGGATATATATTCATGCGGATATGCATAGAGTTCTGTGTGTATATGGTTTAATATTTATTTTTTCCTGGCCCAGTAATATATTCACCTTGTAGATGATATATTATAGCTAAGGTAGTGACGATATGCTGGTAGCAAGCATCAACCGATGATGTGACTACTTATGAACTTTTCTCTCATTTAGCACAATAAATTCAATCAGTCTACTTCAGATATTTTGATTATGTATATCTTTTTATTAATAATATATTTTCTATTTTGTGTGTACTCATTCAAACGTAAGACACGACAATACCTTCATCATATAAATATGTGTATACATGCACCTTCTTTATTGTACGTCCTTTGAAGCCTGCATTGTAAGGTAATATGGTGACAATGGAGGATATCATAACATTTATCTTGCTTTATATTGTTGGGAATTTGGTGGTATTATTCCTTTAGTTATAAAAAATCAGCTCCATTACCCCCAGGACCATTCCCATGGCCGATCATAGGATCTTTATTGTCCTTGAGATTACCACTACATTGCCACTTTGCTGAACTCAGCAAGAAATATGGCCATAATCTATCTCAAGGTCGGTATGGTACCGTTTATTGTTGTAAACGACAGCAAAATGGCCAAGCAGGTACTGAAAGTCACGATATTGAGTTCGCAAGCCGGCCAAGGACTGAGTTTCTCAGGATTTATGGCCTCGGACTGGAACGATATTGGTTGCTCCCCTGTAGACAAACAGTGGAGGAGACTGAGGAGAATAAGCAACATGCATCTCTTCTGCAACCAGGCATTGAATGCAAGTGCAAGCTATCGGACTAGGGAGCTCAAGCGTGCACTTGCATTCATATTGCAAGCCTGCAAAGAAGGACAGTTAGTGAACTTGAGGTCAGTGATTAAAGAGTTTGGGTCTAACTCACTGTGTCTCTCTCTCTTTGGTAAAGAACATCCGCAAATAGTAGAGTTAGTGGATTCCGCGATGTCCCAATCATTAAACTTAAATGTAGGGGAACTAATCCCTGCTTTGGACTGGTTGGATTTGCATGGAGCTTACAAACAACTGAAGAACTCTGTCCTTACTTTAAAAGCTATTAATCGATCGAGAGATTGAAGAACACAAACAACGAGCTGCTCAAGCAACTGAAGATTTTGTGTGTCGAGATTTTATAGATGCTCTTATATCTCTAGGAGAAGATGAAATCTCGGATGTCTCCAAAGTTGGCTTACTTATAGTAAGTCATCCCCTCTCTCTCGCTCTCAGATAAGTGTTTTTTTTTTGTACAGGACATGGTTAGTGCTGGACATGAGACGAGTATTACTGGGCTTGACTGGGCATTGGCAGAGGTAATTCGAAATCCACAAGTGAAGTTGAGAGCCCAAGAGGAGATCGACAGTGTAATAGGGAGAAAGCGTATTGTGAATGAGGATGATCTCCAGAACTTACCGTACATTCAAGCGATTGTGAAAGAAGTACTGCGGTTGCACCCAGTTCTTCCCTTGGGGATTCCTCACTACAACAGTAACGAGGTAAACTTGGATGGTTACAGAATTCCGGCTGGTTGTAAGGTGTTGGTGAACATATGGGCAATCGGACGAGACGAGACTTACTGGACTGATGCTGATGTGTTTAAACCAGAGCGCTTTCTTGAATCTAATATCAATGTCACTGGGCAACACTGTCACTTCATTCCGTTTTCTGCTGGGAGACGTATATGTGCTGGTTATCCACTTGCAATAAGGATTATACCACTTGTTATAGCTGCATTACTGCAGGCATTCGATTGGAGTCCTGTTGAAGATATCAATATGGAAGCGGGAGAAAACACAATAACAGCTAAACGTTTATCGGATTTGGTTGTTGCTGCTGCTCCAAGGAAGGGCGTACATTATGCTTTTATATGATTCAAAACATCCATGCATGCGTGAAATATAACGAATGTTCTGAAGAACAATATGAATAAATACAAGGTGTGAGATTGGTTTTTAGTCTTCATAGTTCAATTTTCAGCTCTGTCAGCACTAAGTGAATTTGAAATTGTACGGCTGAAATCTTAAATTATACTGTAGAGTGCGATAGGTTACTTATATAAGTTAAAAGAAATGTATATACATGTATTTACAAATGTATGGATGGCTTATCTTGGTGTTTATGCTTTGCATAAATATAAACGACATGAAGGGGTTTACTTTTTTAAATTTTAATCAAATCATAAATTGATTTAGTGATGACATCAAACCATGTGCAACATTAATAAAAGCTGACTGCTTACTTATAATAACTAATAAAAAATTAATTAAAGTATTTATATATAATAAAAATCCATCTTTAATCTATCAGATTATTTGGAAATTGACAATTAGGCATAATTAATTAAAGCATTTGACAAGCCATATTTTGGCTGCCACGCGTGTATAATCTCTTTTTAAGTATAAAAGTAAAGGGTTAATTGGTGGTAGAATGAAGATCCTATGTTACTTTATTATATAAATTATATAATATAATATATGTAAATGACTCTCATAGAATAGTAATTAAATAACAATTATGATGTCACTACCTCTTAAACAAATGAATATCCTTATTCATAACTTTCATACATCACTTTAACAAGTTTTCATAGTGATAATCCTGGTTAAGTCCAAGTAACACACAAGAATCCTACTCACAAGTCACAAATATCACGGTCACGAGTCAAATTATGACATTACTTTTTGAAATACAGTTATTTAATTAAAATATCAACTTTGCATTTGACTATGTAAGAATGTGTACAGCTGCATATGTACATATTATTATTAGTGTAGTGGGTTTGATATTCGTCGGATTGGTTTCATTCTGGACCACTCAGGATTATTAAGTTAGGGTTTTTGGATTAATGAGATATACACATTTTTATATTTCAAGCTTTCACATTGGTAGAGTTGAGGGGCACCTTTAATTGTCCATACGGAACACTCGGATTTATGTCTTTTTTTGTAATCTTCTTTGTCTTCTTAAGATCTAGCTTCTCCGTTGTTTAAATATATTCTTTTCTTGTAGATTTTGTTTTTTTTTCTTTTTTTGTCCATAAATGCACAATATACAAATCCTTCATTTGTGGAGCAACTACTCATGTAGTTGTTAGATGCCATGCAAATGTAACTGAACAATCACTCTCAGTTGATGGCAACATTCACATCCCATAATACTTCTCCTTTTGTTCTTATTGCAAATCTTCACATTCGACCGGATTTCTTTAGCGGAAATCCTGGTGATGATGTGTACCATTGGTTTGACCACCTCACCGTGGTTGTCACATATCATTTATGGGATGGTGCTAAATGTTTACGCAAGTTTCCTTCTTGTCTTTAAGGGATGGCGTTGCAATGGTACAATGGTTTAGACTTACAACTCGTGAAAATTAGAGTATTCTTCCAGATATCTTGAAATGTGCATTTGGACATGCAAACGACTGTGACAATGCTTTTTAATAGTTGCATCGTATTCTTCAAGAGCCATTTGAGTCGGTGATGTAGTTTAATGTTTGCTTTCAAAGCCTTTTGCTACGTGCCGAGCCTAACATGTTATAACGCATCAAGTTAAGTATGTTGTGGCCAACACTTCATCAAGACCTTGTGGGCTTGTGCATGCACTAGCTCTAGTGACTCTTCGAGGTTAGCACAACGATATGAATCGTCACCTCTCCCACTTTGCATCTTCACGTTCTCTCATTCCATTTCATGTTAGGGATGGTCCTGCTCTGACAAAGGTTGATGTTATTACTGCTCATGTACCAACACAAGGTTGGGCTCATGGACGTGCAGTTCGTTGTTGGGTGTGTGATTAGGTTGGACACATATATTAGCGTTTTCAACAGTTTCTCAATTTGCGTATTCCATTTCTGAGGTGGGGCCCTAGCGTCAATAATGTCCGATTAGCACTATTGCAGTGGAAGATCTTGATGTGGTAATCTTCCGGGATCTTCCGAATAAATTAATGATCCCTCCGTCTTTCTTCCGGGAGTATCATTAAGGGGTTCACTCAGCACCAATTCATCCGATGACACACATTAAATTCAATTTAATATATCCACAAGCTTGTCTCCTCTTGTACACTATGCATTCATTACCGCATTTTTTATCCATTTTTGTTGCAAATCTTTGTTTGAAAGCTTCCTAATTAATATTAAAAACATTTGCTAATCTTCTCATTGAATTGCTCATTAGTGTACTGTGTCTCTTGGATATCTAGTTAATGATTGTTGGTTCTTGTTGCACTGACTTGACAACTTAAGAATCCTTGTATGCATAAGTGCCTCCATAAGATCATCACAACAAGCATTATACAAGCTAGTGTAAGACTTATAACTTCTTGCAACTAACCAATTGCGTTTCATTTTTGTGTAATTTATATTCGGGATTTGAGCAGTTTCCATGAATGTTTTCCCTTGCATAAATGAAAGAAGTGTTAGCGAGGTTCACCTTCAAATAGGAAATTATTTATTACCTTGTGTATAAAGTTCCACCATTTGAAAGCTTTTGCATGTCACCATGACAACCACGAGCCTAGGTACTTTTGGTTTAAGAAATTTAACCTTTCTTCCCATCATTTTTAAATGGCTAAGAAACATTACTTTATCACCAACTTAATTGGAGCATTCAACCATTCCCTATATAGCCTAAGATGTTCTACATCTATAATATATTTGATTGCAAACTCTATTTGAAATGAAAAACACATGATTTCTCTCTTTTTGGACAATTCTTGCCACTAAAGTAAAGGTCTTTGATTGCATTTAAAATTGCATAAGCCTCATACACCATTAATTCACAAAACACAAGTGTGAATAAAGTTTTCTCTCCACTATGCTATATAGTTTAATCCAAAACAAGGAGTGTGCAACTAAATCTTCAACTTTAAATTTGTAAATGGTTAGGTTACAATGGTTCTCAATCTAAAATTTAAATTCTATATTAAATATTTGTATTCAATTTGAAAATATATGAATCTTGGATCATAAACATGAGCATCCATTATTGCTCAATCCTTTATCTTATGCACATAAAATTTGAAATGAACTTAAACTTTCCGAATATTCTTTCGATTGCATTTTTCTCATTACATCTATTCCACTTTCAAGTCCTTTTATTGACATTTTATTACAAAGCACTTTCTTTTTGTTAAATATATTAATTGATATGGAAATCAGAATCCTTAAAAGAATCGTCCTTCATATGTTTTGAAGATATATATATTTAAAAATTTATTTTTATTTGGTTTATATCTCATTAAATGTTGTACACCTATCTTCTTAACTGCATGAAGATCATAATTGTATCAATCTTGAGCTCGAGTATTATTAATTTATATATTTTAAATACTACAAGTCTTATTACATAGCCCTACTCAAGATTGAGTAGTGCTAAGCAATACCTCTCATTCTCAAGTAGTATTGCTTAGCACTATTTAATCTCAAGTAGTAATATTGAGCAATATTACTCACAAGTTTGAGTAGTGCTAAACAATACTACTTGAGTTTGAGTAGTACTCACAATATTATTATTTTCAAACATGCTTTTTCTTATTAGCAAGTGATTTTAGTTCTCTATTGATAACAAATTTTGTTGGTTTCATCAATCGTGAAGAACTTTGATTTCACCATATAACTTCTTTTTTAATGAATCTTAGTCTTTTGATTCAAACTGTTTAACTTTCTCCTCTACCATCTTCTATATTTTTGTTATACTTTGCACTATACAATGAGGATGCCTATGAATAAAATAATGTATAATGAATATGTTAAGAATGAGATGCCTATGAATAAAATAATGTATAATGAATATGTTAAGTTTGATGTCATTTGACCTAACATAATACATTATACTAAAACAAAATTGAACATAAATTGGTTATATGTGATAATGCAAGCATTTAAAAAGTGTTATGCTCCTTTGATTTCCAGTGATTAAGAGATGAAATACATTGTTGATGCGGTGGAATCGCATGTAAAAACTCAAGATGATAACCCGATTCACAATTTGAAGAGAAAAATCTAAGAACACCCTATAAAGGTGAGACAAATGTGAGCCACATTTTTACCATCATGGACAATATAGAATATCTTTTACATGATGAATGAGTATTTAAAATCATTGCCAAAAGAGTTGCATATATGTATTTATTTTTGAAGTTTATTTAATAGAGTAAATATATGTATTTTATAAATAATTACCATCAATGTGTTTATAAGATTATATTTTATATGAAACCACTTGAGCTCGAGTGGTACCAATTATAATTTAATAAACATTAATAACATTATTTTATATGTTCTATTCAGTACCATTTGAGCTTGAGTGGCACTTATTAATATGTAATCATTATTACATTACATGTTGTACTTTATTAAATATCATTTAAACTCAAGTGATATTGACTTATTAATGTAATTTATTTATTACCACTTGAGTTCAAGTGGTATCAATAAGACTAATCTTTTTAATCTGTATTACATTGTCTAATGTACTCTATGGTTCCACTCAAACTCGAGTGGTAATATTAAATCATTAATTATATTAATTATAATTTTATCTAGTACCACTTAAGCTCGAGTGGTATAAGTTAATTTAATTTATAATCATTATTGCATTGTCTTGTGTACGTACCACTCAAGCTTGAATGATATAAAATAAAATTAATTTTTTATTTTTACATTGTCTAATGTACTTTATTTGACAAGTCAAACTCAAGTTAACAAATAAGACTTTTTTTTTTTATTACAATGTCTAATGTATTTTATTTGGTGTCACTCAAGCTTAAGTGGTACTTATTAAAGTAATTTCTCATTATTATTACAATGTCTTATGCATTTTATTTAATACCACTTGAGCTTAATTGGTACTATATAATAAAAAATTTAATCATTAACACATTATTAAATATATTCTATTAAGTACCACTCGAATTTGAGTTGTGTATGTTTTAAAAATTATTTATAAATTTAATTAAATATTAATTACAATCCAAAATATCTTCTAACTAGTACCAGTCAAGTTTGAGTAATACCAATATGAGACACTATAGTTAATAAGAATACATTTCTTATTCTTATAAGTTATAATATAAGATACCACTTGAGCTTGAGTGGTACCAACTGAAATATATTCACACTCTAGTTAATAAGAATATGTTCTTTATTCTATAAGTTACAGTGTGAAATATATTCTAATTGGTACCACTCTAGCTCAAGTGGTATCAATTGGAGTGTATTTACATTGTAACACATTCAATTTTCTTAACATAAATATAGTGTTCAATTCTAAGACATGGTGCAAATATTCAATAATTGGTACCACTTGATATAAATTGGACATTACTTGAAAATATCTCAAAATTCAATTTTTTTTAAAACACAAAACTTAATTACAAATTGAATATAAACTAACCTTTACTATTATACTTAACAATATGAAATAATAAATTTGATTTTCTTTTAAAGGTGGTTAAAGAAAATGTTAAACGAAAGAATATCAAAGCACTACACTTTTGACATCATAATAAAAGACTTGAAATTAGAACGTACAATGTATATAATGACAATATCTAGTTGTCTAATCAAGCACCATTTACAATTATCAACTTCATAATTTGTCAATCATTTAATTCGTTAACCAAACTTTGAGGAGTACAAGAGTAAGAAACATTAAAAAACATTTAAACATGTTTAATTACTAGTATTGATGAAAATCCGTAATGACACTTACCCCTTATTTTTTATAACTCATGACAAATAAGTTAACCTCATTTTAGAAGGGCTTTGATGAAGTTTTTTCATAACATGTTTTTATTATGTTAATGTGAATGTCACATAATAGCTAACATGTATGCTATGTATGTGCTAAGATGAATGCCACATGAGATGCCACATATATGTTCATTCCAATAAATAAATTAATTACATTTATATTCATGTTTTAAAAGCAAAGTTACAAAGAAAGTCCCTCAGTTTCCACTTTTTCTTTGAGCTAATTAGAATTACTAAACCATATTAAAAGGTTTTGAGTGTAAATCTAATATTACTTTTTACTAGTTAAGTCAAAATGTAACATTAATTCATAGTCCTTAAAGTCACTGTCAATTCCCTCCCTTGCTCAATTATGCACTAGCCTTTGGTTAACAATCCTTGCACTATTCAATTGTAAAACTCTAGCACACACTACCTTATGTTGAAAGTGGCTTCTTTTGTTTACTATCTCTTGCCAGTTCGCATGGTCATTTGACACACACATATGTACATAAATAAACACATACACACGCATAAGACACCATACTAAACTTTAATGTAGGATTGTTTTATGAGCAAAGCCAATGGCAATTCTTTGTTAGTGTCTTTATTAATTGTGTTTGAAAAAATTACGACTACTTCTATTCATTGATTCTTTGGTTGGGATTGTTTAAGACAATAATTGATAGTGATTTCATATTTTACAAAATGCATTCAAACAATAATTAAGAATGTTAAAAGATCGAGAAAAGAAGAACTTACATTATCATTATACTTCCTCGTCATTACATTTATACTTATGAATTCACTTGTTCTTCTTTGTTAGTTAGTAAATGATACTCTGATCTTATGAAAACAAAATCCTCCCTTTTGTATTCTATCATGTCATACATCAACATACAACATATCATAAATTTGATTATGTAGTATGTCATTTTTTTTATAAAACTGTGTTTGTTACCATCTTCCTTTGTATTTCCTTTGTTCATTAATTTACATTTTAAAACCAAATCTTTAAGTTTTCATTTGAAAACCAATAATTTAATATAGATTTTCAAAAATTAATATTAAATTGCTTAATTAATATAAAAACATATTCTATTAAGAGGTTTATCTAGACCATTCAATAAATAGGGTCTTGATTATTAGAATGTAATTTAAGGTGTTAATTATAGATTTCATGTGTATTATGGATTACAAATTGTAAACTATTTTGAAATTAAAAACAATATGTGAAATTATAAATTGTTTTTAAATATATACACATGGTTACAAATTACAATTGTCTTGAATTAAAGGTATTGTGTGTATATAAGAAGTGTGGGTTTTCAAATTAAAGACATTATGTGGATTGTAATTATAAATTATTTTTAAATTGGTAAAAACTTTAAAACTTAAATATTTTAAGAACATAGATAAGTAACAAGGTTGAAAATATTAATACTTTTTATAAAGAATTTTTTGGAAAGAATAAGAAATAATAAAAGAAAGATAAAGAACAAAAAGGTTATGAATCTTAATCGTTTTTAAAAAAAAAAAACATTCTTATTAGAATGAAAAATGATTAGGATATACATAATTAATAGAAAGATAAATATTTGTATTATCAAAATTAAATGCCAAAATGGGAAATGTTTATGCTTATGAAGGTTTTAAAATCTTTTAAAAATCAATTCTTGAAAGACATGATATTAATATATTATAAAAAATTTATGAAAGCATAAGAAACTAAAGGTTATTCATTTTTAATACAAATGGTTTTAATGATTAATATAATGATTCTAATTTAACAAGCTACATTTGTTTTAAAAAGAGAATTCTCTGTGTGTTTATATTATTAATGAAAGTTATTATAGGTTGAGCTTAGGGGGATTAAAACAAAGTGTTATTTTTAAATTAACAACATCTTTTGCCATAGGATCGGTTATTATTAATTATAAAAAAAGACAAATACATATATTGAAAAATGATACACACTTCAAATTATGTTTAATATTTTACTTAACATTTTTAAAAGTTGAATGTGAAAAAATGGTTGTTAATCATTGTTGACACAAGTGTTATGACTAGAATTTATAATAAATTTGTGATAAAGTTTAATATTATTTTTTTGAACTTGTAAGGTTCATTGTAGTGCTCATCATAAACTTTAACTGTACAAAATTTATAAAATATTTTTTAAAATCAATATTGCAAACAAGTTTGCTAGTAAGATTTACATTTATGTAATAAACTTTGATATTTATTTAAAAGTTAAGGAGTTGTTAAGAAATTTAAAAATGAAAAAGTTCACAATGTTGAAGATGTATATTACTATTGATTATCAAAGAGTTTTATTATATCATTCTAACTTATTAAGAGATGAATTAATGAAGTTACTTTAATAAAGTTTGTTGATAAGATTTTTAAAAATAAATAACTTAATTTATTACAATTTGGTAAAAATGTACATTAATATGTTTGTTCGTTTAAGGAACTAAAAATATCTCAGCACGATAATAAAAATGAAGATTTTATAAATTGTAAAATATAAAATGTCAAAGGATAGTTGCCTACTTAAGATATTTATATTTCATTAAATTTTTAATAATCATATAAGTTAAATGATGAATATGTACATTAAAAGGCCAGTAGTGGAGGTTACAAATAAGTTAAATAAAAAGTTTTAAAATGTTTCATTATTTAATGTTTAAAGAAATTATAAATGCAGAACATCATTGAAATTCTTTATTAGGAATTAATTACATGCCACAAGATATGGTTAATTAAATGAAAGCATATGATAAGTGGTAGCATCCATGAATATGAAAGGACAACTATAAGTTAATAAAATGTTTTTATTTAATAATTAATTTGACAAATGTGAGTTTTCACTTGACATCTAACTATTAATGTATTGTTTTCATTTGAAATCAAACAAAAAAAGATTTAAAATTTATGTCTTGGGCGATCGGTTTCGGCAAGTGGACATAGCTGAACAACACACACACTTCTTCATAACGAAGACCGGTTTGTTGTTGTGTAAGCGACATCTGGTCTATACGAGACGGTGATATGTAAAGATATATTGCACACACGTAAATACATACAAACCAACCAATATATTACTGGAGAACTAACTATCTAGTAAGTTTTATCAATGGACGCTGCCTGACCTTGGTGGCTTGCTCCAAAGCAAATGCAATCTCGATAAGCGTGGGCTCTGATCCTTTAGTCCCCATGAAAGTTATCCAAATGAACACCCACACCATCCTGAATATATATATGAAGTTACACATTATATGCATACATACGTGTATGCGTGTGTGTATATAGAAATTACTAGTGTTTGTATTACCCAGCCTGCTGGGATTGTAATTGCAGGATAGCCAGCAATTGCTGCAGGGGCGCCGATAGAGGAACTAGTTGGTGCAACAAGTGCGTCCAGATTAAGTGTCTTAAACAGATGATAAACTCCGTGTTTAGTAAGGAACTTGTCACGTTGTAAAGCTCGTTTGTAAGTCACAGAATCTGTACCATTTG